>JANTPM010000246.1:31640944-31655767 GCA_025434745.1 Erythroxylum divaricatum | reverse complement strand
GGCTCGGAGAATTCGTAAAATAGTTTTGGATAGTGATCCAATAAATGGAGAGCAATAGGATTAAATGGATCCCGATGAGATCGGGATATGTCCCGATGAGATCGCGACATCGATATTGCTGAGACAGGTCTTCGGGGATTTTTCCCATACCGGGACCCGGTAGGACCGACCCCAGTGTGACTGGACCACTTCAGTAATATATATACATATATATATATGATTAATTAATTAAATAATTAATTAATATATATATATATATATATATGCTTGTACGTGGACTTTAAAAAGAAGCATGAGAAGCTTCTTTTAGTGTGCTTAGTCATCAAAAGCATTTAAATGCTAGATGACAAAAAGTGAAAAAAGGAAGATGCATCATCGTGGACTTGGGAACAAGAAAGGAAATTGAAAAGAGTTTCTTCTTCCTTCTTGGACGTGCGTGGATGAAGAATGAGTAGGTTTTGAGAAAACCTAAGTTGTGTGAAAGGAGGAGATCTTCGTGGGTTTTGCAAAGGGTTTGAGAAATCCTAAGCCTCTCCTCTCTTCATTCTTCATCAAGCTTCATCCTCCAAGCTTCATCTTCTTCTCCATCGTGATTCCAAGCTCTCCATAGAACAAAGGTAAGATCTAGCAGTCTTTAATTTGTTCTAACTATTCCCGGGTCAAAAGAGTTTGTCCCGGTTAGTTTCTCCGACCTCTGCGTGGATACCGTTAGAGACGGTCTACTTTGGTCGTTATGGTTTGACTTTCATATAGATACATAGATCCTGGCTTTCGGGAACGTCCCGGAATAAAAAATTTTTGTTTTCCGCACCGCGAGTATGTGATATTTGCACCGGGATTTTCCTACAGGATAATGATTATAGTGGGTTTATGAAAATTTACATTAATAGGGATCTGCACCACTAAATAAGAGTAGATCATTTGCAAATGCTAAGTTAAAGTGCCTAAGCTCTTTACATTTGTAATGATACTTGAATTTACCATTAAGCATGATGTTGTCATATATAAGATTATCTTATACCTTAATGCATAGAGTAAATAGAAAGGGGAATAAAGGATTCCCTTACCTTAGGCCTTTAATTTACCACTAAGCACGGGGATGTGAGATATAAGATTAGCTTATACCTCAATATATAGAGTAAACAGAAAGGGGGGTAGGGGATTCCCTTACCGTAGGCCTTTAACCTTATTAAATACATTTATTTATGCACTATTCATAAAAATGCATTATGAAGTTAAAGAGATGTAATTATGAATCCATTCAATGAAAAGCCTAAGAATTCAAGGAACAAGGTAAGAAAGTTTTAATCAATCGAGTCAAAAGCCCTATTAAAGTCAATTTGTAAGGAGTAACTTTTAAAAGATGGCTTATTATGATAATTCTTGAAAAATTCCTAAATTATGAGAATTTTGTCAGCAATATTTTTTGCTCGAATGAAATCACATTGATATGGATTAATGTGATTCTTTATGATATAATGTAAGCCTAAAGTCTTACAAGGTATTGGGGTTAACCATCTTAGCAACAGATAGACATAGGTCTTATTCAAGTCTCTTAACATTTTCTTATTTGCAAAGTATTCCTCAACAACTTTAGTAGCTAAGTCATTAACTATTAGCTATGTTTTCTAGAATAATAAGGCATTGAATTCATTAAGACCTGGACCTTTATAAGGACTGAGGCTAAAAAGAGTTGCTTCTATATCGAACTTGGTGAAAGGTCTAAAAAGGGAGTTTGCATATAAAGGACCAATTGAATAGAAATGAATCTACTGAGCTCCCACATAAAAGAAGAGCAATAGTTTTCTTGCAAAGAAAGTTCTTAAATTAGTGCTCAAACCGTAAGATACTCTTGATTATATATTGCGTTCCCTAGAGAAATCTGATAAGACATTGATTTCATTTTGATTCCTTCTTGTTAGTATTGAATTATGAAAGAATATAATGTTCCTGTAACCCTAGTCAAGCCAAAGGATCTTGATGTTTTGGTTAATGAGAGAATTATGGACTTCAAGAGGCTGAAGTTTCCTAAAGCCTTTAGTTTTTGTTACTTAAGTTGAACATGTAAGGGTTCATATAATATTCATGCTAGACTTCATTAAGATAATCTTTGTAACTTTGACATTTTCCTTAATATTAGGGAAAAGACTCTTTTTACAGGACTTGAACTCCTTGTTATAGCCCTAAACTTTCTCATGAACTGGTAAAGCTTACATCCTTTAACGTGCACCTACACTACTTCCCTCACAACCTCTTCAAACTATCCAACATTAATTAGATAATAATTAAACCTAAATTAAGTTTTGCTTGGATTACTTGTTGACATAATGAGGACTTCAATGAAGGAATATTTTGAATATATAAAGTTACCAAAATAAGCTTAACTAAAGGGAACATTGTTCAAACAATGCTAAATTCAAAATTTCCTTATCCAATTTCTTCCTTATAAACTAATCGGGAATTTGTCTACTGTTCCAGGTGAATACAACTCCCCGAAATGATAAGTCACATTTTTATTGGGAGATATAGTTTCTAAGCTCATCATTTAGTTGCTGGATAATCGATGTCTTTTCTTTAGCCTTGTATATATACATAATATAATTGAGATTTCTTATGAGAATCTGAGGATTTTGGTTTCAAACATAGATTTTCTTCAAGTCATTCCATAATAAATTCCTTTAAAAAGCTTAATTTGCTACATGGATGAATGGAATGTTGATAAGTAAAGGGGAAATGAAAGTTAAGAATTTATCCAATTTCCATTTACTTAGGCTAGTTTCCCGCTTACAATAACAATAAAAACCAATTGGATGGTTAAATAGATCAAATGATTTGTTAGAAAAGATTTCATATAAGCAATAATTATCATATTATTGTAGTGTTGTGAATTATTGGATATAGTGCTTCACTTCTTACCCAAAAATCATAAATTATCTCTACAAATTTTGGCAGTTATTTTTATTTCCAAAAGTCGTATAAGGATAGGCTTCTTATCTAACAACAAATCTTTGACAATCTATTATTTATTAGGACTACTGAATCCTTTAATATTTTGTGCCAAAAAAGAAATTAATGAGACATTTAGGGAGATACCATTATAATATTATTATTAAGTACCCACCAGACACTTTTTTAATTGGTATGAAAATTTTCCTCTTTGTAGTTTTCCTTAATATCTATCATTTAATATGTCATAAAAGGAGTAGGATGACTATGATCCAAATTTATCTAGCAATTTATCAATTAATCTATGCATGGATTCAATTCTTTTATCTTTCCTTTAAGGGTTATTGGCTAGTTGACCCTTTAATAACACTAAGGAATTATCTTTAATAAGGGAGTTAGGCTTATTCTCTCAAATAGTGGTTTAGTTATGAATCCTTAGATCTTCTTCTTGATAGGTCTCAAAGAAAAAATTTGATTTTCAAGCCTCTTAAGACTTAATTAAGAATTCCTTACTAGTTGCACCTTGCGTTAACCATTAAGCCATTTGAATTACATTATGAGATTCTTGATCTAACTTTCCTTCAGTATGTGAAGCAATTCGCATAGATACGACTTATTGGTAGTAGTAACTTCCCCTCATCAATTCATTCTTATTCCTATTTATGAATATTCTCCCAATAGTTCCCTCTTGTTTTTCGTAAGACTTAGTTGGCTTTCATTTGTAAGAGTGAGATTTTAGTC
Organism: Erythroxylum divaricatum; assembly: GCA_025434745.1. Classification (NCBI taxonomy): domain Eukaryota; kingdom Viridiplantae; phylum Streptophyta; class Magnoliopsida; order Malpighiales; family Erythroxylaceae; genus Erythroxylum; species Erythroxylum divaricatum. The sequence goes on along the minus strand of JANTPM010000246.1, from coordinate 31,652,080 downwards.
ATTTCTATAGCTCCATCCTCTATCAATCTATTGAACTTAAGGATTTTAGGTAGTTTTTTTTTATCCTTTTACACTTTTAAAAATACTCTAGCATACTCGAATCTCTATAAGTTCGCAGTTTGAGAATCAATAAAATTTGACTTATTAATGGTGTTTGCCAAGTAGTTTAAACCAATGGTGGTTTGACATTCTAAAGAAATATTATGAAATCTAAATGGGAATTTTCATCATTTTATACTTATCAAAAGATAGAACTAGTTTCCATTTTTACAGCATGATTGGCTTGCTTGAGATATGCCATAACCTAACTCAGAGATCCTTTGGGCCATGGTTTCATTATCAAACTTAAAAATAAAGATTCCTTCTTCATTAATAAACATTTTCTCTAGCCAAAGTTTCCCCTATTTCTTTGCCTCTAAAAGTTGCATTTAGGGGGATTATGGCCTCTTATCTAGAAAATATCCCACCAAAGCAATTAACTAGTATGTAAATCTTAGAGAATTTCTAAAGTTAGAGAAACTACTTGGTTCCCATCTTTTTGTATTTAAGGAAGGTAATTGAGTTTTTCCTGCTCATTAAAGCCACCCACTACATTAGGTTCTAATTAAAGGTTTTTGGGGTATGAAATTTATAGACATGTCAAGAGTAGGAGCAAATTTTATAGCAGATTGCAACTCCATTGTAAATGCTAAAATATATGAAAATGAAACATGATATCTTTTGTTTTCTCTACCTCCTTAAAGGTTGATATAGTGAAAGGGTTTATAATTAAAGATTGAAGGAGTGGTGGTTGAAGTCTCTTAAGTGGAGGTAGCTTACTATTAGCATGGGATATGAGTGGGATATGAAGGAAGAAATGGGGAGGGAGAAAAAGAGTGAAAAGGAGAGATATGATTAAAAGGAAGGGGATAGGTAGAACTAATAAGAAGAGAAGAGATGGAACCAAAGGCAGGCAAAATATGCTTGATGTTTAGAGGTATGTCTAGTTTCTCTCCCATTTTGGTAGGAAAACAATAGAGTGCCTTCTGTAAGAAAATTTAGTTATATATAAAAAAAGATTAGAAGCTAATGACAAGGAAAAGAAACCAAATCACACTTTACTATAGGTTACATTTGACTTATGAGTACTTTTAAAAGGAAACTAGGTGATTGTTAGTAAGTAGGTTATTTTGAAAGGAAAATAGGTGACTTGTTGATACTTTGTATACTAAAAATTATGTTTGACTTGCTAAATAATCTTTTACCTATAATTTTTTTATATAGAGTAGAAACAAATATTAAGAATATAATAACAAACTCTTTTATTAAAATGAAGGAGATGAATGGAGAGGAGATGAGAAGAGAAAATTCTGGAGTTAAAACACTCTATATACCTCCCTCTCCCTACTCTTCTACTCCCCACATCAAGAAGTTTCTAGTCTTAAATACATGTTTCAATCCCATTGGTCCATATGTTGATTTCTAGCAAAAATGCAAATTTGGTCCTTCTTCTTCCTGTAATTCCCACATTGGCATATAAAGTCTAAAGATATCAATGGCTTAGGCCATTGATTTTTAGCAAAATTGCACATTTGGTCCTTCTTATTCCTTTACCAATTTACCCCTGTCTTTTAAATTAATTACCACTATATCCCTTACTATTCTTAGTTACACTTAATTCTTTATATTCAATTCTTATACACCCTAGACATACTATAATGTTTTTAGGGTATATATTGGGGCCTTACATGAATTATATGAAAACAATCATGCATGGAAACGTAGTCAAAACCACTTTAACATTCTTAAATATTTGGGTGGTCATAAGTGTTACTGTACGCCAATCTTGATCTATAGATATGAATCATTTAATTAGGGAATTACAAATAAATTAAAGATGTTTAATTTATCTAATCCTAATTATGATTTAGGGTTATAACTATTCTCAATATGTTTAGGAACCTAATGGGCCTCACGCAAAGAACTAGTTAAAGAGAGATTGTATTTTAATCAAACTGGACTTAATCGTAAAGTTTGAGAAACTTTATGATTAAATATTAGATAATTGATAAATAAGGAAAAATATGAGATATTGGATCTTATTTGGGCCTAAATAGTATTTAATTATAATTAATTGTCATTTTAATTAAAATTAGTATTTAATTTCAATTAAATTACTAAAATGTCAAAAACCCATTATAAATAAACTTAGGCCCTAAGGGAGCTAGTAATTCTTACCTAACTCTCTCTATAATAAGTAGAGAGTTCTATCAGTATGTTTTGTAGATACTATTAGAGGTCGGATACTTATATTACTATAGCAGCTGAGATGAGTTAATTTTAGAAATGACTTAAGGCCTTGTTTGGTTGGATGTTAATTAATGGAACGGAACGGATTAGTTTATAATGGAATGGAATGTAATATAGTGAAAAGCTGTTTGGAAGGGATGGAATGGTTCATAATGTAATGTAGTGAAATGTTGTTTGGAAGATGGATGGAATGAAATGGAATGTATAATAAATGACTATTACACCTCTTAGATTAAATGACTACTATAAATGATGGTGATTCTTCTTCTCCTTTCGAGCTTCTGCAAAATTTTCTTCTTTTTTTTTCTTTTTAATCAACTTCTTTAACTCATCTTAACCACATTTTTGACTTCCATACAACCTAACAAATATCTTAGCCATATGAAACCAATTGGGAGAGATCGAGTGAAAAAGGTGGGATGGGTCTGTTGAGTGTGCACAGGCGTGACTCCCTAACACCCGTGACTTTTCTTCATCACACCCATGAGTCCCTCACACCTGTGACTTTTTTCCTCACAGCCGTGAGTCATTCACACCCATGACTTTTCTTCCTCATGCTTGTGAGTGTTAATTGCTAGAGTGGTTTTAATTGTCACATCATGACACTGTGCTCTCTAATAGTTTCTAGAGCATTTACAAATTGAACAGTATTGATTCTTAAACCAATAGGTTCCTAACACATTATTCTACCTCTCTATAAAAATTGGTAGCATTCTGAATTAATTTGAAAAAGATTGATTGAATGAAAGAGAGGGAATCTGTTGGAATAGTATGAACTGGTATGATTCACTGAAAATGCTTAGGTATTTCAGTTATACCTTGATCTATAGTAATCCAAATGAGATGATTTGGAGTAAATGAGAGAAATGGGGCCACAAATTATCTTAAGAGATTGAATTTTGCTTCTATCTCTAAGAAGTGCATATCTGACTGTGCATCATATGTGACTTTTCTTCAATATTATGTACGAGCGTGCGTGATGTTGCACGCCTGTGACTTGATGGTTTTTGAATGCAAATGATATTTATAAGGGTTTTGATATATGAAAGATATAGTGATAAGAATCACAATAAGATACTTGGGATTGTCATTGAACATGAATTATACATTTTTTCGATATATAGATGTGCATAAAGGAATACTTATACATTTGTGCAAAATAACCAAAAATACCTTTCATTAAATTTCTCATAGTTCCCTCAATTATATGGCTTTTTCATAAATTCATCCACAAAATATACAAAAATATTTGACAAAATGTACACATTGAGCAGAGGGAAAAAGAACTTGAAACTAAGTCATCAACGCATACTACACTTGTCTTCAATTAAGAAGACATCATAAAATCTAACATGTTCTTCCAAATATTTATTGGTGCACCAAGTAATGCCCTAACTTCATTAGGCCTACGAACAAGGAAAAGATTACTTTCAAACAATTTTGATCCTTCCAGTCCCAACTCTACCAAATGATTAAAAAGTTCTTCTTCTAAAATAGGAAGTGCTTTAACTAATAGTGAAGTAGATTTTATAATAGCACCTAGTTGCTCTATCACATCCATAAATCTCTACCATCTTCTTGTACTTATGAATAGGCTTCTGTCTCCACTCAGCAGCTTCTGGTTTAGCCTGTTATAAAAAAACTTATTAATGAATCAACAAATCACAACATATATCATATGTTCTTCCAACAAAATAATAAATAAGTTCACCTGGATCAATGCCTCCCACACTTCTAGCTCAGCAATCCACATATTTGTTAATGGACTCTATACAAATCCACTACCTCTATTTGAAAATAAATCAAAACACTTACTCTACTTATTCTTAATAATCTTGTTTCGAAATTTTATTTTTTCCTTATTGATTCCTTTATTTGGAAAATTTTCCTTTAGTTCAGCTTCAATTGTATCAAGTGCATGCGTAGTGAAAGTCCCACCAACTCGATTGACTTGTCTATGCTGGTACGAGTATGCATCAACCAAAGCATCATTCATAGCTTGATTCCAAAAGCATGATTTTCTTCGGGGTGGCATTTTCTATGTTACAAATTTAACTACAAAATCTGAAATTTATATAAAAAACATACACAATATTGAAGCTTCAAAGTTTTCCAAATAATGTAAAAGGCCATAATAATGAATAAGCATTACAAAGACACAATTGGATGTGAAAACATTATCAACAATAATAAATAACATCATATTTATATACAAGTTGCTAATACATATTTTTAAAGCAATATAAAATCATGGAAAACATAAATTAATTGAGATGCAGCAATATTTAGCCTAAAGTATAATCAACCCACATATGAGCAGCCTTGTTATCTTTTATAATTTCTCCACTGTGTGCATCATCTTTGTTGTCATTTTCATACCCATGTTGGTTATCATTTTCTCCTCCATCGTACTTTTCATTAAGAAATGGATCATCTAGATCTGCACCAATCAAGAAATTGTGCAGAATGACACAATCCATAATATTTTTTTTTAGTCTGAATGCCATATGATGGTTCTATGGTAGATGCTATAATCGGGAATCATTTTTTCAACACACCAAATGCCCTTTCAATAACGTTACACAATGATGAATGTCAATGATTGAATAATTCACGAGCATTTCTTGGAGGATTCCTTGAATATTCTTTCAAGTGATATCATTCCCCTCTATACAGTGTAATAAGTTTACTTCTCAACATGAATCCAGCATCAATAAGATAGTATTTTCCTATCATGAATAAAACTATGTCAAATTATAATTTATGACATTTATTAGTTAATAAAGTCTGAGCCCTCTTAATTTTTTGAATTAAAGGCAACTAGTCCTCAAATTGTAGCTTATTTGTAACCAAAGACAATCCCAAATACATTAAAGGGGTATTCTTAATATACAAGTTTGTAAGAGCTTTTAGTCTCTCTATAAGTTGGATAACACTATCGGAAATAATAATGTGGCTCTTATTGTAGTCGATGTCCAACGCATAAATAGCTCTAAACTATTTTAAGATTAATATCAAGCCTTGGACAGAGTTAGCCTCAGCCTTGGAGAATAGCAACAAGTCATCTACAAAGCATAAACTAGTTAGCTCAATCATTTTACACTCTATAACAAACTACTGTATTGACTATGCTAAAAGGTAGTCTTTGGCCATAAAATTTTAAAATCATGGATAAAGACTAACGTTACCTCTAATGTCCAGCATTTCATGGGTTATTTAAAACTATTAACTACTGTTAGAATATGTTACATTTTATATTCGTAGCTAAAAAGATTTGGGGACATTTTTTTACTGTGAGCTTTGTTTTCATAACAAAAGGTTTTTTGCTACAAAAATATTTCATAACTAAAAATATTTGGAGATTTTTTTTATTATAAGCAATATTTTATAGAAAAAGATTTTTAGCTAAAAAAATATTTCGTACCTAAAGAGATTTGGTGATGCTTTTTAACATGAACTTATTTTCCTAGCAAAATAATTTTTGCTACGAAACATTTTTTGTAGTTGATAAGGTTTGGTGACTTTTTTAATTTTCAACTAATTTTCAAAGCTAAAAACTTTAACTAAAAAATTATTTATGGCTAAAACAAATAGGTCCCTTATCTATCAACCAGGAAAATAAACTTCACAGTTAAAAATATTTTGCTACTAATTTTTTTTCATAGCATAAAAAGAAGAACAATAAAAACGATGCCATTTTGATAACCTAAAGACACTCCTCCTCTTTTTTTTTTGTCTTTCTTTGTCTTCTAGTAACTCCTTCATCTGTCTTATCTCTAGAGTGTTCTCTCTAGTAACATGTTTCCTTAAGTTTCTATCTTTGTCTTCATCTATTTTTGTCTTCACCTTCGTTTGTCATTTGTCTTTGTCTGTTTTTGGGTATGTTTTTTATAACTTTTCTCTCTAAGCTTTTAGCCTCTCTAGCATATTTTTTTGGGTATGTTCTATACAAATCCTTTGATTCTATTGGTATTTATGTTATGATAAAAAGGGAGGTGTTAAATGGTTGCCACAATTTCCTAACTATTATGCTTTGATTTATCTGGAATATATGCTTACGTATGCTTTTACTGATGGTGTAGATGGGTATCAACTTGCTATGTTCTGATATATTTCAAAATTAGCTAGAGGATCTTACTTCACAGCATCTTCCTGGCATAACATTCGCGCGATCTTTACCTTGTGCAACTTGTTATCCCATTGAACTTACTAGAACTTGCATATAGTTAAAAACTATGCAAGTGAAACATAAGATTTTAAATCATAGAAAAGGGAAGCAAAGGGATAAAGTGTTTTTAATTTCAACCTAGATAAAACAATGCTAGATTTAGGAGTATAAAAACCTGCTATAGTTAATATAGAAGATTCCAATTAACAACTAGATTATTGCTTATCATGGTATTAGTCTCTTAGCAACATATATTTCCTTGATCTAGTTGAAAACTTTATGAGTTAAAGATTTTATGTTTTAATGTTTGTTTTTGAAAATTCAGTTATTTCTTTCTCTTTAAATCAAATACTTGAAATTTGCATAATTGGAAGAGTGAAAATTTAATAATGACAAGGAGCATATATTGATAAGTTTTCATTCCAAAGAGTACTAAAAAAACGAAAAATAATCATATTTGATGTTTTTTATATAAAGCATTAAATAAAGTGTTGAAATTTGATATTTCCTATGAAACATCACTCTTAGTAAGGTTAGTTGTACCCTAGTTACTATTAAATGAAACATAAGTAAGTCTTAATATAATTAAATAATATTTTATTTTATTTAGATTTTGATGATTTTCTTAATTGGATAAGATGAGAACATTGTACTCTTTATGTATACAAACTTGACTTTGGAAATTGTCCAAAATATTTGGTCATATTTTTTACTCTCTAATATTTATGTTTTACATATATATGATGTAGTTTTGTTTCTCTTATGTTTGTATGACAAAACTAGCTACGTAAACTTATCATCTCATGCATTGTTTATTATTTGCTCATGTTTATCATACTTTTGTAACAAATCCAATCATCATAAGCATATGCTTAAACATAAGCATTGGCTATACTTGATTAACAACTCCTATACATAGCCAAATCATTTGAGGCTGAGAGTCAAAATAATACTTTGAGAATGTATATTGAGTCTGAGAGTCAAAATAATACTTTGAGAATGTATATTGGATTATAGCATCACTATAAAAGTGCTTGACATAAAATAATATGCAAGAGTGGTTTTGATTACATGATAGATACATAAATTATAAAGTTCCACTTGAGTTTCTGTACCACTCCTTCACTCTTTGCAGAAGCTAAAACCTCACTACCCATATATTTTTATCCTTAAGCATTTCCTATACATAAGCGCCCTGATTATAATTATAGAATATTTGATGATCATACCTTTCATTATTGTGAGATTATATTTCTGAAATACATTTTGTGATTAATATATAGTTTGTATCACATCAATAAATTTGTTATTTTGCCTTAAATGAGATCTTAATGAACTAATGGAAGGGATTTTAGAGCATTGATTGTCTCTTAAGTATTATATGGAATTTTTTAGAGAAATACCATTTACTTGAATTCTCTATATGTTTCAAAAAGTTTAGTACCATTATCTATATCATAATTGATATGATATGTTTTTCAGTAATATACCAGTTGACTTGGTCTATAAATATACAATTCATGTATATGAAATTTATGTTGAAGGCAATGAATGTTTATAGCATATGAGTTTAGAGAGTCCCAGGTAGTGAGTTTCATAATAAAGTGGAGAATAAAATTTCAAATTATCTTGCATGTCATGTGTCAAGTAGACAAAGAGAGTGTTTTGTAAAAATTGTGAGACGATAGCTTTGAAAAATAAATTTTAAGTTTGCATGACCTAACTAGCCGTTAGTATGTGAGAAATAATTTTGAGATGGAATTGGATGTTGTGGATATTGAGCACCCAGATGTTTCAAACTGTGTTAACAAAGGACCACGGAATGTCATTTCAAGTTGCATAACTATTATAAATCTCTTCCCTTTAATGCAAAGGTACAATGACATGTTCCAAAATGAATGTCTAAAGAAAATTAGAATAGTTTATGTGACTATTGTGTTGACTTGAAAGTTTAGGTTTGTTTTCTTTGCCTTCATGTTTGCTTCCATTAATTTTGTTAGATGATGTAGTGACTAGGTTATATTTTTCTCCTGATTTAGGAACTTTGTGAGAAGGCAAAGATTAGTTGAGAAAAAAATGAAAACATCTCATAATTAAGGGTCAAAATCATTTATAGTTGTACAAAATGAATATGTAAGATCTTTGTTTACAAGTTATATCAATAAACACTGCATTATTTCTTATATTTTTATCTCACAAAATAGAGTGGGAAGGAACAAAATGGACAAAAGTGTGATAGGATAGTACTAAATAAAGTCACTCACTGTAAGGAAAGTAAATGATGGGTGTTAGAATAAGCAAAAAACAACTTTGTAAGTAAAGACTTTTATTCAATATCTTTGTTAATTTATTAATGTACTCAAAAGTAGTAATATTTAGATTGAATATTGATTTTCTTTTTCAATTTTAGAAGAAGATGCAAGAGATATTAGAGAAATCTATGTTTGAGGGAAATGAGCTCAGTATGGAAGATATTTGTGATACAGTCTTGGTACATGTTATGGCTATATGAAAGGTCTTAGCTATAGCCCTAAGCCAAATGTTTCACCCTCAACATATAAAACAATCATTGACCACCTTCAAGAGGAAGATAACAAGTTTAAGGCTACATTACAAGATGAAGAAATAAGGGGATAAGAAACTCAAGAAAAATTAGCAAAACATAATATGTTATTCAAAAGATTAGGTGGCTGGATTACAATAGAAATAAAGAGAAAAGTCAAGGGTATTAATTATATCTTCTATAATTTTTTCTTTTAATTCTTATATGACTATAATTTAAATTTAATAATTTTTCTCTAATTATAGATTGGATGAAGATGCAACTGATGAGTGATTATGTTGTGAATGTTAAAGTTATGTGATGTTTGCTTTAATTAGAACCAAATGCTTTTGTATCAATACTTATAATAATTTTAGTTGATTTTATCTAAGATTTTTGGATGATTATAAGTTCATCCACATGGACTACACTAAGTATTCACTGAAGTTATTCTTTAATATTTTTGTAATATGAGCATCTATATTTTGTAAACTTATCTCTTTGTTTATTACTTTATCTATAATAATCGTTAAAGTCATCATTAATATCTTGTATATGAATAAATGATCCTCCTTTATTATATTATATTCTTTTTGTTGATATAATTTAATGATATTTATATAATCTTATTATTTATACAATGCTCGATATTCTGAATTAATAATATTTCTAATTGATTTAATTTTATAATAAATTTATAATTAAAATATCAATACATTATCTACAAAACATATTATTCAACATCATGGATTAAAAATGGACTAAAAAACATATCACAACGTTAATAAAAATCATAGCAAAGAATATTTGGCTACGTTGTGAAAAAAGTAACAAATAACATTTGGCTATATTATATAAGACGTGTCTAAAAACATTTGGCCACATTTCAAAAAATATAGCTAAAAATCTTTAGCTATATAGAGAAAACATAAATAACAATATTTAGCTATCTTATGAAAAACGTAGCTAATAGTATTTAGCTATGAAGATAAAAACGTAGCCAAAAACTACTGGCTACATTTTATTTTTATCATCAGTCATTTGACACCAAATTTTTTCCACTAAGATTCAATTTTTAGGTACGTTTTATTAATGCTTTAGCTACCAAATTTTATTTTGTACTTAGTAGTTCTTGTCTATAATTTTTGAAAATGTTATCATATTTGTTGATGCTTTGTGTGACAAAACATGAAATAGCAAATAAATATAGGCAATGTTTTTTAGGCAATTAGCTATGTTTTTTCTTCATAACCAAAAGTCATCTTTATTGTAGTGACATTTGAGTCAACACCAACATGTATAGAATGAATAAAGTTACGGGAGATGGGGCCTCCTTGTCTAACCCTATGAAACCCTTAAAAAGTTCTTAGGGGACTTCATTAATTAAGACATTAACTGTTGTAGAAGTGAAATAAGCCTCTATCTCCTTCTTGAATGTTACAAGAATTCCAAAAGCTTCCAGTAAGTTGGAAATAAACTCCCAAATAATGCAACCAAAAACTTTATTGAAATCCACTTTTATTGTTTAGTTTTGAAAATATTTTTTCCTTTCGTAACATGTTATAAGCTCTTATGCAATTATCTCCAATTTGTCTTGAAGAAAATCAAATTGATTATCACTTATGACTAAATGGAGCACAAACTTCATTGCATTTGTCAAATTTTGGAAATAACCTTTTAAAAGAAATTACTTCAAGAAATAGGCATGAAATCTTCATAGATTGAAGGATTTGGAGCCTTAAGAGTAAGGCAAAGAAAGGTTTTATTTAGCTCTTTGAGTAGGACACCACTATTAAAGAATTTCTCAGTAGTTTGAGTCACCATTGAGCCTATTTAAGGCCAAGCTTTATGGAAGAAAAATCCATTTATGCCATTAGGACTTGGGGCTTTCTAACCATGCATTTGGAAAATTGTGCTTTATATTTCCCAATCTTCAATAGGTTTGATGAGTGATAGAATATCCCCCTGATTAATTTGGCAATGGAAAAAGGATTTAATAATTTCAAATGTCAAGGAATTAGAGGAATAGGAAAACCAATGCTTAGAAAACTGAGTGAATTCGAGGCCAAACGAAAAAGTTACAAGCAAAAGAGTGAGGGGAGGACATTCAGAGATTAGGCGAGGGCACGTCTAAGAG
>JANTPM010000246.1:31581776-31591907 GCA_025434745.1 Erythroxylum divaricatum | reverse complement strand
CAAAAAGAAATTTCAAAAGCACTTCTTCAGAATATTTGTTCCTCTTTTCATTAAGCTTCTAACGACACCAAAAATATTCGATTTGGTTTAGAACTCTAAAAGTTATGGCCCAAATACTTTCGGACTACTACTAAACCGAGACTGTGCATTATACCCAACTTCACTCCAGAAACTGAAAGTCTTAAGGATCGAATTGAAATTCAATTCCTTCAGATGAATTGTAGCTTCATGTCTCTAGTTTATTTAGAAACAAGAACCACCTCATTCGGAGCTCTATAGCTCAAGATATCGCCAAAATACTGAAGCATATTCAGAAACATATCCAACTCATACTCTTTTAACTGATCCTCTCACTTTGATTCAATCAATCTTTTTCAAATTAATATTAAAGCCTACAAACTTTTATAGAGAGTTAAAGGAATGTCTTAGAAATCTAACGCTTCAAAAATTGGGTTAATCGGAGGTCGAACAAAAAAGTTAAAAGCAAAAGAGTGGAAAGAGGTCGGGTCAAGAGAAGGAAAAAGGGCCGCGTCACCCTCGCAATGAGGTCGCGAGGCGACTCGCTCCCCTTCGGGATAGTGCGGGTGCGCGACGTCGCACTCACGATGTGTGCGACCTCCTGATTTTTTTTCTCCGACTACCTAACTTCTAAAATTCGTATCTTTTGACCTAGAACTTTAAAATTTGTAAATTTGGTATCAATGGAAAACTAAAAGAAAGCTATAGAACTTTTATGAGAACTCGAAGATAAATTCTACCTCTATAAGGGTCAAAATTCTACTTCAATGTGACTGTCCGAAATTTGTCATCCCAAACAGCATCTCAAACTTCAAAGCATGATAACTTCCAGCTCCAATGTCCAAAAATTGTATACTATATATCATTGGAAAGAGAAAAAGATAATCTACAACTTTCCTGAAGACAACTTTATCAAAATCTCTCTAGATCAACACATAAAAATCACGGAAGTTTCAGATTGAAAAATCTAACTCTCCACTATTCATTCTCAGAATTTTCAGACTTCCAAATTTTCAAAAACCAACATTTCAACTTTTTATTCTAATCATTTCCACTCCATTTCTACCAACTTGATCATGATAAATTTCATAGTACCCTTAAACATACAAGTTTACTCAAAACTCTCATAATCATCAAAAACCAAAATTGATTTTTCACTCTTCATCAACTTACTACATTCACCTACCTAAATCTTGTATATCATTTCAAATTCAATAATTTTCCTTTTTCTTTGCACATGAATAAATCACCATCAATTCTTCATTTAATTTCATTTAATAATTCTAATTTATAAGAAAAGTTCGGGGTCCAACAAGGACTCTTCCAAAACACTAGCTTCTGGCGATGGACTACATCCTCTAACAAAATACGAGATGGAGTATATCGTTCTACTCGGCGATTATAGTAACGAAATCCTTTATGTTAATAAATAATTTTTATAATATATAAGGAAACTTTAGTCTATAATATTTATAGTGATTATAAAGCTATTAAATTAGTGGTTTTCATAGCAAATGTTGAGAATCGTTCTGAGTACAATTATAAAAGTACAAGACATGGAGTTTACCTATAATGTAAAAAAATTTAATAAAATTATTAACTTTTTAAAGTTTTAAATTTTAAAAATTATGTAATTATTTAAATTAACTCTTAAATTCGAATTGAACTAATTAAATTCAAGTTAAATGAATAATTTATTATAATCATATTAAATTATTAATTTAAGCCAGGTTTAATTAATTTGAGTTAAGTTTAAGAGAGTTACCATATCATTGATATTTGATTAGTCCAAATATAATATTTATAAAAATATACTTTAAGAAATTAAAAATTATAATTTTTTTTATAATTTTAAACATTGGATAATTTTTTAATTTTTTTAAAATTGTATAAGAATATATATTTTATTTTAAAATTTTAAAATCGTGTTGCTAGAGAAGGCGAGCTTTGAAGCAATTAATAAATGTTGCTCTTTTGTGACCAAAAGTTTACAGTAATCACGGAAACAATTTCTTTATAAAAATATAAAAAAAGTCGAGTATATTGATGATCCTCTCCCAACCTTCGCAAAGTGAAAAGTTTTGTGCACGTGCACAGGTTAGGATTCGTTGTAAAATCGTGTTGTTGGAATTTTTTAAAAGCTTATCAATTCTTTTAGAAACTAAAAGTTTTGATAAATTAATGAATGAACATGTAGGAAAACTAATGACAAAACTAATTTTTTACAAAAGATCGGTGGTCTACCTAATAGAATTATATAATAATAGACATCGGCTTTTTTTATTTCAATAAAATATTTTATTTTTATTTATTTTTATATGTTTTATTTCGTATTTATTATATACTAGTTTTATAGCAACTCATTACCGATTGAACTTCTAAACCTTAAATATTTCCTTCGACCGATTCGATGCTCGATCTAATTTTTAAAACATTGAAATCATTTGACCACGTAATCCCCTTCTTTATATATACATATTATAATGAAAACTCAATCACAAATATTTATGAGCGGATGGGTACTAAAAGATTGTCCTAGTACAAGACAAGTTTTAATTTGTCTTCTTTTAATTTTTTAATAATGTATTTAACAAGTTTATTGGTTATAAACCTCTCTAATTTTGTATGCAAGAAGTGGAGCCAATTATTTCCTAGCTTTCTATTTCTCTAACTTGTATTTATTGGATATATAAGTAGATTCTCATTTTTATTGTAATCAATTAAAGCCATTCATTCCCCGATTAATCTTTTCTCTTCTTTGTAGCATTTCATATTGAAGGTAGCTATCTAGAGGTAAGGAGTACACTAACTTGCATCTAAGCAATTCCACAAACTCTAATATGTAACATGATAATATATTGAAATTAATGTAAATATTCTGTATATAACTCATATCTTATATTTAGGCATTAAGAATATTCTTCCTTGTAAGTTTCTTCCTAATTAGTCTAATACCTTTGTGTACAAATAATTACATCTCTTTTATTGTAATACACAATAATACATATATAAATAATTCATTTTCTTTCTTTTTGTTGCCCACAAGATGTCTTAAAAGGGTCTCAATCATAGGAAGACACTTTTAAGCTATCCACACTGTGATGATAAAAGGCCCTCGGATCGGATACCGGTTGAATTTAATAGCCCAAAATAGTAGTAACAAAAAATAAAGATAGACAAAAATAAATGGGTCAGGACACAAAGATTTACATGGTTCGGTCAATGTGACCTACGTTCACGGCCGGAGGGTGAATAATTTTACTAATATGTGAAGAATGTTTATAAGTACAAAGGCTGGACTAAAAAAGGTTTTCAAAATCACATATGTATATAGAAGAGAGGATGATTTGTAGGTAGGAAAAATAGTGCGTTTGGTGTACTTTGAAAGCCTCAACATTTCATCTATTTATAGCAAAAGTTGAGAGCATCCGTCCAAGCTCACTAAATCCACAGTTGAAGATCTTAGCCATGTTAGGTGCCTCTTTTCTTGACTTATAACAAGCAACCATTATTTGTTTAACATGCAGCCACCCAATCTTGAGTCTTGTGTGGGACTAAGGCATGCATGCAATACACACCTAGATTAATCCTCGTTCGATTCAAGTAAGTCTCTTACAGGAGGCAAAACTCCAGCTCCAAATTTTAAATAGCTGCATACATGAAGGAGGTTCGAACCTACAACCTCACTTAAGTCAGAAGAACTCTTTACCAACTTATTCGATATTAGTTACAACTTGGTACCGTAGTCAATCTTGATAAGGTAGTTTTAGTTTCAGGATAAGTCTTTCTTTTCTCTAGTCATTATCTGGTGGTTCCTATACTTCTTTAGTTGACTTTATTCTAACTAGTCCCTTCTTCTTTGGGCTGCACTAATCTTCATCATGCACAAAGATTTGTCACTTGGTTCCTTTTTTAAGCATATCAGAAGACTCATATGATCAAGACGACTCCATCACTAGCGATTGGATCCTTATTGGAGCCTTTGTGCACTCACACGCACCACCTAAAGTTGCTACCTTCTAGTCTACCTACGCATGAGTTGAGACTTTTTGTTGTACCACGTCAGCCATTCCTCTCCTAGTTGACCCGTTTGAACCAAAATAATCCATATAGGTTTGACCGACATGTTTAATTCTTTTTAGTCAATTTTCTTATGACCCATACTGATTTCTGAAAATTTTGACCATCCTAAGTTCATTTTTAAAGTCAGTTTTTCCTAAATTTCAACTCTACGTCCAGTTTTAGTTTTGGATAACTTATTTTTCATATTACAATTTTTGATTTCTATGGCTTTTTAAATATTTCTTACTCTATAACTCATCTTATTACTATTATTTATGATGGTTCAAATTATGAATTATAGACTTAAGAGATGTATATTTATCTAAAAGGAATTTTTCTTTAATGAATTGTTACTAGTGAGGTTACCAAATCCATCAAACATAATGATGAGACAAAAACAAATTATACTGAAAGACTTAACAAATAGGATAGAAAAAATCATCATATTGTAACTTGATTTTGTAACATATTAGCCTGAAATTGTTTTATTTTGACTATAAAGATGTTTAGGATTTTTATCAACACATTATGATTTTTCATATGATGCTCATCAATTTCAAATTTTTAAGTAATATTTAAAGTTTTCAATTATTTTAACCATAATTTAACTTCCTTGACAATTGATTAAATATCCTTAAGAAACATTTCTCACTTTTAGAAAAACAAGATATAATATCCTAAGAGACATTTCATCGAACAATTCATAGGCAACTTGAATTCATCTCTACCTAATAACAAAACCACTGTATTTTTCCATTATTTACAACATAAACACGTTCAAACTTCAAACAAATAGTGAATCAACCACAGTTCAAAAAACATAGAATATTGCCACCAAAAAAAGCCAACTGTCATTCACATAATCATTTAAAGTTCTCACAGAAAAAATTAACCCGAGAGTTATTAGATGGACAACTAACCTTGACTTAATTAAAGACAATAGAAGATAGACGAGAGCAAAGCATGGACGACGGTCGCTAAACGGTGGAAGAGAGAAGATCGACGATGACGAAGGATAAAACAACGAAAAAACGACACAGGGAAGAGGTACCGGTGGTTTTTTGGTGGGTTTAAATTTTTATGAAAACGACATTGTTTCGTGTTAAATCAAAAGATGAAATTTTCATTTTATCAAAAATGTCGTAGCGAAATATAATTTGTGATAATTTGGTAAAAATATCATCTATAATATTTTTCTATGTAGAATTTGCAATGAATTAGTATCATTGTGAAATATTATTAGTAACAAGTTGATGACCTTTAGCGACGAAAACTTTCGTTGCCAAAAGCCCCTTCTATCGTAGTGGATCTCGTTGATTGGGGATATGCCACATTACAAACTGTATTCTATTCATCAAGTAAATTATGTTGATCATTGGAAATACTAATAGTTAACCAACATAGTAGGCAAATAATCTCACTGGAATCCAACTCGGATTCCAGTGAATGCAGTTTCATAAATAGAAAAAATTTAAATAGATTTAAAGTATTTTTATTTACTGTGAAAAAAAAAACAACATTCTCAACCTTGATGTTGCACTTGAACAATTGGAAGTTTCCCCTCAAAAGAATTAATAAAATTTTTATATAGTATTATAGTCAAAGTTTGGCGGAGGCTGACATTTTTAGTGCCAAAATATGTTTCAAGTATTTTGTTCCATTTAACACGACGTGCTAGATGCGATATTGTTGTAAAGATTATGAAATTATAGTAAAGATGCTCCTTGGTGCTTCAAATATTAAAAAATTTTAGACCAAAAGTCTCCTTAATTTTGTTCATGATAAATATGATAGTAATGAAACCATGCTCTTCTAATTTATTTCTTCAAAATGTTTTAGTTTGGACAACGTTTTCAATAAATAAAAAATTAAAATTCATTGTACCATGAAAGAAAATTTTTTTCTTTTTTAATCCCCTAATTAACTTGTTTATTTTAGTTAGTAATTTAGTTATCTAAAATGAAGTGATTGCTAATATTATTTGGTTGGGTCGGTCGTGCTAGGTCCAAACCCGCTCAAAACGACTCATGGACCGATCGGTCCACCTCGTAAAAGATTGGCCTAATATGGCCTAATTCCTATCGACCATATTAGGCCCAGGCCCTAATCTCCACAAATCCACGGCCCATTCGCAGGTGGCAGTCTTCCATGCATACGTAAAGACCTAAACCTAGCATCTATTCCATATATAAGGTATATCTTTGCCATAATACGGGTATGTAATCAGAACCCTATCTTATCTGCTCATAGTTATCATACCCTTACAAAAAGACTAACTTGAGTATCGGAGGGGCCTGCCGGATACCAACCCCTGGCGTGCCTTGTGTTGTTTGGCAGGAACTCTCGTTAGAGACATTCAAACTCATGGATCCAAACGGCAACGTGCAGCCTCGCTAGAATCAGGCTGAACCAATTACTAATGAAAAATTACTAAAATAATAAACCTATGAAAGATAAGCGTTTCGATTGTTGTAAATTGAAGCTTATTAATTTACTGAAACCTACACCCCAGACGCAGTGAACTCAATTCAATGTATGCATATTCTGAGACTGATTACTAGAAGTTATGGATTGGCCTTCCTTCTACTCACGTGTATAAGTGAAGTGATTCTGTCATTGTATATATAAATATATATATATAAATAGATACATGATAGAAATAAAGAATTATATATATATAGAGAGAGAGAGAGAAGTACATATGCACGTAGATAAAGGAAAAAGAGGGACGCGAAGAGGAGGGCAAACCTAATACGGACGTGACATACCCACAAAGGATTGTCTTGTAAACGGCCGACCCAACACAACTTCGTGGGAGACATCAAAACGTTAAGTCACAGAACCACACTTTCTCTCTCCCTCTCTCTGCCTCTCCCTCTCTCTGCATAAGTCTAACATAGATAAAGACAATTAAGCATGACGTTGTCCGCCTTTTCCCTTTATGCAAAATTATTTTATAGGGGGGCTTGTTTTCTTCACTTATTATGTTTCTCTCTCTTACATATAAATATGTATGTTCACGTCCCATGACGCATAGACATAAGTTCAAAGCAAGTTCTCTTTTGCTTCACCCATACAATTGCGTGCTCATGTACTTCATATATTTATATTCTTCTTGCGGGTTACTAGGCATCGATATTGAGAACAATAGTGTTAAAAGCATAGCTCAGGTGGTCCATCCACGTTTGTTTATTGAACAAGTTGACATATAATTCTTGGGAGGTATATTATATGGACTATAAGCAAGAATGGCACACTAGTTCGTGGTTCATGCATTTGTCAATCTACTTCTACGTGTCTACTCTCTAAGACTTTTATTTACTTCAATAATATCATTTTCAATGAAAATAAAAGATAGTCATGTCGTCATTCTAATTTAGATAGACTAAAGACAGAGTATATGCTACTAATTTAGAAGTTTAAATTGACAAACGAGGCCTCATATTTTAACATATATACTTTCTCCACACAAAAAAAGTGTAAACAAATCTTAATAAGTCTCAGTTAATAAATTAGGAAAACCACAACTTTAACTTTGAATTTCGGCAAACAATAATATATTAAAATTACTATATTTTGTTAACATATTGTAATTGTGGAGAGAAAACATCAATAATTTATACCTTATAGCCAAATGGTTGGTTATATTTTAGTAACATAATTATTTAAAGGCACTCTTTATTTTACACATATTTAGATATATATGATAATGTACATGCTATAAATGTACATATCAATTGAAACCATGATGAAATCATAATTGTAAAATTTATATTGCATTTATATATTGTCCCTAAATTATTTAGAGTCATTGTTATATTAAAATTGAACATTCATACAATATAAAAAGACTAGTACACTTTTCTTTTCTTACGAAGGAATAATCGATTTTATAGACTAAAGTATAGAGATATCTGGACAAATATGTGAGTGCTTATTAGAAGACAAGTTCACTAAATTGACACCATATGAGAAATTTATTTAGAATATTACTTATATATATATGAAAATTCTTATTGTAATGATTGTATAAGTAATCCTTTGATTTGAAATCTCTAAAGTATCTTATATGATTATTTTGTTTTGATACTATTTATGACCTATTCTAGTTAAAAGTAGCTCAATTAGTAATCGTTTGATATACCATGAACAACATAGAGGTAGTTGAATAATCAATATAGGATTCATCATCCTAAAGTGATTACTATATTGATTAGGGAGAATATTATATTATTCTCGATTAGTATTAATTCAATAAATCTTTGGCCAAGATGAAATGTCACTTTGTAAAATAGTTTACAAATGTTATTAATAGAATTAATTGGTAATAGTGACAAAATATGATTGGATTAAAAAAGAGTGGACATTAATTTCATACATTATGTCTAATAAGATCATTTTATGATGAAATGATTTAGTTATATAAAAAGATTATATAGATAAAGGTTTGTTAAAACTACTTTAACATTCCTAAATATTTAGGTGATCATGATGATTTGTTAGATACCAATCTTGATCTATAGATATAATTAATTTAATTAGCAAATTAAAGATGAATTAAATGAGCTTAATTTTATTTAATCCTAAATACAATTTAGGTTTATATTTTATATCCATTGTCAATATATTTAGGAATCTAACAATCACACGCAAAGAAGGGTTGAAGAGAGAAAATGTGTTTTAATTAAGTTAGACTTGTTTATAAAGTTTAAGAAACTTTAAGATTAAATATGATATATTTAATAAATAAGGACTAATATTAGATATTAGATCTTATTTGAGTCTAATTAGTATTTAATTAAACTTAATTGTAATTGTAATTGTAATTTTATTTCTAATTAAAATTTTATTTCTAATTAAAATTTTATTTTAATTAAAATTGTAAAAGGTCCAAATTATATTATAAATAGGCTTAGGCTTTGAGGGAGCTAGCACTTCTTGTCTAACCCTCTCCATATCACTCATAGAGTTCCCTCAACATGTTCTAAAGATACTGTTAGAGGCCAAATATGTGTATGAATATGGTGGTTGAGATGAGTAAATTTCAAAAATAGTTCGAGGTTCACAATAAGAAAAGGACCAAGCTTCATAATAAGGTACGAATCATAATTCAACTTTTATTATGTTTTTTGTATTAATCATGTTAAAAAATTTAAATGATCTTGACTATGCAAAAATTAATGAAAAAGTTTTATTATTATTCTACTATGTATGGGATTGGATCTCCTTTGATTTTCAATGGTGGTAGCAAAGCTGGCTTTGACTATGTAACTTTATTAAGAATATTTGATTATTATTAATTATAGAATTGAAACGCAAAAAGTTTGAAAATTAAATTTAAATATTAAAAATATGAAAAGTTCATATTAACGTCTTTTAACCACAAACCCTAAAAAATATATTTGGATCTAATTAAGTGATCTTAGATTTTGAAAGTTTCATATTAATGTAAGTCCCTAAATTAGGCAATAAGATTTTATCTATTAATATTACAATGCTAGTTTTGAAATCTAAAAACCTTCATATCTAAATCTATGTATAGAAACCCATATTTTCTTTAGAAGCCTCTATATTGAGATTATATTGAATTATGGAAATTTAGTATAAAACTATCATTCAAATCACCTTTTCAAATCCTTAAACATACAATAATTGTTGATTTATGTTACAAAAAATGTCAACTTTGGAATTGTCAACGGTTTTGCTTTGTAAAGTGGGAGAAGTCTAGTTTGACTATTCCAATAGTAGCAGAATACCAACAATGGTTGTTGAATTTTGTATTAAGGAATTTTGAGGATGTTGTTGAGTTAGATGTCTGATGCTCCATCATGACTGGCATATGAAGCTATTGGGCATCACTTAACAACATTTAGAAGTAGCTTGCAACAGTTGAAGGTTGTGAGCAACTATTAGATATAGAAGAAGACATGACTAGTATAGGTACGATTGTTAGTTTATGCCCTGTAATCAATTGTTTGGTTGTAGTTTAGTGACAAATTATTTAAAGGCATTCTTTATCTTATACATGTTTAGATGTATATGATAAAGTCC
>JANTPM010000246.1:31561059-31574903 GCA_025434745.1 Erythroxylum divaricatum | reverse complement strand
GAAAATTTGGTCGGTATATTCATTCCCAACATTCAGCGACGGAATATCTTACCGTCGCAAAACTTCTTCCCCAAAACCATCTTCCCCGACGGGTGCCCATTTTCGGTCGAAAATTGTAACGGTTTCTAGACTGTCGGTGATTTTCCGTCGGCAATTAACATCTTCCTTGTAGTGTGACCTAATCTAGTCATTTTGACTATTTCTAAAAAATTCTAGAACTAATTTTCTATTTGATGATACAATCATTAGAACAGTATGATAGGGAGTTCCCTCCTTCAAAGATAAAGACAAATGAGATCACTAGGGTGATAACTTACCCTTTTTCTATACCTATATAGGTGTCCTTAAAAGGTACTTACTCACTTGTGGGTCTTGTAAAAGAAGTACTAAATTAGTAGACTAAAAAAGAAGTTGCCCAAAATAGAGTACTTCACCACATTGATTGGAAGCTTGAAATTTGAATGTGCAAACATAAGATTACATACCACGAAAGGTTCGTTATCATTCCAGATTTAGCAGTTACAACAAAAGTTGCTTCATTAAGCATAACAACTTGATTCAAATTTTAAAATTTTTTTTGAAAGAGCACTATTATGGCTGTTGAGCAAGTTTTATATCTAATAAAACTGTCAATACTCGCAAGTATATAGATAATATTTTGTAGTATAAGAGGTTATCGTTCCCACGAGGATTATGCAAGAGCTAACAATTTGAGCCTAATTTTGTCTAAGGTATTCATAAATTGATTTGAATTAAATTTAAATAACAAGAACTGAAATAATTGAATAAACATAACAAATAAACAATTAAACAGTAAAGTGACCTGCCAATTAAAATTAGGGTTTTTATCTAGATTGAATACTTAGGAACTATTCTTTCCTCATTTTGATTCCCTTAATCTTATTGATTCAATTTATGTGTTTGATCCTAGATTTCCTAAGGTTTTGATTACTCTCTCTTAAGATCTAATTAATTAAACCTAATTGAATTCTAAATTCACATATTTGTAATCTCTCGATTCACAAAACTATTCCAAATTTATTCAATTAGATTTGAAGCAATCTATCTAAAAATCAATTTTTAGATAGATTTCTCTTTGATTGATTGTTAATTTCATAATTATGGGTCTACTAAATTGCCAACTCTTGTTGTACGACCTAACACTGATTACTTTGACTCACTCTCTTGATTTGTCATCAAGTTCATGCATGAACAATTATTACAAGCATCTAAAAATATATTCAATTCAACAATAGTTAAAAGTCACAAAATAATTCTAGAAAACACCTAATATGAGTTTAGAAATCGACAAAGATGTTTAACATCAAGAAAATTAGATTCCACATCAAGGATAATGAAAGAACTAAAGGAAAAGAATAAAAACTCTGTTAAACTTGATCTTTAATGTTGGAAATTTTGATGTCCTTCTTGGTCTCTCCAACTTTAATTCACTTTTGAATAATGGCTACTATGTTTTTTTTGGTTGTATTTCACAGTCTTAAATAGTGTTTTCAGGTTCTGGGGATGTGTCTAGGGTTTCCCTACTTTGTTTAGTTCCATAAGTAGCCCCGAACCCTAAAATAGATGAAAAAACTCGTGCTTGGACCAAGTTCATCATTGTGCTCTTGTTATTTTATGTTTAAGTGCTTTGACTTGAATATACATATCAATCAAAACATTAACACCCTCTTCATACACCTATGAAACTTGTAAACATGCATTTATAATTAGTGATCAATCAAAAAGGTAATTATCACTAAGTATCTTTTCATGGAAGTTTTTGTTATTTTCAAAGATCAGTAGGTTTTATTTATTGAACACCAATTTTCTAACTTCTTTAATGTTAACCTAGTCTTTTAACACGAAGATAAACAATTTTATTGTGAATGCTCCTGGTTACTCAACTATATCACATTTTCAACTGGCTACAACTCTATTCTTAATCCAAAATTTTCAAAAAGGGATAGCTGGATAAGAATTTATTTAACAATCTGTTTTTAAATTCCAATTTCTTAGCCTACCTCATTTATTTTTAGTCAATTATTCTTATGAAATGTTACTAGTAATGTTAACCAATTCAATTGACTTATAATTATTTATCTATACCATAAATTTCTTAAAGTTAAGAATAAATGTTGTAACCTAATTAACATGTGTATTCATCCAAAGATAAAACATAAAATTCAAAAGTCAATATGCCTTTAAAAATTAAATGACCATGTTCAAAGCCAAACTAATGCCATCAAATTCTTTCCATTGACACATTCAAACAATTCACACATATGCAGCAAGATGTTCATATAATGTCAACCTAATTAAAACTAACACAATACGATATGCAAAATTCACACATATATGGCATGTTAATATGTAAACCTTCCCACACTAGAGACAACACATTGTCCTTAATATGAGAAACCAAACAACACAAAGAAAACAAATAAAAAAGTTTAGAGCAAGAATTCACTTACGGAGATTAAGGTGGCGACATCATGGGTGAAGGAATGTGAACACTTTGAGTAGTGAAATACTTCATAATCTTCTTTTTTTCATGTAGCTGATTAAGTCCTTCATTTCCTCCTCTATGGGATTCATTCCATAACCTTATTATTTTTGGATACCAAATTGAAGAGCTTTTGCCAACCTTCTTCTTCTTTAACCTCCATTTCTTCACTTGACGAGACTTGGTGTTGCGCTGGTGCCAAACTAGTGTTAGCTTATCCAGTTCTGTATTTCACATGAGTTTTGGAACTAATATCTCGAAGTTTGATGAGTAAAAATTACAACATATTTTACACCCATATTTTATATTATTTATATAGCAATTTTTAGGTTAAATTATTGCATTTTCTTATTAACTATTCAATATATTTAATTTTATATTTTATTAATAAAAATATATCTATAATTTGTATTAAATATTTTCTTATAGGTTTAATGGACTTAAATGAAGAAAACACTCAAAAACAACCCAAAACCACTTCACCAGTAGAATGCCAAAATAGTAGCAAAACGTAGCAGCTAGAGGAAAAGGAAAAACAAAGCACGTTACAATAAGCAGTCTAGTCTCCAAAATGGCAGCAGAAATAAACAAAAAAAATAAATGTAATATAGTATAAAAAGACCTAACAAAATGACACAGTAGTGGGAGACAATCCAAAACCACAAAGGATTAAAATACCAAATCCAAATCAATAGAAACTGATGATATCTATATCAAATCTCTTCAAAATGAAAGAGAAAAGAGAAAAATTAGAGAGATTTCAATAACGAGTGGAAATTGGGGTGTTTTTTGTGAGCCTATAAAAAGATAGTGGCTTGGGAGGAGAAAGCAACAAGTAGTCCACACAAAGGTGAGATTTCAAAGAGGATTTTTCTTCAAAGGTGATTGAAGTAAAGAGCTAACACGTGAAGGTATGGGAATGTTCAAAAAGCCACATACCACTAAAATTAAGGTAGTTCATGACTAGTGTTGGAAGAAATTCCAGACCTTTAGGGTTGGTTCGAGGTTTGTGAAGGCAAAAAAGAATTGAATGAGTTTTTTAAAACGTCTCCACTCCTTGTTTATAATTTCCTATGCTTAGTTGATTCTAATTTACTTTAGAAATACACTTTGAATATTTATATTATTAATTTTCTGAATTAATTGACTTATTATTGACTTAAGTTCATACTTATACAATGTATGGATTCCTTTATTTCTGATTCATGTTCTTTGTATGATTAGATATATCCTTGATTATGTGAATGTGATACTTAAATCTTTAATTCATAATGAGTTGTATGAGTTGTAATTCAATTGTTCTTCGAATAAATTATTAGTGGTTGGATGTATCTCTTAGTTTATAATGAGCTTTGAGTTAGGATGGAGCTGGTTCAACTTTAGAAATTAAAGGGAGACAAGTAGGAGCTAGTTGGTTAGTTTTCTAAGCTTAACCTTTTAAATAACTTAGATGATCCAAGTATATCAAATTGCATGGCTAAACTAGAATTAAAACACTATTTGTCCACTTATACATATTAGATTAAGTTAGAATAAATTTAGAAGTTGTTTATTTATTTTGATTATATTCAATTCAAAATTTGTAAACCCCTTTTTTATATATATGTGTGCATTTATTTCATATTAGTTCATAGGTTTTTAACTTGTTGCAAATTGCTTGCATTGAAGTTTAGAATGGAACAAAATAATTGATTCATAACAAAATGAAGAATTTAGATGTAGAATGATGAATTTTCTTAATGATGTCCAAATTGCGAAAAATATTCAAGATTTTGTCATGATGTGTTTTAAGTTTAGGAAAGAAAATTAAATGTTTAAATACATACTTCTTGTTTTACCTATGATTAGACTAGTCCTATAAATTACTTAAGTTGTAAACTATCTAACTAAATTAGAATGAGTTTGGAAGTAATTTAAAGTTGTAATTTTTTAGTGTTCATGTTTTTCTTTGTTCTAAGTTTTAAGATTACGTGAATGACATAACATAATTTGTTAGCATTTAAATGGTGAATTAATAATTTAAGTGTTGATTAAATTAGATTGCAATTTTTATTTTAAAGTACGAAAAATTCATATTTCATGTTTTATGATTAATGCTGATTATTTTGAGTTCTAAATTGTTTTTATTGAGTTATAAAATAATTTATTATCTTTTAAATATTGGTTGAATGATTTTTTTTAAAATGTTGTCACACATTCATTTTGTTAAGTTGTGATGTTGTATCTTACTTATGTGGTTAAAGAGGACATTACATAGGCATTGATGATGTTTATATTTTTTTTATGGAATTCCTTTCGTATGAGCAAAATTATTAGGATGTAACTGTCTAGTTTAGAAAAAATAGATTAATTTTTTAGAACATTTTTTAATTAAAAGTGTTATAATAAATAAACTAAATTAGTAAATTAACTTTTTTCGTAAGGTCGATATTTATTTGCCATATTCTAATTTGTTTAATTAATTGAAAGTAAATTAAGGATTTAATTTGCATACACTTAACGACTCGTATAAAATTTTAGCATTGTTACTAGGGAAGTTTTATTTGCTTAGTTTATTTATTTATTTTTGAATAATAAGTAATAATTTTTTTTGTTTTTTAAAAAATAGGTAAAGAAGAGAGAAGGTGATTTTTATGAAATTAAGAGATGAAAAATAAAGTAAAATACAATTAAAATTGGAAAAGAAGACAAAAGGATAAAAGTGGTTGAAGCTACTTTGAAACAACTTTTAGAACCAAACTTAGAAGATTAACCTTTATACATTGCCTTCCAAGTCTTGGAAAGACCTTTGTAGCTGATTTCAGGTTTCTTAAATTTATTGCTTAAATTTTATGGACGTATAGGTGAGGATCCTTATAGGCATTTACGAGAATTTTTGGTTGTTTGTTCTATTATGAGACTTGAAGGAATTGATGAAGAATATATGAAATTAGTTGCTTTCCATTTTCATTGCATGATTTTGCTAAAGATTACTTATATTATTTGCCTCTTAGATCTATAAATACATAGGTAAAATTGCATAGATATTTTCTTGTTAGTAAAACATGATCTATTAAGAAAGAAATATGTGTACTTAGGCAAAACATGAATGAGTCACTATATGAATATTGAGAAAGATTTAAAATATCGTATGGTAGTTACCCCAATCATCATATTAGTGACCAATTATTAATACAATATTTCTATAAGGGACTTTTACCATATGATAGGAGCATGATAGATGCAGCTAGTGGCGAGGCATTAGTTTTGGTAAAACTTATGTAGAAGCTAGACAATTAATCTCTAACATGCTGAAAATTTAATACAATTTGGAACTAAAAATCAGATGAATCAAGTTAGGAGAGTTAACAAAATAGATGTGTATGTCATTTAGGATTAACTAATGGAAAAATCTCAATAAGTAGCTCATTTTACTACCTTAGTGTCAAAACTTGTAACTGGTGGTATTACCTAAGCTTGTGCTTGTGGAATTTACACTAATTTTACTCATAATACTAATGTGTGTCCTTCTTTGAAGGTTCAAGATGTGAATATTATGGGTAGTTATCCTGGACAAACATAGAGGAAATATGACCCTTTTTTAAACACATATAATGAGGGTTAGAAAGATCATCAAAACTTTAGATATAGACCAGGACAAACCCACCTACTTTTATTAGCAACCAAAACAATCCAAGGTCTTCTTTTATACCTAACCCACCTCAAATCCAACCCAATGATCAATCCTTAGAAGATATGGTGAAACAATTAGCTAACCAAATTGGGCAAGTACATACATAGAGGGTAGAATATCAAAAGAAACCAGATGCATATTGATAAAATTTAGAGACCTAAGTAGGAAAAATTTGCACAAATCTAAGTAATCTAGAAACCTAATTATCTGGGAAATTTCCTACTTAACCCATCCTAAGTTCTAAAGAAAATGCTAGCCTAATATTGCTTAGAATTAGGAAAGTATTGAGAGTACCTAAAGAAAGCAATAGAAAAAGTTGAGAAGTGGAAAAAGAGTTAGAAGTTACTTCTAAGTTTGAAAATGAAAATAAGAAAGAAGAAAAAAAGGAACGTTAAAAGTAGATAATATTAAAAAAGTTTAAAAATGTTCCTCTTATTCCTTACAAGTTAGCAAAATCGAGAAACAAGGTAGCCGATTAAGAAATTCCTAAAACCTTCAGGAAAGTTAAAGTTAATATTCCTTTTTGGAAACAATTAAATAAGTTTCATGATATGCAAAGTTCTTGAACTAGTTATGCAATAACAAAACTTGTTTCAAGGCAAAGAAAAGGTAAGCATGGGAGAGAATGTGTCAGCTATGATTTACAAAAAAATTCCTACAAATGTAAGGACCCTCATATGTTTACTATCCCTTGTAAGATAGGAGATATTATTTTTGAAAGGTGTATGCTAGATTTAGTGGCCTCTATAAATGTTATGCCTAGATATATTTATGAGCCTGTTAAGTTAGGTCCTTTAAGAAAGATACGGTTAGTAATTTAGCTAGCTAATAAGTCAAATGAATATCTTAATGGTATACTTGAAGACGTTTTAATGCAGGATAACTAGTTGGTTTTTCTAGTTAATTTTTATACACCAGATATGGGAGAAAATTTATGATCCATCAAAGGAAGTGTCGCTACTATTGGGAAGACCATATCTTAAAATAGCAAGAACAAAGATAGATGTCCATAAAGGTTAACTTACTATGGAATGTGATGAAAAGGTTATTAGGTTTAACATTTTTTATGCTATGCGATACCTTGATAACATTAATTATTTATCCTTTTTTGACACTATGGATATTATTGATGAGATTTTATGCATCTTACTTGAGTCTAACATGAGCACAGGTGATGATGCAGAAAAACTAAAGGGAATTAAGAGCATTGAGGAAGAAATATGAACAGATAACTCCTTACAAAAGGATTAATCATTTCTTTCTAATCGTTTAACTCTTACTGCTTCTAATTTAGTATCATTTGTTGTTCAAGCACCTGAATTAGAGTTGAAATATCTTCCTACAAATCTCAGTATATTTTTCTAGTTACGAATGCTACTTTGGTTATTATAATCTTAAGTGCTTTAACTTTGTTACAAGATGAGAAACCTTTATAACTATTAACAGACCATAAGGATGCCATAAGATGCACCATAGCTGGTTAATCTTTATGTGTACATAGGATCCTTATAGAAGAAAATGTTAAATCCATCAGTGAAACCCAATGTAGGTTGAAACTCCTATAATGGAAATAGTAAGGAAGGAAGTATTAAAGTGGTTAGATGTAGGTATAATATACCCTATCTTAGATTCTAAATGGGTAAGCCTCATATATGTAGTACCCAAGAAATAGGCATAATTATAGTAAAAAATAACCAAGGTGAACTTGTTCTTACTAGGATATCAAATGGGTAGAGAGCGTGTATTGACTACCGAAAACTCAACCAAACAACTAGAAAAGATCATTAACCTTTCCCTTTTATTGATCAAATGCTAGAAAAACTACTGGGATAATCTTATTTTTACTTTATAGATGAGTATTTAGGGTATATATATATATAGGTTGCTATATCATTTAAAGATTAAGATAAAACTGTATTTACATGCGTTTCGCTACATTTGTATTTAGAGAACATCATTTGGACTTTGTATTGCCCCAGATACTTGTCAAAGATGCATGATGAGAATTTTTTCTAAGTTAATTAAGCATAAATGGAAATTTCTATAGATTACTTTACTGTTTTTGGTGATTCTTTTGATTTATGTCTCCTTAATCTTTCTATTGTTTTGCAAAAATGTATTGATACTAATCTAGTTTTGAATTATGAAAAGTGTAATTTTATGGTAAAACAAGGTGTGGTATTAGGGCATATAGTAAGCTCAAAAGATTTAGAAGTTGACAAGGAAAAGATAGAGACCATAAGTTCTCTTCCATATCCTACTTGTGTAAGGGAAGTTAGATCCTTTTTGCACCATGTTGATTTTTTTAAATCATTATTCTATCAAAAAATTTTCAAAAATTGCACCTCTTTTATATGCATTACTAGCTGAAGACTCTTCTTTTGTGTTTGATGATACTTGTAAAAATGATTGGAATTTACCATTTAAAATAATGTATGATGCAAGTGATAAGGTAGTTAGAGTAGTATTAGGTCAAAGAAAAGGTAAAGAGCCTTATGTAATAAATTATGTATATAGACATTTGGATCCTACTCAATGTAATTACACTACAATAGAAAAAGAAACGTTTGTTACTATATTTGCATTAAAAAAATTCCTTTTATACTTATTAAGAACCAAAGTAATTGTTTTCTCAAATCATGTTGCAATTAAATATCTTTTAAAAAAGAAAGAATCAAAGCCTAGGTTACTACAATGGATGCTCTTATTACAAGAATTTGATTTATAAAATAGAGATAAAAAAGGCGTATAGAATCTAGTAGCAGATCACCTTAGTAGAATAACCCCTAAAGAGGATTGGCCTATGATTTCTAAATTCTTTCCAGATGAGAAACTTTACTTTTTGATTAAAGGTGATTCAGGTATACTGATATATGCAATTATTTAGTTACCAGGTTGTTTCCAAATGATTTAAAAAGAGCTTAAAAAGATAACATAAATGTTGAATCCAAATACTCTTTTTGGGATAATCCTTATTTATGGAAAGCATGTTCTGAGCATATTTTTTGCAAGTGTGTTCTAGAAATATAACATAAGTCTATTCTTACCTTTTGTCATTCTTTAGAAGGGATTAGTCATTTTGGGCTAAAGAGGACAACTTACAAGGTTCTAGAGAGTGGATTCTATTAGCCCACCATAAATAATTAGGGTAGAAGCATTTGATAATGTTAGGA
Organism: Erythroxylum divaricatum; assembly: GCA_025434745.1. Lineage (NCBI taxonomy): Eukaryota > Viridiplantae > Streptophyta > Magnoliopsida > Malpighiales > Erythroxylaceae > Erythroxylum > Erythroxylum divaricatum. The sequence goes on along the minus strand of JANTPM010000246.1, from coordinate 31,565,554 downwards.
TCTATAAAGAAAACACTAACACTATACATATAACAGCCTAGACCACCCGTCCACAGATATTGTCCACTTTGGGTTGCCTTTAGGGCCAAACCCCTCACAGTTTTATTCTTTCCACCCTTGGAAAAATGCGTCTTGTGGGAGAGAGGTATCCATACCCTTATAAGGCATACTTCGTTCTTCTCTCTAATCGATGTAGGATCTCACACTCTCCACCCCCTAAGGGCCCAGCCCTCTTTAAGGCCCATCCTAGCTAGCACAATAGTTCAGGTATTGACTCTGATACCATTTATAACAGCCCAGATCACTTGCCCACAGATATTTTTCGCTTTGGGTTGCCCCTAAAGAGTGTGAAATCCCACGTTGGTTAGAGAGGAGAACGGAGCTTGTCTTATAAGGGTATGCATACCTCTCCCCCACAAGATGTGTTTTTCTAAGGGTGAGAAGAGCAAAATCGTGAGGGATTTAACCCTAGGAGCAACCCAAAGTAGACAATATCTGTGGGCAGGTGCTCTGGACTGTTACAAATGGTATTAGAGCCAGTACCAAAATCGTTGTGCCAACTAGGTTGGGCTTTAAGGAGGGTTGGGCCCTAAAAGGGATGGAGAGTGTGAGATCCCATATTGGTTGGAGAGGAGAATGAAGTATACCTTATAAGAGAATAGATACCTCTCCCCCATAAGATGCGTTTTCCCAAAGTAGGAAGAACAAAACAGTGAGGGGTTTAGCCACAGGGGCAACCCAAAGTGGCCAATATCTGTAAGCAGGTGGTCTGGGCTGTTATAATACATGATATGAAGTTAGCTAGGAAATCATTTACTATCGAAAAAAAGGTTCTTTTATTTAGTTATAAGCTAAAGTTATTCCCTGGTAAACTTTAATCTAGATGGTTAGATCTCTTTGTTGTTACTAATGTCTTTAAGCATGGTGTAGTGGAAATTAAAAGCTTATAAACTGACAAAATTTTTAAGGTGAAAGGATATAGGCTAAAGTTGTCGTATGACCATACTGTAGTAATAATGTTTGAGGAAATTTTGCTAGAGGAACCTTGACAACAGAGGAGAACGTCAAGCTAATGACATAAACCAAATGCGCTACTTGGAAGGTAACCCAAGACAACAAAAATAAGATTTGAATTTCTTTCTCTTTACCTCATTTTTTATATAGCTATTTATTTTCTAAAAAATCAATAAATTCAAAATATTTTTACTATTTTATTTGTTTTTTTTTCTTGGATATTTCTTTTTCTGCATTTAGCTGTTACATTGAGGAAAATGTAACGTTTAAGTGGAGGAGGGGGCAGGGGTGAGGGTGGGGTCGGGAGGGGTTGAAGAATATAAAGAAATAACTAGTTGTTTTGTATTTCATGTATCAAAATTGAAAATAGGGTGAAAATATTGTCTAAGAAATTGGATTGCTTGCTTAGGCTAGTAGGTTTTGACATTATTTTGCTTTATATGCATGCATTTAGTTTTATCACCACAACCTCAAAGAGAATTAATTAGATTAATAAAAAAAGTGACAACAAATTTAACATTATGGTTGAAGGATTAGCAAGTTGCATAGGTTATTTTCTTTAACATAATAAGTTTTAAAACTCTTTTGTGTAATTTTAGGTTCACACTTAAGGGAATTAACCATCATTTGATAAATTTAAGTAATTGGAAGTATTATTCTAATTCTACATACATGGCCTTAAGGTAAGACTTTTAATCAACTTAACAATTTCTAATGTCTTTAGTGATTTTCTTTTACTTTTTATTAATGGAGAAATACTTAACATGACCTTTAAAATATAATGTCCGATGAAAATGTTAAACGTTAATCGTCAAGTTCCCTTTTGAGACCAAAAAATGGTTACTGGGGAAACACCTAAGGATGCAGGACCAAGTACTTCTTTAAGATCATAAGTAAGGTCAGAAGATGAACCAAGCACAAAGGGTAATATGCCTATTGTATAGGAGCTAGGTTTTTATGAAAAAAAAAATAGTTCAAGTCAAACTAAGATGCTTTGTATTTGGAATTAATATACTGACATTACTTACAGACTAACTTTATCAAGATGAGGTGTGAATGTCTCTAACGTTTGAAGTTAAAATTGAATTTTGCAGATGTTTTAAAAGATTTTATACTGATGATTAGACCGATTGCAAATATATTAAGACAATATGATTTTTGTAAATAATTTTTTTATTTTTTGTTTTTCTTAATCTAATAACTAGATTCATATTTTTCATTATAGTGCTGTTTTGATTGAGGATGACCAAAAGTTAAGTGTGGGGGAATTTGAAAATTGAAAATTATAACATATTTTACACCCCTATTTTATATTATTTACATAGCACATTTGGGTTAAATTATTTCATTTTCTTATTAATTATTTAAGTTATTTAATTTCATATTATATATATATAATTTGTAGTAAATATTTTCTTATAGTTTTAATGGACTTAAAATAAAGAAACAACTGAAAAACAACCTAAAACTAACCTACTTCACCAATAAAAATAAACTGGATAAAATGCCAAAATAGTAGCAAAACGTAGTAACTAGAGGAAAAGAAAATAAAATGCATAGTATAATAAGCACTCCAGTCTCCAAAAGCGCAGTAGAAATAAACAGAAAAAAACACATCATAACATAAAAAGACTTAAAAAAATGACATAGTAGTAGGAGACAGTCCAAAAGGCAGTTAAAAGGACAAAACGCTCGGCACAAATCAATAGAAACCTGATGATATTTGCATTAAATCTCTTCAAAATGGAAGAGATAAGAGGGAAACTAGGAAGATTTTAGTGATGTATGGCCACTAAGGTGTTTTTTGTGAGCCTATAAAAAGGTAGCAGCTTAGGAGGAGAAAGCAACAAGTAGTCCATGCAAAGGTGAGATTTCAAAGAGGATTTTTCATCTATCAAAGGCGATTTGTAACATCCCGTCACCGATGGGAAGGATAAATAGTAAATTTGGATTGGGTTGTGTTTCTGTACACAAAATTTGAGCATGCATTTGTGACAATTCCTGGCCTTGGGTATTTTTGTGAAAATGTGAAAATGTGTAATTGAGAAATTGAATTGGAGTGCTTTGTGGGAATTCTCCAGAAAATTGTAAAATAGATACCGATGAGATTTCCGGTACAATGACTGTATCATTGACACTCCAAATAAAGATGTGATTTAGGAATTCTCGTTATTGAATTTTAGAAAGATTTATGAAAGTCTAGTAAATGAATTGATTGAATTGGGAATTTGACAGGCATGAAAGTGAATGATTTTTGAAAGAATTGAATTTCAATTTAGTCCTTAAGAGTGGAACTTTTCTAAATAGAAGTCGCGAGGTTATAAAAAAAATTGTTATATGGGTAATTTGGCTATGACACTTATTAGAATAAGGGTTAAAGTTAAATGAAGAGGGCAAAAGGGACATTTCATAATTAGATATGGTATAAAAAGGAAATTTGGTTTTCAAAATGAGAAAAGAAATGAAGATGCCGTGAAGAAGAAGAGGAGAAGAAGATTTGGGAGCTAAATCAAGTAAGTTTAAGTATCCTTCCTCTTAATTTGTTGATTGATTTATGTTTTGAGTGATTTGGGTAAAGATTGGGTTATGTATATGTTGGTTTAGGGTTTCTAAACATGGGATATATTTTTGATGAATTGTAAATGATATGGGTTGGATTTGAGTTGGAAAATGATGTATGAGTATTAATTTGGAACATAGATGAGTTGTGTGTTGAATAAGTTGGACAAAAATGGATTGAAATGGCTGAAAGACGGATTCGGGAGGCATGATCGGGCTCGCACATCGTGACGGGTTCATGCGCACATCGCGGCTCACGAATTTGGGCACGTCGTAACGAGGACGAGAAGCACGTCTCGACGAGGGCGAACGTGCACGTCGCGACGAGGGGGAGCATTTGGATTTCGCCGCGGCGAGCTTCTTCACGTCGCGACGAGGTACTATTCCCAGAAAGTCATATTTTGGTTTTTAAGCAATAACTTTTCTACCGTCATTCAAATGAGATAATGTTGGATTTGTTATGAACTTGAGTTAAGGGTTTATACACTTATAGAAAGGGGTAGTGTTGAAGCAGTCTGTTAAAGTCCTCAAATTTGGATGGAAGTTTAATGTAAAGTATGGTTTCGGCATAAAGATAGTCTGTCTATGTTAGGCAATGATTTTCAGATTTCTGAAATAAATTGTATAATTTGAAAGTCAATTGAGTTCTGTTTCTTTTCAGGAAAGGTTTAACAGGAATTGTTTTATGGTCAGTGCCGGGAATGTCACGAAAGTGCATAGTATTTATCATTAGATTGCCACATGTGCTTTATTGCTAAAATTTACTATGTGCTAAAAATATGTGTTCTGATTTATGATAGAGGCACTTTTAGAAAGTCAGCCTCAAACATTTTAGAGGCTTCCAGGCGTTAGCGCGGAAGCCAGGTGAGTGACCTAGACGGTTCTCAAAGTATTAAATGTTATAATTCAGTGATTTAAATTC
>JANTPM010000246.1:31481715-31501436 GCA_025434745.1 Erythroxylum divaricatum | reverse complement strand
CATATTAATGTGCAAAAATGTGCATGTCAAATTTAACATAAACATGAATTGCACTTTCTAATTTCTCAATAATTCTCATAATTCACAATTTTATCCCTCACATGGGTAACGGGATGTTACACCCAAACAAGCACACCCTAAGTTTAAGGAATGTGATACAACTTTCTTCTGAATACTAAAGTGAAGGCACTCGTTTCCAATAATTATTGGATTTAGCCTTTCTCTTTGGGGTGAAGCGAGTGCATCACTTTTAATTGGCCATCTTACTCTCCTAATCAATCTAAGGGTGATTTCATTATTTGGATAGCTAACAAATCCATGAAATTCACTACTAGCTCATGCAAAGAGTTGTTCATTCAGACATCCTGTAATAAATCATGCTAAAATCTTATGTGAGATTCTCATTTTATTCCTTCCCACTCTTTCATTATGTAGTTAACGTCCTATAAAAGGCTCAACACCAAGGATAGACTTAAAATTTCAATAATTGATTCCAAATGTGCACTATGCTCGACCTTACAGGAAAACTTAGACCATCTGTACTTTAGGTATGACTACTCTACCATGCTATAGAATCACCTGTTACCTAATTTCAGCTGGCAAATCACTGTCATGTGTTAGTCAATTGTCTTTGAATGTGTATTGTGACTATGTAATGGAGGGCCATCAAAGCTTGCTATTCAAGATGTCCTAGCTATGGGATTTGAAAAAAGTCACAAGAAATGGAACAAGTTCAAGGAGCTGCAAGTGAGTCAAATGAAGTTATAGAGGAAGCAGAAATTGGGCTGAATTTGTTCTTACAATTCCAAGTCCTTTTGAAGCCATTTGGAGACTTCAAAATGTGTGTCTATGGACTTGATGAGCATGAGGTCAAATTCCAAGCTTATTAGAAATTTTAAGACATTTATTCTCATTAACTTTGTTCTGGTTTATTACTAGTTTTATTTCATGTTTAATAATGGTTCGGATTAATGTATTTGGTCTGGTTTGAAGACTTTAATTTGGTTTGTTTCATTTAGCTGTTTTTGTGAGACTTTATTACAACTTTTATTTTTGTTTTAACGAGCTGAAACTGTAGATTAGGAATATCTTGAGCCGATTCTTGTGGCTGCCTGAAAATTTCCTATTTTAGCTCTTTGTTTTCCTATTTTGAATTAAGAAAAATATATATGAAAAAGAGTGAGGTTTTCTTTCAATTTGGCAAGATATTGTCTGGATTTTGATTATTTCTTTGAAGAACAATTGTTGGGTTTGTTTGTTTTCCGAAAACATTTAACTTTGTTCATTGTTCTATTTGATTTGATCGTTGGAATTCTGTCTGAACAATTGTACGAGAAAATTCATAACTTTTTGTGTGATTGTCCAATTTAGGTGATTCTAAAGCCATAGCGTTGTTTACTTCTTAAACTAGAAATCTCCAAAACGGTTTTCTACCCAGTTCTAACTCCAACCATCTCAAAATTTCCAGTTTTTCCAACCATCACCAATCAACTGGTTAGCTAGACGTGTATTCAAAAAAACCAATTTAACTTGACCGTTCTTTATCCATTTGACCTAATTCTTGATTCTAAATTGTAGTTCACAAAAATTTCTACAACTTCACTTCTTTCCTGAAAATCAAATTCCCAACTAATTAACCCAGAAACACCTTCAAATTTCCTATTTTAGTTTTACTCGATAAAAACCAAATTGCACAATACTTTTCTAATAATCACTAGACTCTATTCCGATCACTTTCAGGACATTCCTCCAGCATTATGCCTAAACTATAAAGGAAACCTGAAATTATTTAAGATGCGATTTGCATTTTAGTGTACTCTATTTGGAAAGAAAGGAACCCAGTAACTTTTGACAATCAATTAAGCACTACTAAAATAGTTACTTCAAAGATAAACGATAACACATCAAAATCAGGCTACATGCAATAGATAGATGATCAAATTTGAACTTGTGGAATTTATTCAAACCTTTCCGCCGTTACTTGATGATAGCATGATGGGGAAGTTTTAACTTGTGCTGTACTAGGATTACTTAGACTCTACTATTTGGTACTCTTGATCTATTGAGAAGTACACGTCCTCTTGCTTTTAATTAATTTTATTATGTTCTTACCTTTCATACAAAATTTAAACAAGATCGATACATTTGATTAGTTTTTAAAACTCTAACTTCAGGAGATTCCTAATTTCCCAATCTTCCACCGTCAAATTTACTCAGCTACCTATAATTCAAAACATTAACCTACCAACCCTTGATGGATCTTGTCAATCCTGAACTCAACACTACGAAGACATGCAAATTATATATATAAAAAAAAGATAAATATTTTGAATGCCTAATATGATATGGAAAATTTTGTATGGTCCCCATCCAGTGGGATGTTGATAGCAAAGAAAGCCGTCAGATGACTGCAGCGTCCTGTCCACCAGATCTAAACCAAAACACATTAGATAATCTCTATGAATGTGAACTATTTATCAAAAATAAATTTGGCAGTATCCCCAAAATAAACCCTCACCTAACATGCCAAAAATACCCTTACGATCCAATGCTGTCTTTTTCCTTCGTTTCGTCACCAAATATCAGTGAAATTAAAGGATGTGCAGAGAGACGTCACTTTCCGGGCCGGCACATATCGCTTAATCCCGCAGTAGGCCTTCTTGCAGTTGCAGATACATATGAGTTGAGATTTTGTAGCCCGCTTGTTACACAATAAAGACATAATAATTAAGTCGTCATCTCATGATGTTTTAAGTTTTGGGGAGTAACGTTCATTGTTGATCTTCAAATAAATTGAGCCATAACCTTCCAATCCAGAATCTATAGCCACCAAAGTCCAAACCCACAAGAAATTTAAGAAATATTTGGCTATACTATTACGAATTCCATATCCAACTCCGTTTAATCACATTGTAATACAACATGGTATTCTATTCGTCATCTAAACTCCAATACCAAGGAACGCCACGTAGTTTGACTTCCAAAGTCTATCAATGCCTCATTAACAGTTTGGAACTCGTATACCTTGTTCTTTTCCAACAGTCATATTCGACTTCCTGTCTTTGTGAACTTTGCCTTTCTAGGCTTTTGTTGAGCTTCGAAGTGAAAGGAGATACACGGCAAAAAATGTCCACACAAAAGTAAAGAGATTGTGTTTTTGTTGGGCAATTGGAAGTCCAAAACTATTTTACGTTCCATCAAATTAGAGTACAGAGCAATGACCCCAGAGGATCTTCGTTGTGATTCTCCAGCCTTCAAACAAACAATCATGGCTGTACACACGTGAAGTCAAGTTAATGGTTTCGGCAGCACCTCGCTCAATGCAAGTGTGCATTTAGAATTACCTATTCTCCTTATTCCGTTTCATAAAAATATACATCATTCAATATATGAAACTCACAAAAATTGGACGGTTAGAATTGTACCGGAACAAAAGGCACGCCACAATACGAAACAGGAGATCTCGCGTTGCAACTAGACCCTCCTCGCACCCAATCCTATGGTCCCCACTTTATCCAACTCACACTTCACTGTTTTTTGGGTCCACTTGTAGAAGCCTATCATCATCACCACCCCTCTGCAGTGCTGATTCGGACCCTTCACTTGGATAAGGGTTAAAGTCAAGGAACATCAGAAAACGTAGAGATCAAATGTTTGTGCTGATGTCGTAAGTGCCATTTCAAATGTTTGTGTATAGGCTTGTGAAGGAAAGAAAAGGCTACGTAGGGCATTAAATTTAAGAACTCTGGATCAGCAACGAGCCTTGTATGGCTGGAAGAGTAGATGAGGACCCAATTTTACCAGCAACTATGCAAGGCCTGCTGCTCCCGACTTTGTTTCGATGTGAAGCCAGCACATTATTCAAGAGTTCCTTGAACCTGACAATCGTAGATTATGCAGACAAATCCCAATAGCTCCTGGACCTTTGATCATCAAGAAGTAGGGGAATATCTTCTTTATTTTGTATTCGCAATCTAATCAAAGTTTTGCTGTCACAGATAGCTACGCATATTGTTTCGTTTCATGTGCTACAACATATCAGGAGAGCATATGTTCTTGCTTATGTACTATTTATTCTCTTATTCTCCAGTTGTACTTTCCCTATTTTCGGAGTATATGAGATGTAGAAAGGTATAACATCGAGTTCAGGTTCTTTCTTGTGCTCAAGCCGAGATTCAGGATTAAGAGAATGTGCTGGTGGCAAATGTCCTACACCCGGACAAGATATGCACGATACTGGAGACAAATATAACATATACATGGAATTTTCTATCAAAATTTACAATTGCTAGCATTCGAAAATACAAAATCTATAGTTACAAGTCAGCAAGGAATTGATGTAATTGCTCGGCACATCCTACTTCGCTTCTGAGCTGTACAAGCAGCAGCTCGTCAAGAAATTGTCTATAATCAAGAAGGACCGTGCATTCTGTAATAGCAGTTATATGTAGCACATGTAGATCCTGGTCAGACAAGATAACCGCAGCTATAACTTACTACCATTAAGATACTCACGGCACCTTCAAGATATTTATCCATGCTTTTCCCAAGAAAGCTGGTCCTTGATCATTGTTTTAAAAAACTGGCTCCAACCTCTATTCTTCGTACATACTAAGATTTTTCACCTGCAAATCATCCCCGTGTCAGTATGTTCTTTTGCGAGCTTGGCGATCTGGACTAGGATACCCTTACTGGCTACAAATTGGAAATACAGCTGATTGAAAACCCTCCATCCCACGAGGCATAGATAAATGGATCCCCATGCCAAAAGAATTTTGTGAACAAGCTTGGCGGCATCAGCTTGTGATTGAGCCCCACCAGGACTTTGCTTCTTGCTGCCAAAGGCAGTACAGGATTCGGGGAAATACAGATTCCTTATAAATTCAAGAGGATAAATATTCTCTAAACCATCTGCAGAACTTTTATGCACCCACTTGAATTGGCTGCAATGACCGTGTCTGACTTCCCTCTCCAGCAGACACTTGAAACGAACTGCCCATTGTCATCATCGGTCTCTTTACCAGAAATTGGGTCAATTGAACCAAATTTGTGTGAAGTGATTGGAATAGGTAGAGATCTATAGTAAGCATAAACCTGAAAAGAGATCGCATCATGAGGTAAAGATAGGACAATACAATGCTCTAATCTCCCCCCTCCCCCCTCCCCACCACAACACACAGTAAGTGTATGAAATTCCCATTCATTAAAGAATAGAACACTTCATTCATTATCCAACAAATTCACTAGGAAGTTAAAGTCATACCTCATTTGTTTCTGAACCACAAGCTATGTAGCCATCAGACACGGACAAGCCCACAAAGTTCTGAGGAAGTAACAAAGACTAAATTAAAATGAAACCAGAAAAGAACAAACAGGTAAGAGAAAAACAATTGAAACAGAGATCAGTATGACAATAATGACAAAGTTTAATTCCTTAAAGGATTCTGTGACATAAAAAATGACATTAAACTCACAAAAGAATACCTTATCATTAGTATGCCCACTTAGGGTTAAGCTGCAAGCATCATTAGTGGATAAGCCACTCGAATGGGTTTTATTGAGATTCCAAAGCTTTAGTGAGTTGTCAGTTGATGCAGTAACGAGAGTGTCAGATTCCACAAATTTCACATAGCTCACAGTTTTGTTATGGCCAGTTAGCACACACCAAGGTGTTCTAACATTCCGAAGGTCATAGCAATAGGTTCTATAATCTGCAGACCCAAAGGCCAGTAGATGAGTGGAATGAGAAGAGAACTGAACGCAGCAAATATTGGCAATGCTCCTTATTGTGGCTATACTGTTCTTCTGCAAAAACAAGCATCATAAGAATATTATGTTTCAAATAGCCGCTAGTGCTAAGACAAAGATCAGCACTCATGTAAACAAGTATGGAAAATCTCAGTGGAATGTATGCCTTTTTTATAATTTAGACTCAACTATCTTGACAACATCATGGTCACAAACATGGATGAAGATGCGTGCTTATATCACCTTATATATCCCTCAAATACACAAATAGTAGTATGTGTTATAACTCAATGCAATCATGAAACGGGGAGTTGTAATATAATTTCCTGCAGAACAAGAAGAATTAGTTAAAAGGAGACAAGAAAACTTCTGTCTTTGGTGATAAATAGCCCAAGCACTGACTCTCCTTAGTTGTAAATAACTTACGTGCATAGGATGAGAAAGAAAGAACATACCTCGTTAATATTCCACAGCTTCACAGAACAGTCATCACTGCCACTAGCTAATTTTGTCGGATATACTTGAGAAAAATCAACAGACCAAGCCCTTTTCTCATGCTCACTATATTGAAAAACCCCTTGACCAGTACTGACATCCCATAACTGAAATCCATTGAACGAGGAATTTACAAGCAATGCATTGGAAGCATTATGAAGAAAGAAACAAAATGGACGTAGATGATATGTTAAGGAAGGCCAGACAGGAAACCATATTGCTTGCATCTACATTCATAAATATAGTAATCACAGACTACATACTAACTGCAAGCTGTAAAAAGTGGAAAAACATCTGATAAATCAACCAATGTCCTCAGATCTTGTCATACTATAAAATATCAAACAGTTTTTTTTCAAAGTGATGATGCTTCAAAAAATTCAACATTGGGTATCTATAAACTGTGATATTAAAGTAGAAATAGGAGACAATTTTGGGGCAGCTATTTACTATTTGATCCATATTGAACTTGAGTTTGGACAGTGATAATTTGAAGATCTAATCAAATCATAAAGTCCCAACTTGACTGATGATGTCAAAATACCAGAGACTGCATTCCTGTATAAATTGGGACTTTAACAATCAACAGAAAACATGCCATATCAGTACACACAGACAAACCAAATTAATGAACTCAAAATGATACAGGAAATTAAAATCCATCACTGGTGAGCTATTAATATCCAAAGACAAGTTTTAGACTTGAAAGCAACAAAAGAAAAGATGACACACCTTCACCACACCATCATAGCCAGTTGAAGCCAGATAATTCTTGATATAATTATTCCAGCAAATACAGCTGAGCTTTGATTTATTTGACATTTCAATAACAGGATAATGAATATCAACAGAATCATTGAAGAGTGCATCAAACTCAAAAACTTTAATTTTCTTTGAAACGCCAGCAGCAGCAAAATAGTCAGCATCCCGGTCAAAACTTAAGGAACAAATCACATTAGCAGAACTATTGAAATCCCCAGTTCTTAGTAGCCCACGTACTTCAAACTTACTATACCTAGCATACTTGCATAAACCGTCAAAAAAGGCTCCAACGCGATCAGTGTGAGTTTGTCCTTCTTCAGCCATTTGTGCTAAACAGCAGTTCTCACGATCTTTTAGTAAATCTCTATCGTGACGAATAGTAACATCAGTTTCAGGGGATTGGATTTTGGATCTCATTGAGAAGTAAGCACTTTCAAGCTGACTAATATTGTTCATAAATTTTGTTTTATTTGCATTAGAGCTAAATGAAACTGGCGAAAGTGGCTCGAAGCTCAAGCATTCTCTGTGAGCACTGCTTAGAATACCATCCACTAGCTCACCATGTTTGGACGAGTGAACCAAGCCTTCTGGATGACTCCTCCTTTCAACTTCTTCAATATCTACATCTAACGACCTAATATCTTCCACTAACTTAGCAGACTGTTTTTGCTTATGGTCTTTCGATGAGACAAGGAAATGCATTAAAAGCTCTGATTCTGCATCATCTTGGTCAACTGAGTATGAAAGTTTTTCAGCAGACACCTCTTGCAATCCTGTAATCAATTCAGATTGCAGGATTTCCCTGTCACATAAAACCAAAAGCTAGTGTATAACATATGAGGTATTTTAAATAGTTGATTAAAGATAATTACAGAATCACTCATTCCCTGTATGCATTCAAAAGTGAAATACATTTTCACGAATAAAGAAAAAGGATAGAATGCCTACCCATTGGCATAGGCTACTTCTTCAGAGAATCAGTAACTAATCGACATAATAGAATAAGAGTCCTATCCTTTAAGCAATGAACTTCAATATTACAAAAAAATTCAAACCAAGAAAAAACAAACATTTATATCAGATAAAAAGAGTCAAGACTTGCTGTTACTGTTGGGTTCACATATAAATAATTGGGTCAACAAATCAAAGAGAAGAAGGGCCAAAACTCAGTTAAAGTAAACTGCTGATATGTTGGGGAAAAGGGATCAATATCCTATACTTTGTAATGGCAATTCTTCAAGCCAAAATTTTTTTCCCCTCACAATCCCTCTATCTGTGTATATGTGTAAGGATACTTGAGAGGATCCATTATCTATTTATACACAGATAAAGATGGTGTTGGAGCCTCTTGTCACAGCCCAATCAACAGCATATCTAGCCTCAAAGGACAGACGCAGACATAGGACATTTGATTGCATAACGAGTAAGGGGTTAAATGTCAAACTTCGAAGCAAAACAACTACACGGGAAACAGATTTTAAGTCGTGTAAAATACACAACAAATATGGTGATTTGCACTCAGTTTCTATCAGATAATTTCGACACCCTGCATCACTGGGTCAGGCTTTTAAAGTCCTGATGTCACATGATACCTGAGATGTTATGGAAGTCAAAACAAGCTATGTTACCTTGTTGTTGGGCGTGATGAAGCCTCAGGATGAAGTAACCACAGACAAAATCCAGCTTCCGTTTGATTCTCTGAAAGAAAACGTGGAGGAAGAATCCTGTGTCGCAGCTCCAACATTGCCACAGCATGTGCTCTTTCAGATTCAAAATGACCAAGCAACTGAAAGAATAATTCCATTAAATAAAAGCAGAAAATATGTACTCAAGAGTCTTCAACCAAAAGTGTGAAGCAGGGAGTAACAAAATATTGGCATAGCATAACAAATCAGAAAGTGCACAGAAAAATGCTATCACTGCAGGACTAGGTTAATACAGTGACTATAAGCAGTTACAAGAACTATGCATATATATGCTACAGTACAAAAACAAATATGCATATACAAATCCAAATCTCTAATAGCTAAAGGATTACAAGGAAGGCTTGAAGAATAAAGTGTGATACCTTTTCTTATTTGAAATTAAGGTAGCACCATAAATTCAGACACAACAGTATAACTAACAGTGAACAAATGATTGATACTCTAATAAGTGGAAAGATGCGTATCAGTTTTTGCCTCTCAAAAAGTAACAAGAAATTAATATCATTTTTATCTCCTTAGCAGGTTTGGTAATTTGAAGATATCTTTTTAGCTTAAGACTAATAGAATAAAGTTCAGTAACTTTTTAAGTTTCTAATCCTGGTTTTCCACACCCAACCACTACTAAATAAGAAAACAGACCCAACTCTTGACGCTTAATCCCATTTCTTCATTTTGCCACTTAATACCTTAACAGAGACACCTTGATAACCACTCCCCAGGCCCTGTTCTAATTAATCCAAACAGAGCATATGCTGAACAATACCAAAAGTGAATTTCATAACTTGAACCGTGAAAACAAATATACATTAGGCTATCTTATTGATACGTTTGTACAGGTAAGATCAAGAACTTTTCACAGCTTGTCTAATGTAAGAGGAAATAATAAAATGGTCTGAAATTCAAGAAGTTCAACAGGACTGGACATAAAGAAGTCTAAACTAAATTGTTAGCTGGCTATAAATTGTTTGCTAACTTAAGTTGTCAACTAATAAAATGCCTATGAGGCCCATAAAGATAGATCATATAGTATAGAACATAACAAAAATCATCTAAAATTAGCTATGGAAGAATATAAGAACATAAATGCAAAATAGAATCAAAAAGTAAGATTCTATGGTGTCCAATCATCAACTTAAAGCTAACGTAACCTAAATTTTAGGATCAAAACTGAAAAAAGATTTTATCTCATGCAACTGAATAAAAAACCAGAAGGTATACCACAAAAACACAGATGAACTTCGAAGAAAAATATCTTCAAGCATCTTAGAAAAGATATACTTTAGAAGAGATCCAGACGTAAGGAAAGATCTAGCTGAACTAGAAAATCTTCAGTCAAGCATTCATCAAAAATCCAAGTACAGATCAATAGTAGGTGACAAACTGCAATAATTCTGAGCAGACTCCAAATATACAGCAAGATGAAATCATGCAGCATCTGAATATCTTTCAAGTATGAATCATTAATCGTATGGACCAAAGTGATAGACAAAACAGAACACATCCCAGTGCCTTTCTATGAAATAGTAGCATCTTTATGGCATCACAAGTGATAAGGCTATAATGAGATGAACAACAATACAATATTTAATCCCTTTGCTTTAAGTGCCTAGAGGATGACAACAATTTTCAGGAAGCTAGGACTATATATCGCAAGTAACCATAGTAATATCACAAGTAATTAAGGCTTTCGACAACACATGTTCAAGAAAAATCTTTCAGGTAACCAACACATTATATTGACAAGCTGCATAATGTTGTAAAGAAATGTAGGTTTTCTATTTAAGGACTAGTCAAACCCGTAACTTGAGCAATCCTCAAATATATCTTTCAGAAGTAGATCACACAAGCCATGAAAGAAACAGAATCAAATTTTCCCACCTCAAACAGGAGCACACCTAGACTGTAAACGTTTGATGATATAGTGCAGATACCCTCAGTCTGCTCCTCAGGACTTGCATACCACTTGTCTTCTAACTGATCACTAACAGAAGTCAACTGCGGTTGCACGTTAGACAACCGACAAGTGGTTGACGTGGCCTGCATTCTATTTGCATATTTATCATATACATTAGCTTCATTACTGATGTCTTTTGTATTGGCAACACTAATGTTCACATCAGTTTTAGGGCCAACTTTGAACCAATATCTTGGAGTAAACTGAGGCCACTGCCTTGTATGGTTCATATTCTCATCAAGCTTCTGCTTCTTTGGACATACACCCAAAGATGGAAACATTCCCAGCTCTAGTGGTTGTCTTTTTACCATATTATTAGAGAAAGTTTTATCTTCGACCCGAGCAACCTCACTTGCATCCCTCTCGACAATTGAATCAATGTATTTAACTTGATTTGAGCACAATAACTTGAATGAAGACAGTCGTAAGTTGTGCAAAGCAACTCCATGAGCGTGTGAACAATCCACCAGATCCAAAATCTGTCTAAAGATACGCAGGCACTCAACTTTAGTCACTTTCTGACGCCCATAATTCAGCCATTCTCTTAAATTCACTCCATCATGTACAGAACCACCAGGTATGGGCCCAGTAAAACCAGTATAAGAAGGAATCATAGTATCTACACCCAAGACTTGTGAAGCATTAGAACAGACTGATGTGCCAGCAGCAGCCTTTCCGTTATTCGTGTCCCTAGATTCAAGTTTCATGCCACCCTGAGGTGGGCCTCTCAAAACGATTCCTTTACCCTTCAAAGTATTCTTTACAAAAAATTCAGAGAATCCTGATTTTGAAAATATTTTTGTTCGCATTCCACTGTGAGAGGTCATATTTTCTGACCCTTGTCCATAGGAAGTATTTACAAACGGTTCCATGACTTGGTTGCAGTCATCACTTGATGCTTTCTGATCAAAAAATTCAGGGAAAGGAGTATACCTGACATCCTCCCATACACTTTGCAAATTCTGACCATTGTCCCTGTGAAAATTGTTGGTACGTGAACTCCCAATTCCTGATCCATGACCCTGTTGAGAATGATGTTGCCACTGGCCCTGCCTAGTTTGCATCTTTTCCCTATTATTTGAGGTACCAACTATAGCCAAATTTGAACTATCAAAATCTCTCACCATTAATTCTTCAACCATGTTATCAGCGTCATCCATGTAGCGAGGGGTAGTACAAGGCTGCTCAGATCCCTCCACAGCACTGCCACTCCTATTTATATCCTTACCCCCCAGGACGTTTGCAAGTACATGGAATGAACTCTCACAATAGTCATCTTCACCAGGTATGGCTATTTCACGAGACTCTAACAAAATGTAGCTTTCAGATGGTTTTGTGGGGCACTCATTCTCTTTGCCATGCAGATGTGCCCCCTCGGAAACATCAAGTGTCCCCATTTCATCTACCCCTCTTTCATCCATATCATCAATATATACAAATCTGTTTCATTCATCCATCTCGAAATGTAAAGACACTTGTCTAGTCAAATTGCCAAGTACCTCAGTAATCTAGGAAGATAAAATCAATAGCATCAGCTATATAATTCAAAACGGTCAAATGAAAAACGAAAACGGGAAATCAATCCATTACACTTCTTCCATAAAATTCAAATCTTCAAACACATATATCACGAGCAAATATCAAAACCCAGAAACCAAAACCTCAAATAAAAAGAATAACAGTTTCACTGTTAATCAACGTACCAAAAGAACTCACAACTTCAACAAAACGAGAAAACCCAGCAACAGCTCTTAAGAAACTTCAAATGGGCATCAATACTCTATATTCTCAGCAGCCCAAAAAAGAAACGGAGGAATTAAAAAAGAAACGTACCCACGAACAAATTCGTACAGAAACGGAGGAATAAAGCACCAGAGGCAGAGAGCACGAGAGATGAAGGGGAAGAGAGGAAATTGAACTGGGTAGCTTTGAAAACCCTAGAGCTTGAAGCTATCCAGAGTCCTGAAACTAGAGGGACCAGTTCGGAAGAGGGAACACCGACATGCTGACTTGCCTGCAATGGAAGCAAATATCTTTTCGTTTCATAAGTTCTATAGACTCTAATTTTTAAACACAATTTTCAATTGATAAATTAATTTACATTTTACACCTTTATTTGTTCTTTCTTTCTGTTTCAACTTCCACTGAATTGAATGCCTTGAATTCCCATATTTCTTCGTCAAAAATACTTTCCACCAATATTAATTCAATCACATTATTAAGTATTTACCCGTTTCAGTTTAGTTTTTAACTCCTTGCATTATTGTTCTGTTCACTTCTCTGAGTAATCTACATATAATAATAAACCCTTGGAAAACCATTGGACTCATTTTGGACACGGATAAGTCACTTATCCAAAAATAAATAGCACATGTGAAATATTTCATGCTTTTATACATCAACCACACAACACTTTCCGACCAAACAGTATTTAATGAGATACGACCGTTGAACTTGTCTTAAAATTCTGCTATTATTGTACATAACATGTAATCAACCCACAAAGTAACCTCAGTCCTCATTAATTTGATATTATATTAAATGCTCGATTTGATTTATATGAATTGCATAATTTACAAAAATGAGACTTTCGAAAATTTTAAAAAAACCTAATTTTATTTTATATAAAACTCATCCTAGGGAGCAACATTATTTAAGTGGCAACAGACCGACCAAGTAAGTCCATCGTAGTGAGTACAGCCTGGGAAAGGCACTCCGGTGACTCGCTCTTCGTGGTTCCCGAACTTACACATTACATGCTTCGGCAGGGCTACGAAATTTTAATACTAAAACACTTGGCCAGTTTTGCTGATTTGATCATAAAAATTTTAAATCTTTTAAGTTTTCAATTTTGTTTTAATTTTTTTAGTTTGATTTACTTTAATAACACTTGTTAATAAAAACTGATCGATTTATTAATTAATTCGTTAATTTTTATAAATTAATAACTTCTTATAAACCAAACTAAATTAATTATTTTTCATTTAACAATACTTTTATTTAATCTTCAAATTCTTTGATAGATAAGAACAATCACTTTCAATCATATTTTAAATTCTTTAATTTTATCTAATACCTATTTAGTTCAATATTTAGAAGCTGAAAAAAATACTTTTTTTACTGCAAAAGTTATTTTTTAAAAAAATGAATATTTGGTCGTAAATTTCAAAAACATTTTTTAATATAAATAACTTTTTTAAAAGCTAAAATACAACTTTTTAAAAAGCGAAAATTTGAAGCTTTTAAAAAACCTTATTTTGACTTTTTCAGGTAGATTTTTTTTTTCATCATTTACGTTTATAATGTTTTGTCTTCAGTTTTCTCTTCCTTCAACTTCCGTCTTTTGTTTTCACTCTTCACTTTTTTTTTTTTGCAAACCCACCGACTTCTCAAGAGACATACTCATCTTCTCAATGGAACTCCTCAAAGGACACAACCATCTTCTTAAGGGAATCTTTTGCTTCGCAAACTAATCACAGGTGCATGTTTTATTCTTTTGCATTTATTTTGGGTTATGTCTTCCGGTCACGAATCCAATCAACACTACTGTTGCATGTTTTATTCTTATGCGTTTTTTCCTCTACTGCGTGTTTTATTCATTCTTGCCTTCCTTCTGCTGCGTTTGGTGCCATGTTTTGCTCTACGTTTTACGTTTTATATTTACGTGTTTTTCTCTGCATAAATTCATTGTGTAACAACTTCAACAAACCCCTTATTGTTTAGCATTTCTACACCGCCTTGTTCATAGATCTTCACCTCTAACACCGACTGTTCATCATAGCCACATTAGCCAAGCATGAACCCTAACACTCATAGCTCGAAACCTTTAAACCCCTTTGCAGAACCCTATGTGAAAACAGCAGTAAAATTTAGCACTTTAGCGATTCCTTACCACGTGGTTTATATTTCGCCTCCATTCACACCTTGTGGGTATACTGGTTTCACAACATGTTACAACATTTAGAAGCAAAATTTGCCAGTTTTGGGTCTAACCAAGGATAGACTCTTCAAAAAATAGTTTTGCTCTGCGTGTTTTACATTTACATGTTTTACATTTTGGCTAGGACAATAGGACCACTGTTGTCTTCATTGAATGTAGTATCTTGTTTTCCTAGACCCTGCGTATCTCCCACGCCTGGTAAGTTCATAATCATCATTCGATGAATTGATAAGTTGAGAATTAATAGACACTTGCATAAGCTGGTCAAGGATTTTTAGAAATTGATGTGACCCATTTGGATGCGTAGATAAGCACCAGTATCGATTTTTAGTAGCTATTGAAGCTTTTGCTTCAATGGGACCAAGTTTTGAAGCAAAAAGAGTGAGGAAGAAGTGGTGGTTTCTGGTTTGGTTTTAGAAGCTTAACTTCCATGCATGGCTTTCGGCTTTATGGCCTTAGAGCACATGCTTTGTGTACTTAATATGTATCCATTATAAACGACACTTGCTGATGGGCTTAACAAAGACTTTTCTAAGGAACTTTTTTGTCATGTATATTTTGATGATAGTGCAAATAGTTATGTTAATAGAAATGAGAAGGAGCTAGAAGAGAGATGTGCAAAAGGAGAGAAAGAAGAGAAGAGAGATACACAGAGAGACGTGTTTTGAGAAACGTGTTTAGCAGTCAAAAAAGAAGGGATGAACTTGGTTGTAGTAGACGTGTTTTGACCAACCCAATGAATAGAAAAAAAGAAGGGATGGAACACTCCCATATCCACCTGATGCTTAAGTTCCTAGTAACCCATTTCTAGTAGCCATCCTTGTCTTTCTTAAAGTTAAATGTCCTCTTGAAGTTGAATTCAAAGTTGAGGGCTTGGATGCAACATAGTAAACCCCTTTGGTTAACTATGTCGCATGTATTAATTAGTAGTGAAAAACTCAAACAATAAACTAGAAAGTAAAGAGATCGATAGAAAGAGGTAGTAAAAATTGTTACCTGATGTCCACACCATTGGAAGAGATGTGAGTGGAGAGCATGTCATTTGGTTATGCTTTTATATTTTCTTATAATTGCTTAATCTTATATGACGTGCTTGATCTTTTACGGTTATGGTTTTATATTTTCTTATACTTACTTAGTTCATTGTTATATGCAGTGGGGATTTTGTTGTTGATAGAAAATGTCAAATCCAAGTCAAGTTATTCAAGGTGGGGATAAATTGAAAAAAAAGGGTTAAACTGAAGTGCAATGATAGAACTCTTGAAACTCTAATCAAAATTAATGGAAGAGACATTAGCTGGAAATCGACCAAGTGGTCACTTTAACAATATTGGATGGAAAAATAAAGTTTCAAAGTTTGCTCATGAAACTAAGAAGAATTATGAATACAAACAATTTAAGAATAAATGGGATGGATTAAAAAAGGATTGACAGCTTTGGACAAATTTAGTAGGTAAGGAAACTGGACTAGGATGGGATGTTACTAATCAAACTATTGATGCAAGTGACGAATGGTGAGAAAAGAAATTGAAGGTAAGTATTTAAGCTTTAGATTTATAATGTTCTAATGTTACTTGATAGCTTAATAACTTAAACAATATTATTGTAGGAAAATCCCGAGATTGCCAAATTTTGACCTAAAGGTTTGAAACATATTGAATAGTTTAATATTTTATTTAAATATGTTGCAGCTATAGGGGAAGGAGCTTGGGCACTTTCTTCAAGTTTTGTATCAAATGATGCTTATGTGTTATCTAGAGAAAGCCTAGTTGATACCGATCTTAATGATAACTTTTTTGAAGACTTTACTGTCAATTCAGAAATTGAAAATATTAATAATGAGATTGGTTCATCAACTCCAACTCTAGGAACCTCTATAAAAGGAAATGGGAAAAAAAAAACATGATACTAGAACAGGGGAAACATAAAGGTTATATTAATATTTGGACTGTATATGTAATGTAGTAAAAAGCAAAACTTCTATAACCTCTATTAAAAGAGATGGACCTGGTTGTAGCATTTATGAGGTGATAGATATCTTACAAAGTATAAATGAAATAGAAAGGGGGAGGTGAACTATTTATATTAGCTACCAAATTATTTTTGAAGAAGGATAATATAGAGATATTTGTTGCACTTAAGGATGTTGATCTTCAAATCGAATGGCTTAAGAAAATGAAATGATTGTGATTTTTCTAATAAATTAGACGTGTATTTGGTTACTAATATTGGACTACTTGTAACGTGTTGTATTGGAATTCGATACTTGTAATGTGTTGTATTAGATTTCTATTTAGTTATTTTTGTTGTGATGAATTAAATTGTACTTTATTATTATTGTGCTATGATCATTGCTATATTACCTTGTTATATAATAAGCTTACTATTTATTTATTATATATATTTTGATATAGATGTCATCTTCTGATAATGATCATGAATTTAATGAAGAGATTGAAGAAGAAATTTTGCATATGGTTCAAAATGGAGCAGCACTAACCATAGACAATTATATTAAATATTATATTAAAAAATCATGTAGAACATCCCCTCACATTGGATAGATGTTTGTAATGGAGATGCTTAATGGCCATAGAGATAGAATGGAGGATGATTTTTTTTTATCAAATTATCTAAATTGTTGAATGAGTCATATGGATTAAAGAAAAGTACAGAAGTAACAATAGAATAGGCTGTAGCTATGTTTTTGATCACTTTAAGTCATATACTTTACAATAGAATGGTTTAAGAAAGATTTCAACATTCTGGTAAAACAATTTATAGATGATTTGAAATAATATTAGAGATTGTTTCACGTATGTCGATTGATTTTATAAAACCAAAAGATCCAACTTTTAGGGAAATTCCAAGTAAAACTAAAGATGATAGAAGGTATTAGCCTTGTTTTAAAGAATGCATTTGAGCAATTGATAGAACACATATACTAATTATAGTTCCAAGGTCTAATCAAATAAAATATATTATGAGAAAAGAAATTCCTATGCAAAATGTAACAGCTTTATGTGATTTTGATATGTGTTTTACTTTTGCTTGGGCTGATTAGGAAGGCATAACACATGATGCTCGAATTTTTATGTAGGCTTTACGTAATGATAAATTACACTTCCCTCATCCACCTAAAGGTTTGTGATGGATAACTTTATACTTTTTTTATTTATTCTTAATAATTAAGTACTTCTTCATTTATTTATTTTTTAATTTGAAATGTAGGAAAATATTATTTGGCAGATATAGGATATCTTTACATGCAAGGTTATTTAGGACCATACAAAGGTGAGAGCTATTATCCTCTTAATTTTCGACATGTTGGTCTTTCAAGAGGGAAGAAAGAAATATTCAATTATGCACATTCTTCTTTAAGATGCACAATCGAAAGAACATTTGATGTTTGAAAAAATAGGTGAAAAATTTTACGTCAAATGCTCAGTTTTCCTTTTCCAAAGCAACTTAAAATTGTAATTGCTTCAATGGTCATTCATAATTTTATAAGGTTAAATGCTCAAAATAATGAAGAGTTTTCTCCCTATTATAAAGATGATGAATTACTTCCACAAATGAAGAAATCAATGAAATGAAGACGTTGAAGAAAATCATTTAGACGAGCCACAAAATAACAAGATGAATAATGCGATGGAACATATTGCAAATCTTCATGTATTACAATAAAATGCATAATTTATTATGTATTTAATTATTTATTTGGGATTATAATATTATTTAACTTTTTATATGTTTTAATATTTATTTTTCATATTAGTTTTATTTCCTACAAGAAAATGAGACATCTCTTTAAATAATTAGGTAACCGTAAGGTATAAATTAGACATCTCTTGTAGTGATGTGAATTAAACCTCAAAGTCTACAGTAATGATGCATGATACATGTATAAATTTGAAGTCATTCAAAGCATGAAATTATTGATATCACGATTTAAATGGAAGGAAATTTGTCAAACAATTGTAAAGTAAATATAAACTCATTTCATTCATGAAAGACTTAATGGTAGTTAAATTTTTTCAAATCAAATGTAAACATAATATATTGTGCTTTGCATATTGTTTAATATACTTTAAATATTATGTATATGCATAAATAATTTTTATTAAAAATAAACAAGAGTTAAAATTTATAAAAGTATTTTTATTTTTATGTTACCAAGCAGTCTACTATATGAAGCTATTTTTAAAAAATTGTTATTTTAATTGACAGCCAAACAGTCAACACTACAAGAAAAGAAGGCATTCTGCGACGTTTTAAAAACGTCGCAGAATGTCAAAAAACGTCGCAAAATGTATTTTGCGACGTTTTAAAAAATGTCACAAAAAACGTCGCAGAATGTGGTGTAGGTAAAAGGTTTCCCCGATATTTTATGAAAAACGTCGCATAAAATGTTGACATTTCACGACGTTTCAAAAAACGTCACTAAAAAATTGAACAATCCGCGACGTTTTAAAAAACGTCACAGAATCTTTAACATTCCGCGACTTTTTTAAAACGTCACAGAATGTTAAGGAATCTGCGACGTTTTTTTGGAAACGTCGCGAAAGGTCTTCAGTGACGTTTTTAAAAACGTCACGAAATGTCTTTTGTGACGTTTTTATTATTATTTTTCATTTTTTTGAAAATCAAATTAATTTAATAATTTTTTAATTTTAATAATTATTTTTTATCTTATTTGTTTAATAACTATTCAATATTATTTATGAATTTTATTTATTTAATAATTCTTCAATTTTTTAGTATATCATTAATTTTAAACATTCATTATTATTTTTTTCATTTTTGAAAATTATTTTAATTTAATAATTATTTTTTAAAATACAAATTTTTTAAATCTTTTAGTGTTATTGTTATTTTTCATTGAATAGAACAAAGGATCCTTCCACTCATAAAGTTCCTTTAAACATTGGAAGAGTAACTAAAACTATCAAATTTGAAAAGTTTTTATACAGATCACTAATCTTCCTAGAAGCCAAATTATCAGGTCTTGAACTTGTTTTTGTTTCAACACCTGATTTATCAGTACAATTACTGCCCTCTTGTTTGTCACTGTCCTCTTGCTTCTTAGTATCCTCTTGCTTTTCAGTGTCTTGCT
>JANTPM010000246.1:31461438-31481615 GCA_025434745.1 Erythroxylum divaricatum | reverse complement strand
ATTTTATCAACTTTGATTGCAATTTTTGACAATTAGGCTAGCTTAGACCTTTTTCACTTGGTTCCAATTAAGTGAGATGACCCGAGGTTGCATCCTGTATTGCAATCCTTGGAATTATTATTATTTTTGACCAGTTTCCAAGGATTGATCTTAAGGTCGAATCGACAAAGCCGCGATCAAAAGGTGCATGATGGCCATCTTTGCAGGTATGAATGAGGACTTTATGGAGGTATTTATAGATAAATTCTATACTTTTGGAGACTCTTTTGATCATTTCTTGTTTAATTTGGATAGAGTACAACAAAGATGCAAGGAGTCCCATTTAGTCTTGAATTCGGAGAAGTGTTATTTCATGGTCCAAGAGGGAATAGTTTTAGGCCATAAGATCTCATGTAGGGGGACTGAGATAGATTGAGCTAAGACTAAAGTTATTGAAAAACTCACTCCTACCAATATTAAGGGCATCTGAGCATTCCTTGATCATGCAAGGTTCTACAAACGGTTCATCAAGGATTTTTCTCTCATTGCTAGACCCTTAACTAACTTGTTAGTTAAATATGTGTCTTTTGTGTTCGATGATGATTATTTAGACACTTTTAACAAGTTATATATAACACTTACAACATCACCTATTTTGACGTCACCAAATTGGTCACTTCCCTTCGAGATCATGTATGATGCAAGTGTCCATGCCATTGGCTGTGCACTCAGTTAACTGAAGGAGAAAAGGTTACGTGCCATGTACTATACTAGCAAGACCTTGATATGAACACAATTAAACTACACCACCACTGAGAAGGAGTTGCTTACAGTGGTATTTTCATGCGAAAATTTTTGTTATTAACTTTTGGGCTCACAGATTATTGTTTTTACAAATCATGCGACATTGTGTTATCTTTTTGCAAAGAAGGATGCCAAGGCTAGGCTCCTTTGATTAGTTCTTTTGCTCTAAGAATTCAACATTGGGATTAAGGATAAGAAAGGAGCAAAAAATGTTGTGACAGACCACCTATTAAGACTTAAAAGGGAACAAAATGAAGAAGAAGAGGAAATTAAAGAGTGTTTTCCTGACGGAGTGTTTTCCTAACAAGGATTTAATGATGGTAGAAAAATCCTTTTCTTCCTTAGTTTGTAGATATTGCCAATTATCTCTCAGGTGGTATCCTTCCCCTTAACCTCTCACATCAACAAAGGAAGTGTTTCTTAGTTCATTGTTCTCAATATATTTGAGATGAACCTATGTTACATAAAATATGTGTTGACAGTTTGATTCTTAAATGTGTCTTTGAAGATGAAATGCTTGAAGTTTTGACCCAATGTCATAGTTCAGTTTATATCGGACACTATGGAGCAAACAAGACGGCTACTCACATTTTAGAGTTTTGATTCTACTAGATGAACTTATTCAAGAATGCTTGAGATTTTGTATTCCATTGTGATAGGTGCCAATAGTGGGTAATATTTTGATGAGAGATAAGATGCCACTTTCAAAAATCATGGAGGTGGAGATATTTGATGTTTGGGACTTGGATATAATGAGACCATTCCTATCTTACCTAGGTAACTCTTATATATTAGTTAGAGTTGATTGTGTATCTAGGTAGGTTGAAGCAATAGCTGCTCCAACAAATGATGGCAAGGTGGTGCAACAATTCATCAAGAAGATCTTTACTAGATTTGGGGTGCTTAGAGCTATCATCAGTGATGGAGGGAGCGATTTTTGCAACAAACCCTTTTAGTCTCTTTTGAGAAGATATAATGTTCATCATAGAGTGACAACTCTTTACCACCCACAAACGAGTGCCTAAGTAAAGGTGGTGAATAGAGAGTTGAAGAAGATTTTGGAGAAAGTAGTGAGCACTTTAAGGAAAGATTGGGCTTTGAAGTTGGATGATTGATGTGGGCTTATAGGATGACTTTCAATTTAAGATAGAGTGGCCCATTTAAGGTTATTCAAGTGTTTTCCCATGAAGCTTTGGAGTTAGAAAATGAAAAGAGTGAAACTTTTAAGTTTAATGGGCATAGATGCAAGCTTTACTTTACAAGGCCAATCTCACAAGAAAGGGAAGTACTTTCTTTCCTTTCACTCACTCTTTTATGATTTCATATGGAATGGTCATGAAAAGGGTGAAACTTTAAAGTTTAATGGGCATAAATGCAAGCTTTACTTTGAAGGGCCATTCTCACAAGAAAGGAAAGTAATTTCTTTCCTTTCACTCACTCTTTTATGATTTCATATGGAATGGTCATGAAAAGAGTGAAACTTTTAAGTTTAATAGGCATAAATGCAAGCTTTGCTTTAAAGGGCCATTCTCACAATAAAGGGAAGTACTTTCTTTCCTTTCAGTCACTCTGTTATGATTTTGTATGGAATGGTCAAGTTAATGACCTTAACTTAGCATGTTTGTCTTTCATTTGTGTGTCGTTGTGTTAGTGTGGTGTTGTTTTGACTTAATAATATTTAGTTTGGTTTAACTTGTTTCACCTTTCATTATATTCTTGTTTAGGTCACCAATGATACGTTTTGAGGTTACATAAAGATTTATTGTGCATCATAGCTTGTTAGAGGACCAAAGGACAAGAGGAAAAATGCACCCCACCATTATGAGCCCATCTTGCCCTTAATCTCTTCTATTTTTGGTGTTTTGTTTTTTTTTTTCATGATGCTTTTTGTTGGTTTTGGATGTTCTTTTCTTCACATTAGGGACAATGTTTTGTTCAAGTGAAGGGAGGTTGTCTTTGCATTTATGTTTGTATCTTTTGCATGTCATTTAGGATGTATGTTAGGTTGTTAGTATTAGCTGTGTCATTTTCCTTACATTTGAATCTTTGTGATGAATGTGTTGCCATGAGATTCTATCATACTAGTTGGAATGAGATTAAATGCATGTGTGAACTTAAATTAGGTTACTTTAGTGGAGAATGAACCATGTGGAGTGATGAAAATAGTTGGTCACATAAGCTTACTCAGAACTTGACATTTAAACAATGAGGTCATGTATAAAAGCATAATGGATTTTCATTTTAGCCTATATAAGGAATTGAGCCATTATGACTCCACTCTATAGCCATTTCGTTTCCTTATTAGTGTGATGCTTCTTTCTGGTCATTACCTTTAGAACTTGCTTTGAATCAATTCAAATCTACTGTATGCATGCTAACTAGAAATAATTAAGGCCTTTTTGTTTTAACCTTTAGCTTAAATGACCTACCCTCCTTTGCTAGCCCCATTAAGCCTTTAACCTTTTGTTTCTTAAAATCACCCAATTCTAAAGTTATAAAATGTTTTCCAAAAACAGTCTGTTCATTTTGATTTATGTGTTAATGCTCATAATAAGTAAATCAAAAGGCTACTCTTTTGCTACATCTTCAACAAAAATGGAAAGGCTCTTAACATAATATGCTCTTTTGTCACCCTTGAAGGTTTCATAATAAGACAGACCACATTGAGTTTCTTAAGATGCTTATGAGCATCCTCACCTATAAAACCATGAAATTTTGACAAGATTAAGTGCAAAAGCAACATTTTCATCAAAATTTGAAAAATTGATGCATAAAGGCCTTTAAGTTAAATCTGGAGTAGCCAACTCTCTTAAAATTCTTGGATTAGCCATGGCTTCCTTAAGTTCAATTCCTTGATGTATTACCAGAGTTGTTCTAGTTTGACTATGTAACCTCTGCAGTGTCTCAGGGTTTTGATGAGGAGATCTTGTAACTTCCATATATAAACACTAACAAACATGAAAAGATTAAGGGATAAAAAAATTAATTATAAACAAATATATACAAAACATTAATTGAAATCAAAAGCAAAACTAAAGCACCACAATCCCTAGTAATGGCACCAAAAATTTTTATGTGTGTCAAATAGACTAGAAAATAAAACCTAACTCTCTATAACTAAATTTATAGTAGTGGTGAGTAAGAATCATATCCACGAGGAATGTACATGTAGCTTTTGAATGAGAAGAATTGATGTTTAGGAAATAAAAGAAGGGTTTGATTGGATGCAATTAAGAAAATAAGGTAAATTTGAATCAAAGAAAGCAAATCGAATCAAACAATTGAAGATTTATAAAATTGATGAATGCATTTAGAATCTAATTCTTAATTCAATCTCAACCTATATATAAATAAACATACTTAATTTTGTTGTTGTTTTTACAACTCTGTTCGAAACTATTAATTATAGGTTAAAAATAAGCTCTATTAACTTCGATTTTTCCTTAGGTCTTTTTTAATAAAAATAAACTCTTTAACTAAACCTAGCTATTGAACAACCTAGAATAAGCTCTATAGATTTAATAGGAAAGTCGCATTACAAACTAGGAAAATAGATTAATCTAGGGAACAACTACATAAGCTTGGATCATTTAACCTGTGTTATATTATCCAATGATTTAACGCCATTATTTTACCACAAAAGAACCAAAAATACAATGATTGCTTATTGTATTCCATATTCTAGCAATGGGTTCATACATCAACAATCTATTGAAAGTAGAGTATTAATCATTCATACATGAATACCCAAAGAAGTTAGAGTTCCACCTCAAAAACCATTAATCCCTTATATGACTGCTCACATGTTTATTTATATATAAAAACTAGGTTTTCGTGAAGATGCATAGTTTGATGTAGTCGTGCATCCAACCTTTCATCAAAATAATGCCACTTTTGTGTTTTTACATAGTTGCTTAAATCTTCATTTTTTGCATTTTCTTGTCCCATCCTCACTATAATCCATATCCTTATTGTTCCACAAAGGAAAATGAGTTTGAACATCAAGAGGATGGCTCAAAGAATGTGCTTGTCACTCATTTTAATAGTTGTGTTTCTAACTTGTAGAAGATATTTGATAGAAATAATATGTTATAAATGATGCAAATTAAGTGAAGAGGTTAAAAAAGAAATAACAACCTCATTTCTCTCATTAAAGTGCTCTCACTTTCCTCTTACACACCAACCCTACTCCCCTTAACCTAAAACTAGTTCTCTGCAATTTTTAATACCTACCTTTACTTCCTCATTTCCTCCCTCCTAATTTTCTATTTTCTATAGTTAATAGTAAGATTCCATCGTAGCTTCTTCCTCCTCAACTCCACTAGCATCTTTACCTTCTTCAATTGCTTTGACTCTTCCATCCCTAACATCAAATCTTTCCTTCCTTCCACTTCTTTCTTTTTCAAAAGTTGCTTCAAGTTTAAAAGGTGCTTTAGAAACTGAAATACCTAAGGATAGGATACCTACTTTAGAATTTATCGATACTCTTAATAAAGTCACCTAAATCAAAGTTGTGGGTGATTTTGATAGCTTTGGAACATTAAGGTATGTGAAACCTTTTGATCCTAAAGGACCAATCAACATACCTATAAAGGTGTTATCACTAAGAGCCAACAAGTGGAGCAATATGCTAGTAGGTTACTTTCTAAATAAGAGATTAGTCTTCCTTATAGTGCAGCAATAGGCTCTTAACTTTTGAAAGAAGTTTAGAATTTAAAAGGTTCTTATCAATAAAAATGATTTTTTAATCTTCAAATTTGCCTTTGTTGAAAATGCAAACAAATATAGGAATATGGTCTATAATATGTTTATTATAGACCACTTATATTGATTAGGAGGAATCTGATAATCAAACTAGACAATAAAAGTCTTCGCACCATCCCTATTTATGTTAATATTCATAATGTTCTCATAGAATACTAGTTAGGGGAAGGGATTAGTTATCTAATTAGTGCATTGGGTAAACCTATTAGTATGGATGGGCACACATCTAATCTTTAAAGAACTAGTCATGATAGGATATGTGTGGAGACCAATATAGATGTTAAACTCCCTCTCTATTGGAATAATGAGACTAAATTAAGATAACCAACTATTTAAAGAAAATATTAAAGTCATTTATGTATAGAAATAAAAGAAAAAGGAGCTAGTGCAAACTTAGAAGCCTAAAGAAAGGAAGTAATTGAGCTTACGACCTGCAATGGTAATTCTGAAACTCCTAAAGAAGCTACATATTTGGAATTTAACCCCTTAAATCCAAGGAAAGAATTTTGGCTTGAGAACACTTCCAATATAGTCTCTAGGAAACCTACAGTTGACAAAAGATGCTCTCTCATCTAACACACATTCCTCCCAATGAATAGTCTGGGGCCATACGAATGTTAACCTTAGCTTAGTTACTCCTTTTGAAGCTAGTTTGGGGAATTCATCATATGAAACAAGAACTTGTAATGCAGCTTCAAAGCAACCTAACCTTAAAATAGATAATGAAATGCTTGCCTTCTTCCTCAACCAGAACCTGGTACTAACAAATCCAAGGGAGGAAGGAAAGCAAGATGGAAAAAAGCCACTAACTCCTTATCCTAATGAAATTCTTAATTTAGAAGGTAAAGGACTCCAATAGCCCTTACCAAAATTTATTTTAATAAACATCATTTTGTGGGTTTACTTGAAATGAAAGTTAAGTTCACTCAACTATAAAAAAAGATTTTGGTTTTTAACAAAAATCGGTCTACCATTAGCAACCATCAATCTCATCATAATGTAAGAATAGTAATTTAATTTGATCCTTCTCTTCTAAGTCTACTTAGTTGGAAATGTTCATATCAATTTATACACTATGAGCTCCTATTTAATTAAACTAATACCACCTATTATTTATAGCCATTTATGCCTTAAATATGAACTTTCAGAGAAAGTACCTTTACAGGGATCTCAATCTTTTGAGCCACACCAATTCACTTCTTTAGTTTACAACTTGTGGCATTAATCATATTCTTATAATGAAGCCTAAATGAATAAAAGGAATCTCAACCCCAACTTAAAGGAGTGGAATCAACTTATCAAGAACCTATAGTTAACAAACCTAAATCACTCTAGCAGATCCTACATTTAGACAAACAAACATTAGGGGGACTAGTTCTAACAAAAGAAAACTAGATAGATGCATATTTAATTCCCTATAGCTTACTCAATTCCCTCTAAGCTATGCCTAATTTGATAATTGGTTGATTTTAGATCACTCCCCTATACTCATGCATTCTGCTACCATGGAAGGAAAAAGAAAATCCCTCTTTAGTTTCCATAACTCACTAATCAAACATCTAAATTTTAGTTCAACTTTTACCATTTGACTAAATATACATATTACTGACTCCTATGCTTATAAATTTGTCTCTAAACTTAAAGCTACAAATTTAAACTAAAAAAAGTTGCATAAGATAGACGCACTAAAACAAAGTGCAGCACTGAAAGCTCTTACTCTTTTCCAGGATCAATTGATCTTCAATCCATTAGACCCTTCCTTGAAAGCCCAAAAATTGGTGGAATTAAGGAAATATACACAAGCGTTAGACATATAAAATTCTCAATTGTGGCAAAGATTAAGAACTAGCTAGTTAAAGAAGGGGGACAGTAACTTCAAGCTCTTTTTCAAGAAAACTCAAACAGAAAGAAATTAGAACAACATCTTCTCTCTCAGTAATCCTAAAGGAGATCAAATAGCTAGGTAAAACAGTTTGAAGGAGATTGCTTTTGATCATTTTTCTAATTTACTAACCTATTATCTTAACTCTCAATGTTTTCTTAAAGAACTCAAAGAAGCATTGAAATTTTCCTTTAATCCTAAATCCTAAATCCTTTAAAGTACTCATAGGGGAAGTCACCTCAGATGTTAGACCCCGAACGTTTCTTGGAAGTTAGAAATATTAAATGAGAAGTTGTTAGTGATTGGTGATGAGTAAAAAAAAAGGAGAATTCTTGAATTTGAAATGATATACAAGATTAAGGTGGTGAATGTAGTAAGTTGATGATGAGTAGGTATATGTGTGTGTGTTTTGTTATTGATGTTCATGATTAATCATGGACTATAATATGTTTATGGATGATATTTGTAATATCCTGTCCCCATATTAAGGGTTAGGACCTAAAATTTCAATGCATGTAAGCTCAAAGAGAGATTAAGAAAATGCAGTTTTCTTGCTCATGCATAATGTTAGCATATATGCACATGAATATTGAATCTTTGCACAAAAATAAGAGTACATGCATTCATTGACAACTTCTAAGCATGATTGTTTTTAAATGTGATGTTATTGAAAATGACAAGTAGAGAAAGTGGAAAGAGTGATCTAGGTATGAGTTGAGATAAGGAAAGACGTGGAAACAAAATTGGTAGTGATCTGGAAAATATTCACTAAATATGCTTCAGTCTTTTAGCCACAACATTTTCTCTAGTTGTCCAAACGAGATGATTCTTAATTTGAATTAACCTAGAGATATATGGCTACATTTTGTATGAAAACATCAATTTCCAATTCTATCTCTAAGAGTCTCAAAATTTGTCATGAATTGAAAATTGGGTCCAGTACATTGGGAGCTGAAGGTGAAATTCGTGTTCTGACTTTGGGAGAAACTTTGGATTTATATTGATAGATTTTGGCAAAGTTATCTTCTTGTAAGTTGTAGATGTTTTTACCAACTTTCCAACGATATAAAGTTTGTAAATTTTAGATATCGGAGTTGAAAGATACAAGCATTACAAATTAGGAGGTTGTATCGTCTTAGTTTGACTTTTTGCGTCCTAGTTTGACCGTCTCATTTTGCTTAGTCTCAGAATGACGCCAACATCATCTTAGAATGACGTCACTATCATCTCAGTTACTGTTTATCATCTTAGTTTGACTTTTTGCGTTTCAGTTTGACCGTCTCATTTTGCTTCGTCTTAGAATGACGTCAGCATCGTCTTAGAATGACGTCACTATCGTCTCAGTTACTGTTTATCGTCTTAGTTTGACTTTTTGCATCTCAATTTGATAGTTTCATTTTACTTCGTCTCAGAATGACGTCAGCATCGTCTTAGAATGACGTCACTATCGTCTCAGTTACTGTTCATCGTCTTAGTTTGACTTTTTGCGTCTCAGTTTAACCATCTCATTTTTCTTCGTCTCAGAATGACGTCAGCATCGTCTTAGAATGATGTCACTATCATCTCAGTTACTGTTCATCATCTTAGTTTGACTTTTTACGTCTCAATTTGACCAT
The DNA here is from genome assembly GCA_025434745.1 of Erythroxylum divaricatum. NCBI lineage: Eukaryota > Viridiplantae > Streptophyta > Magnoliopsida > Malpighiales > Erythroxylaceae > Erythroxylum > Erythroxylum divaricatum. The sequence goes on along the minus strand of JANTPM010000246.1, from coordinate 31,472,570 downwards.
CTTATTTTGCTTCGTCTCAATATGATGTCAGCATTCGTCTCATGACGTCAGCATCGTCTCATTTTGGCTAACATCTTCTAGTCCAAATTTGATCTTCTAGATGATAGAATTGGTCTTTAAGGTATTCATAATAGTTTTAGATCTTGAAGTTCTCTTTCTATTCATTTAAATAATACCTAAATCTGAGTTTTGTACTGAAAGTTATACCCATTTTTCCAATTCGTCTCAGTATGACGTCAATATTCATCTCATGAGGTCAGCATCGTCTCATTTTGGCCAAAACATCTCCTAGTCCAACTTTGACAGAATTGGTATTTACGATCTTCATTAAGGTTTTATATCTTGAATTCCCCTTTCTACTCATATAAAGAACACTAGAATCCAAGTTCTGTACCGAAAGTTATACCAAGATAGGTTCAATATAATTAAGGACAAAGTCATGTTTGATTCTTTTGGCCATAACTTCTTCTATAGACACCTAAAAGACTTGATTATTGAACCATTGGATTCATAAGACGTTGTTCTATATCTCTTCCAGAGAAATCATAGCCATCTAAAATAAATTGAGGATGATTGATTGTTTTATGGTAAACTAGAAACATAAGGGTACAAATTATATGAAGAAATCAAATTCTGAATCAGACTCTAAGAGTTTCAAGGTTTTATGGAAGTTGAGTATAGGGTACTGTCTCGGAATAAAAGTAATCCGGAGATATTGGAGTATAACTTTCACATTACTTAACCAAATTGAATGCTTTTGGTGTCATTGGAAACGTAAGACAATAGAGAAGAGTCTTCTAGAAGGAAGTGTTATGTTAGAATGTGCAAGGGTGCTTTTGGCACCCCACTTACGTGTAAAAGATATAAGGCATAAATGGAAAGGTAAATGAGACAATTCTCAATCATTAAGGGCATAAATGGAAGAAGAATTGTTGTCTTGCCTATAAATGGAGTAGAAACATGTAAATGGAAGGAAGTAGAAGAAAATAACAAAAATTCTAGAGAAAATAGAGAGAATGTCATGAAAAAGAGAGAGAAGTACAAAGAGAAGAAGAGGAGGAGAGAAACAAGCTAGGGTTTCAATTTCCCTAGCCTATAAGAGAGATTTTGAGATTGTCCAAGAAGAGAAAAAGGAAGAGGAAGAAAAGAGCTCCCAATTGAGCTAAAAATCTCTTCATTTAGTGAAGAATTAAGGTAAGATAATTTTGAATCTTTTGAATTTTTGGAAGGATTCTAGTTCATTGAGTTTAGAAAATGTTGGGTTTAAGTATTCTAGAATCAATTTCAGTGATTTTGCAATAAGGGATTTTCAATTGGATTTCTATTAGATGATGATTTGGATATTTTGAGATCATATGAGGTTAGAAAAGAGATGATGAGAAATTAAGTTATGATATAAAGTAACCAAGTGTTTTTGAGGTGTAAGCTTATGAATAAGCTAGACACATGAAAAATGTAAAGACTGAAAGGAGAGTTTAGAAAGATTATGTATAAATGAAGTGTAAGGCTAAGTTAAATAGACACATATGAATTTTGAAATGGGAATGAGCATAATATGTTTTCTAAAACATATGTCTGGGATTGTCATTGAGCATGCATTATACATGGGCCATTATTACAATTGTGCATAAATGAATGTTTTTACTTATGCAATTATTGATGAGTGTACAATATGTGTCTTGCATAAATAGGTTGTGCAGGTCAAGTGTCCGCATTCAGATGTTCCAAAGAAATTGAAAACAAATGCTAATCTGGAGCGTACTATGAGTAGACCTAGATGGTCTTACTTTATTGTTTGTTTTGTTTATATTATGAATTGAGTGATTATGAATGTGATTTGATTGTTGAAATTCGGAAAATGAAGATCCGATGATCATGATATATGAATAAGATAGTGAAGTGTTAGTTATAAGTGAATGTGATTGCTAAATGTGTTATGAATGTGGATGTGTATTTGTATATGAATGAAATTGTGAATTCTCCACTTCAATGTGGAATGTCGGACTAAGGTCTGATGATATGAGAAAGGAATTGAATGGGATATGCAAATGTGAGTGATGCATTCCATTACATGAATGCATGAAATATAATAGCAGTTGTGACCAGAGTAGCCAACGAATAAAGCTTAAAGCTTAACGAGTGAAAACGAACCTCGAGCTCACAAGTGATTCAGAGTCTCAGGCTCAACGTTTAATGAGCTCTGTATCTCCCAAGTGGATAAGGGACAGTTATCAATGAGCACTATATGGGACAGTTTAGGCACTCGGTCACAACAAAGTAACAAATAGAAAGTGAGTCTCATGTGCATTGCCTATGCATAATATGAATGATTATGTGTAATGAATACGAAGTGTTAAAGTGAATATGAAGTGTGAAATAATGTGAAATGTGTGATGTATGTATTATGTGAATAATGGTTTATGTGATTGGGTGAGCCATCGATGATGTTCTTTCATTGAGTTCGCAAAACTTACCCAAAATTTGCAACTATTTTTTTGAAAAAATACGCCGTTAGGCCAACGGGAGTATACATACAGCATTCAAGTGAAAGATAGAGGTCGGGATCAGTTTGCGTCTGCATTGCATTTGTTTCCATTTTTGTATTAAATTGTATATTTTTGCAACTTTTTGCATAAATTGGTTTTTCGAAATGACTCAAATGCAGTGTATATGTAAAAGGACCCAAATGGCTATCTCAAAATTTTGATGATTTCGTGTTAATAAAAAATGTTTATGAATGAATATGGGTCCAATTTGATTACTAACTTCTGCATATTGTGTTTGTGATTTAAAAAAAAACTATACCGATTTCTGAATGATTGAGTACTTTAGCACGTCTCCCTTGTGGGGTACAGACTCGGATATCACCATCGATGTCAGGTTTGGGTCTTGTAGGAGTAGGGTGCTACATCAGTAATGTTAAAATAGAAGTTGTTATCAATAATTCTTTCAATTTATCAAATGTTTGTTGTTGTTCTTTCTACCATTCCTATTTCCCTTGAGCTATTTCTTTAACAATGCATCCGACAACTGAGCTACTACACAATATGTTTAATAAAATGTCACTAAAAATTGATTAATTCAAGGAAAACTTGGAGTTCCTTTAAAGTACACGAAGGTGGCCAATTTTTAATGGTGGATATCTTACTCTTATCCATTAATACGGCTTCCTTAGAAATTGAATGTCCCAAGTACTTAATTTGTAAAGTGCCAAAACGCAATTATTTCCATTAAGGAACAATTGGTGATATTGCATGCATTGTAGAACTTGACCTAAATCTTCCAGATGCTGCGAGATGGTGTTGATCTATACAAGTAGGTTGTCAAAAAACACCAACATGAATTTTTGTAAATGCAGTCTAAAAATCTCATTCATGAAACTTTGGAATGTGGTATTTGGTAGACCAAAGGGCATTACAAAAAATTGAAAGTATCCTTCGTAAGTTCTGAATGTCATTTTTGGCACATCTTCCTCCCTCATTTTGATTTGATGATAGCTATAGCATTGGTCTAGTTTAGAATACAAAATGGAACCCTTTACTTCTTCCAACAACTCTTTGATTACTGGTATTGGAAATTTGTTCTTAACTGTACTTTTTTTTAGCTTCAAGTAGTCCCCACATATTCGCCATGTGTAATCTTTCTTGTTCACTAAAATCACTGGCAATATATATGGGATCAAGCTGGATTTGATGAGTCCCTTTTCCAAAATTTCTTATACTAAGTGTTTAATGGCTTCCTTCTAATCACTAGAGTATTTATAAGGTCGAACATTGATGGCTTCCACTTTGGGTTTGAGATGAATGTTGTCTTGATTTGATAGATTTATGGTAGGTTTTTAATTTCTTGAAACACATTACCAGATTCTACTAACAAACCTTCCAATTCTTCCCTTGTATTAGGTTAATCCTCCAATGAAAATTATTATAAGTGGAATGCCACCAGACAAGTTAGTTATAGTATGACTAACGAATTTTTATTGCAATTAGAGACTAGTTTCCTGAATCCTTTACTTGAAATCATTCTTGCTTCCTCTTCTAGATTTCCTGTTCTTTTAGCTAGTTGACCCTCCTAGGAAAATTCCATTGTTTATTCTCTGAAATTACAAAGGAAGTAATCTAAGGTTGCTAACCACTGCATTCTTAACACCATGTAGCACCCACCCAACTCTATTATGTGAGCTTCCATTGTAAACCATAACCTTTGCATCACCTAAGTAAAATTTCTACACATACGGTGAAAGTCTAGTTTAAGGCCTGCTCCTACCATGATTTTCTATCACAAAGGTCTGCTTTGGACTCGAACTTTCACTGCAAATCACGCTACCTTTGTACGATAATCTTTCTTAGGTTCGCTTAAGCAAGATTCAACCTTCTCATATGAATGTCACCTAACAATTCCATTAGCCCTCGTATACCTCACACGAACATAAGTGTTTAAAGTGTTTCTCTCACACACAAAATAACAAAGTGTATAATAGAGTAAAGAAAGCAACAAGAGATATGTATATATAGCCAAAGCTACTCTTTCATTAACTCTCAACAAAATGTTAACAAAAGACACAAGTAACTCATTCTTGAAAGACTTACAAGGAACTCCCTACTCGAAGCCCTTACAAGGAACTCCCTATTTGAAGCCTTTACAATGAGAACTCCCCTAAAAGCTTTCAACTCTCAAAGCTCTCTCCTCTAAGTGATTTCTTTTAATGAATGACTCACTGATTGAATGAATAGCTCTCAACTCTAATGAGCTATTTATAGGCTCCTCCAGATAACTAAGTTTGAGTGCTAATAGAACTCTACTAGCTAAGATCATAATCTTATCCTATATTGTCTAATAGGATTTAGTTACATCATATTAATAAGATAAAAGAATATCCCATCTAGGAATGATTATCCTTATCTACGAAGATCTCCTATATCTTCATATGATCCTTTCAATGATCTTTATCTTTTAAAGTTGATGTTCATCTACTGTGATCTTATCCGTCACGTCATCATATGCCAAATCATCCATAGTTTCCAAGTCACTGCTGAAGTGTTTTGACCACGGCCTATCCACATATAAGTCTATCAATGCACGTCTATGGATAAGTTTATCTTCCATGATCAAGCTTACTTATGGTACAAGTCACAATCCAGGTTAGTGTAAAACCTCACATATCTCACATACCTTCGACCTACCTCGTCGAAGTCAAGTGCTTATGCGTATTTCCTCACTCGGATGTCTTCATGGATGCTCGTGGGGTCTCACATGCCTTTGCACATTCTTACAAACCCTTAGATCTTGCATGACTTAGTTTGCCAACTTTGCACAGCCTTGTATCAAAGATTTCTGGCAATGGCATGCCCACAAGTATCGAATCTCGCCTAATCTTGAGATTTTCGCCGATACTTCCTGCATCCCTCACTTACTTTGCAAATTCCTTGGGTTTTGCTCGCTAACTCTCAAGACTTCGCCTTGCTCCCTCATCAACATGCCTTTCTTGTGCCGACCTACATGTCAAGCATTGGCCAAGGCCCACCAACACTCGCACAATCCCACAGTCTAGACTTAAGGGTCTAACAATTTTCAACCCCAATATTTATACCACCTCCATATGGCCCTTTCTAGTCATTCTCTCATTTAAAAAGTTACGAGTATTACCACTATTGATAAGGATATGAAGATATTTTTTTAATAGCTACCTATAACCCTTATTTTTGTGAATTCCCCCTGATCCAACCCCCACATTGCCTTTAAAGACATGTTCGGGCTGGCCGACATCTTTTCCTCAGTTTCCTCACTGATACCATCACTTTTTGTTGAATCATCCTCCTCCACCACATATAGTTGCAACTGGTTTTTTGACTTTTATGTCCCAGGGAATATTTCTCATTAGGCCATAAATATAAACCTCTTGTTCTCTTTTTGTGAACTTTTTACTATTCACCACCTTTTTCCCACATTTATTTTTGCTATAGTTAGTTTTTTTTCCTTGATTAAGAGGTGTAGATAGTAGGCCTACTTTAAAATTTGTTCTCGTTCGGGATTGAATTAAGTTGATACCTTTATTCTTGAGGTTAACACCTCCTCCTTTTTACTTCAAGATCCTTGCTCCTTTTTCGAAATACATTGGTATGCTCGCCATAATAACTTCCTACTTTCTTGCCAATGAGTAAGCTTTTTGAAGAGATAATGGGTCCATCATCTTAATTGTAAATTCTAGCTCTAGTTTAAGCCCCTTTAAGAAAAGCCCTAATATGTATGTTTCATTTAGCATAAGTTTATACGAACCTTGCACAATACTCCATCACAAATCCTTCTTGTGTTAGTTCCTTCAAATCGCCAATTGGATCTTCAAAATTTTCTTCATTAAATCATTGTTTAAGTTTAATTATAAACACCTCCCAGTTTAGCAACTCCCCTTCGCTTCTGTTTTTAATTATAAGCTAATACCCTTCCAACACAACCCCTTCCATATGTAGAGATGCCATTCTAACTTTCATTTCCTCTGGTGTGCATTCAATGGTCAAGAATTGTTCACATCGATAAATCCAATTTCCCACGTTGCTATCATCAAAAGTTAGAAACTCCAACTTGCTAAACCTCGTCAACATAGCGTAGTGATCTATATCTCTTATATTTTGTGAAGTTACTTTAGCTTTTTTCTTGCTCATTTTTTTGCATAATCTTTTGAAACATCGCCTTGATGTCATTAATTTCTTTTTCCTTTTGTATCTATGCCTCTAGCAGATTCTTGAGCCCTTACATTCTACCATTTCCACTAAGGACCATGGGCTTTGATACTAAATTGTTACGTGAATTATTTTCAAAGAAAAAGGAAGGAAGGAATACGATCGTAGAAAAAGACAAAGACATTACAACAAAAGGCACATTTAGTGACGAGTAAATGTCACAAAAGCGTTGCTAATATTCATTTGTGATGATTTATATTTATCATAAAATTCCCGTAACAAAAAGCCATATGCTATGTTTTCGTAGCAAAAACTTATAGGCGACCTTTTTTATTGGCTATGTTTTCATAATTGTAGCTACTAACTTTTAACTATGAAAAGGAAGCATAGCGAAAACTTATTGGTGATGCTTTTGAAAGCGTAGCCAAATATTTTTAGAAATGTTTTTAAATTTTAACAATACAGTATAACTAAATGTTATATCATGTAGATTGTAATCATTATTTAGATTTTAATCGATATTATTGTATGTAATATTTATTTTTATTGTATAAATTATTATGCAAAAATATAATAAAATAGATTTAAAATTAGAAGCATTGGATATAGAAATTAAAATATCATTAAATATGATCATGTACAAGATGTTAATTACAATTTCAAAAATACTTAAATATGAAATAAACAATAAAAATATTAGTTTAATGAGTAAGAAACTTTTTCATCTTTACTACTTACATAATTCGAGCCGAGAAAAATTTTAAACAAATTTTCAAGCTTGGCCATCTTTTTTTATTACATTTTAATTTATCATAAAGTGACTAGTTTGTCCTCTTTAAGGCATTGAACATATTGTGGCCTCGATGAGGATGAAGTAGTTAGCTTTAGCCTAAACCTAAGACCTTTGATGTAGCCAAATCATGTTCGAAGAACCTTGTTACAAATGTGATAAGGGTAGTTTATACTTGTTTTGTTAAGTATTTTAGTATGTTTATATGTGTTTATTAGATGATTGTTGCATGTATAGGTTAAGAATTATGTTAATGTGAGTGATTATTTATATTCTAAGTGTATTTATGGTTTAAAGCATGTTTTCTTTCTTAGTTATATGTTTCAAAAGGTGTTTGATGTGTTGTGAGTGTATGGAAATAGGAAATTGAAGAAAGGAGAAGAAAGGAGAAGAATTCAGATGAAAGTGCAACACAAAATGAAGATTCAAAGCATAGAAGAGATGCATGGTTATGCATCATCTCGTGCACATCTCTTAGGCCATGCAAATTCATGATTTTCATCAATTTTGGTTATGCATAATTTGATCCATGATTGTGCCTCAAGCCGTGCATTTTCGAGACAACAAATTTTAGCTTTTCTAATATACGAGTTTCTTCGATCATTTAATATTTTAGGCCTATTTTTGGAATCAAATTAAGTGGGGAAACCCCAAAAACAACCTTAAAAGACACAAAACAAGCAGCTACCATTTTGCAAAAGTGGATCAAACAAGGAAGATCGAGAGAGACATCAAAATTTATAGTTTTACAGATCTAAATCCAAATAGAGTTTTTCTTTCTTTCTCCTTTGTTATTTTCATAATACTTGATGTGTAAATAAAATTTCCAGATATCTATTACGTTTATGATGTTCTAATTTCCATATTAGGGTTTACTCCACAGCTTTTTTTCACTTTAAACTTTATTGATTCAATACTATTTTTTGGTGTTGCAATAATTGTGCATGCATATACTTTGACAATAAATCAAGAGAGTGAGTCAAAAGTAATCTAATTAAGTTACGTAACAAGAATAGGAGATTTAACATGTCACACGGTTAATTAATTAACTATCATTCGAAGAGAGATCTTGTGTGAGAACTTGATTATTCAATAGATAGCTTCAATTCTAATAGAAACGTTGGAAAGTTTTGTGAATCGAGAGGTTGCAAAATATGAAATTTTTGTATATATTAGGATTAATTGGTTAGATCTTAAGAGAGAGTAATCAACCCCTTAGAAAATCTAAGATTGTAATTGGATCAATAATTGTTAAAGGAGTAGAATGATGAAAGAATAAATTATAAGAATCCACCCTTGATCAACCTTACATTTTACTGATAGCCCACTTATTATTTTTTATTTTCTTTATTTAATTTAATTGCTTTAATTTATATTATTATTTTACTCATATCATTTTTATTGTGTTACACAAAGTTAGGTTCAATTCCTTTTATCTAGTTCCTTGTGGGATCGATACCTTTCAATACTACTAGTTTACGATCTATAAGCTTGCGAATATTGAGAGTTTTATTATAGGTAAAATGTGCTCAACAAGTTTTTGATAAAAGGTCGGCCTTTTAAGTTAAGTGGTTAAACCTAGTTACCTTAATCATTACGTCCTAATTTAACATGAAACAACTGGCTGTCCTCTTCAAGACATTAAACATTTTGATATTTTTTAGGAAAAAGAGGTCTATTTGAACCTTAATATTTTTCACTAAAGCTTAATTTATATCTCAAAAGTTAGAGCATCTAAAAAGAACTTTAATATTTCAAAATTTTAGTTTAGACTCTAAATTGACAAAAATCTAACTTCCTTTAAAGATTTCATTAATTTTATTTAACCTAAGATTTTTATTATTTATCTGTGGGCCCCTTTATAAGTTGGACATCTCAATTGGCAAAGGGCCCATAATAATTGCCTCTTTTGCCCATAATTGGGATTGTGAAATTAGACCCCTTCATTTGAAATTTCTATTCCCATTTCCTTGCACTTCTGTAGTTCTTTGGGTAACAAGATAAGTTCATGGAGCTCTTGCTCCTTAGATTGTAATCACCAATCTTAGACCTTCTCTTTTATTAACATAATTAGCTAAATAAATGAAATAACATAAAGTCTCACCTTTTAGTTCTTGCTAATCTCGATTATAATTCCAACTGCTACAATAATCAAATTTTGAATGAAGAAAATTTTCATCAAGTTAGACAAATGTTTGGGGAATTAGACTTTGGAAAATTTAAGAATAATTCCTTAAAATTTCATATTTGTGCCCCCCTTCGTAAGTTGGGATGTACAGTTGGTAAAAGGTGCCCATAAAATAATAATAAAATTATCAATTTAAATAAAATTACAAAATCTTGATGGGCATTAGGGTTCCATCAATTTAGGGTCTAAATTCAATATTTTTCATATATTATGATTCATTTTTAATGTTGCATAATGTTTGAGTTTAAATTAAATCTTGTTGAAAACATTGAGGTTTAAATTAACTTTTTTTCTTATAGTCTTATATGAATTTGTCATAAATAGTTACTAGAATAGGCAACTCATTTATTAAATTTTTAAATAGGTGAAAAAGAACTAATAATTCACCCCATCTTGTATTAAAATTTAATTTAATTTCATTATTACACAATTTTCATCTTTTTTTTTGTCTAAGAGGTCCAATGTATATCAATATTGCTCCTCTTTCAATGGAAATGATTACTTATTTTAGAGATCTATGATGAAAGTCTTTCTCATGATCAAATGTGGGAATTACAGAAAAGAGCGGGTGGAATATGAATGAAAATAGACTCGTTTCATTTAAAGTAAGGAAATGAACATTTTATTTTTTGTATTAGATAAAAATGTTATCGAAATTGACTTTGTTATTCTATTAAGGAATTCATTAATAACTTTTTAAAAAATGCTATCAAAACTTTTAATGTGAAAAAATCTTGTGATATGTGGAACATATTTGACCTTACATAGGGAAATGATTATTATAAAGATAGTGGTGATAATGACATTAATATAACTTATAACGAGTTTAATTAGAATCTATATGAAAATCAAGAATAAGTGACGGAGCCAGGAACTTATGTTAGGAGGGCCCAAATAAAATATAAATTTCAAAAAAAATTTCATATCAAAATTAAATTAAAAAATAATGTTTTATTAAGAATATAAAATAGTTTAAATTACAATGATCCTCGCCTACTTTTTATAGATTGAAATTTTTTCATAACAAGATCATTGTCAATATTTGCAAATACATGTAACATACTAAACAATCATTCAATAGGTCATCTCCCATTTTATTATGAAGTGAACTCTTAATAATTTTCGTTGCGGAGAAAGTTCTTTCCACTGTGGCTGTAGCAACGGGTAAAAGTAATGACAATTTTACTAACGAATAAACCAAAGGGAATACATGATGCTTTCTTGTAGCCACCATTCTCTTAACAAGGTCTCCAATTCCATTCAATTCAGAGAAATTCTTATCCATACGTACATCAATGATAAAATTCCCAAGTTGATATTCAAGTTCAATTAAAGCAATAGGAGGAAACTCTGATGGATAGAATTTTGCAAGTTCAATCAATTTGTCCATGTCAAATGCAGAAAAGGAGTCTTTAGGATCAAGACATGCCATACATAAAAGCAAACTTGTATTGACTTCATCAAATCGATTGTTAAG
>JANTPM010000246.1:31437095-31451728 GCA_025434745.1 Erythroxylum divaricatum | reverse complement strand
GAAAAGAAAAATAAGATTTTTAAATGATGAGATATGATTGAATATGAAGAATCAAATGAATTGAGGTTTGAGTGTGGATGAATTTCAAATTGGAAATTGAAGTTGCTTTGAATGAAGTTGAAAAAAAAACACTATATCGATTTGGATTGGTTTAGACCCAGTTGTCTACGCGGAATGATGTAGCTCGTCTTTATAGTTTTCCAACGTTTTTAAAGTATGCGTTTTTGGATGTCGGAGTTAAAAGTTTTGACCTTAAGCTTTTTGATTTCTTTGTTTTTCGCCCACGTTTGTTTGACGAGAAATTCTACACACACACTTTATGATTTCGTATAAGAGTTGGATTATGGAAACAAGCGGGATCCAACATCAAATGAGATCAAATAAACTCTCTTCTCATTCACAATAGACAAGGCACCTAGTTTTGATGGCTTTAATGATAGATTCTTTCAAACAACTTGGAATCATATAGGAGATATGGTGACAAAAGTTGCTACAAGGTCCCTGTAAAAAGTTATGCACTTAAAATTGTGTTTAAAAAGGCATTTGACTCTATAAGTTAGAGCCTCATCTCTCTTCTCTTTAAATAATAGGACTACCTAGTACATTCAAAGCATGGATCAAAAGTTATCTTAACTTTGTTTCCTATCCCATCTTAATGAATAGTGAAACCACCAAGTTGTTAAAAAGCTAGTACAGGTATAAGGTAAGGAGATCCACTATCTTGTTATTTGTTTGTGATATGCATGGAAATTTTCTGATCAGGTGTTTCATGTATGTGAGTTTTAATAAATAATGCTCGATAATCAATAAATGCATGGTTCGTTAACGTAATACCTAAGATGTCAATCCTAGGAGGAGGGATAATCTAATCCTAAAATCTAAGGTCAAAAAACAATATAAAAATTCAAATTGCATGAAACTAAAATCAAGAACTTAATTTAACCAATCAAATCAAATTAACAATCAAACACGACAATATTAATTATTCATCAGTTATAACATATACCCAAGTATCAACCTAAGGAAATTACCAATTGAGAGAAAGGGAATTTTACCTATCCTTAATGCTAACCTAACTGATCATGAATTACCAAATGGTTGGTTTTAGATGATCACAGGGTTGATTACTCTCTCTCAAGTTATAACTATTAACCCTAAATCATAAACCCTAATCAGATTATAGGAGTTGCAATCTCTCAATTAACAACTTATCCAAAACCTTAATTAGTTTTAAAGTTTTATAAAAAAGTATCGAGAACCTATGCAAGATCTCTCTATGCATAATTTAACGATTTGATTCAATTCTTGTTCTGTTAAATTACCTAACTCTCGTTAGCCCAATTTAATCATTTTTCATTTGATTCACCCTCTTAGCTTATTATTGAATTATGCAATTGCAAAATTAAATCACAACCAATCCCATAAACACATAACTAAACAAATTTTATTAATTCGAAGATAAAACTCCAATGGTGAGTTTAAAACATCTTCAACATTCAAAAATGTTACCATCAAATTGTTATTCCAATTCTACACAATAATAAAACTGGAAATAAACAAGAAATATGATTTGAGTGGATGATGGGAGGTAGTGATGTTTGGAAACTCTTGATCTAGGAAGTACGTCATGTCAGTTGATTCTCCTCTTCTTTCTTCCTTCTTCTCTTTCTGGATCTCTTGATGAATTCTCTCTAGGGTTCTCAAAAGTAGTTGATGCAAAAGCTCCCTCTGCCTATATGTCTTGTTCTTTAAATATCCTTTATGTTATGAGCAGCTTTAGAGTTTTTTGAAGCCTGAAAAGTCCAAAAAATCCTTCAAAACTTGATGTTCTTGAGTGTCTGTGCATCTGCCTAACGTAGGCCACAATTGTGGGTCACATCCGAACCTTCTATCACGATTGTGGCATATGGGCCATGATTATGGCCTAACTCTGGTGTTTTTTTCATGATCGTGGCCTACTATATCACAATCGTAGGTTGTTGTTTCGACCCAAATGTCTCTAAAACTTCTCCGTTCTTTGATGTTGACCTTGAAATAATAACAAACACATCAAGGTATCTCAAAAACATAATATTTAAGCTCCAAAACTTGTGTTAACGCATAAAACACTTAAAATGTAATTAATTAACAAACTAACACAATTCCAACCTAAACACATACTACATGATTGAATTAATGCCCAAACACATATCAAACTAAGCCCTAAAATATGATGTAATTTACACGTATCAATATCCCCACACTTAAACATTTGCTTGTCCTCAAGCAAACAAAACAACAAATACACAAAATCACAAAACACATAATGCAATAATGAGACAATGGCTTCAACTTCATGAAATAAATTTAACTTAAAACACAGTCATTCAAGTTATTCCAAGTCATTAATATCCAAATCCACATCTAGGAGGAGCTCTAGATTAAACATATAGATCAATTAAAACCCAAATGTCAAGTTAGTCACCCTTTCAATTATACACACACATTAATAATTCTTTGGTCATTTAAACTCTGTAACTACTCCTAAATACGTTTTTATGAAAAGTCAATCTGTTTATAAGTTTGGTAGGTTTTATTAGAAAACATTTTTATTTACTTTTTATTTAATTTTTTATGGACTTAGACCTAGTCTTTTAGTCGGAGGCAAACATTGATGATGAATGTTGATTCAGTTCCTCACCTAAGTTATGTTTTTATTAAGCTACTTAGTTAGAGTGTCATTATAGCCTTTTGATGTAGAGGCACACATTTATGGTGCGTGTCGATCTAGTTACTTAGTTACATCATGTTCTCAACTGGCTAGTAGCTCTATTTATAACCTGAAACTAGCGGAATAATTATTTATTTTAATTTAACAAATGCATTTTTTTGTTTACTACCTTGTTGATTAAGCTACTTGTTTTCATGAAAAAAATACAAGCAAAGTTACTTTAGTCGAAAGACCTAAAATTATGAATGAAAGAGACAATTTAAAGGGTGACAAACTAACACTAAATCCTAATTAACTTACATATGTAGCCAAAGAACCCATTTTACTAATTTCGCGAGCTAATGACTCTTCACAACCTAATAGACTATGTTCAAAATTAAATCAATTTCAATCCATCTAAGCTATTAACACATTCACACAATTCACAAAATGCAACCTAGCAAACTATCATATAATATGAAAAATTCAAATTCAAAACAAAACACATAACACTCCCCACACTTGAACAACACAATGTCCTCAATGTGAAAAGGAGGCAAACAAACACACATCTCAAGAAGAAACATAAATGAAATTAAATAAAAAATAAAATAAATACTAAATTTTAAAAGAAAAGGGTTAGAAGCAAAGCCTCATGATGATGGAGGCGAGGATGGTGTTGGAGGTGACAATTGAACACCTTGAGCCTCAAAGTAATGATGGATATGACGTATATCTAGGCCCTGACGTTCTTGAGTGCGAGCCATCTCCTTCGTCCTTCTAGAGTTCTTTAAAAGTGTATCTGTAATTACCTTGGTGTTGGTGGAGATTGTATCAAGCACTTTATTCCAACCATGTTCTTCTGTTTCTTCTTCCTCCACGGACTCCTCATTGGTCGAATCCTCTTCTTATTGTTGTTGAGCACTCAAACTTGTTTGACTAGTCTTCATCTTGACGTGTGTCTTGGCGCTAATATCCCTAAGTTCCATATTATGGGACTTTAGGATTTCAAATCACCATTAATGATGATGGTTTATGAATTCAGTACAGTAGACAGTGAATTTGTTGCACTCAACTCTATAGTAATCAACTATGGTTGAAACCAAGTAACCCATTCCTAAGTTATTACTCCTCTTACATCGAGTAGCAATAATTGTATTAAAGGTGTAGTAGTTGTGCAAATTGGGATGTTGTGGTCCATGCACCACAACATGAAAAGTTTCTTCTTCAAACACTTATTAGTTTTCGTTTTGTCAAAAATAGTTTGACACATGAATATGTGAAGCAACAATTGGTCGTGACTCCTGATGATGTTGTGTGCATTCTTAAAGTCGAAATGCTCTAACCTAGTTAGTTCAGTCAAGTAGGGGTGACATAGAAATCATCGTGCTGATCCACTACGGACAATTTAGGTAAACCACAAATTTCATACAAAGTCTCATAATTAAGCTCATAAGGTTGTCCCCATAACCTAAACCACAATTCACTAGGTTTATTGGATTCAAATTGAAGGGATGTAAAGAATTCTAGGGTAAGTTCTGTGTAAACTAGATATTGAAATTAAATAAAGTGTCCCAATTGAATTCTCTCTGCTAAATTTTCGACCATGTCTCTCAATTCTAGTCCATCTAAAGTCTCAAAATGAAAATACTTGGGAACCATAATTTGCCTACTGCGAAGAGAGTGAAAACAGTTACCTTCCTCATTTGAGAAGATCAGGAAAGATGCTCTATAATCAGCTACCTTGTCTCTTTCTCTGCGGCCTGACACTTGATTTCATCCTAATGATTGAATACCCTTTGCTGACTGTTTAACGCGCGACATGATGGATTTCAAGTAGTAGAAATTGGGAAAAGACTGTTTGGAATTTAGTTAGAGAGAAGTGAGAGCATTTGAAGATTCTAACTCAGAGAGATAAAGTTAAAATGAAAGTGAATGAAAAAATGAAGTGTGACATGAATATATAAGTGAAGGAAGGGTAAAATGATAAAAATTAGCTAAAATTTGCGTGGACTGTTTTACCATGCCACAGGCCATGATCGACTATAGCCTGCAATACTTCCACCAATTTTTGATTTTTTTCTTCTTTTGTTATTCTACACTTTTCTGAAATCACTTCTTAACTCTTCATAGCCCTTTCACCTCTCTTTTACTTACTTCCTCGATCATCTAATTCACGTCGAAGTCCTATGCCTTCTCGATTTAATTTGGAAACGAAATAACCTAACTACAAAATTCAAACTATCTAAAAATTAAAGGAAATATCATGGAATTAACAATCCAAGGGCTGCCTCCCATGCAACGCTTCTTTTAACATCAGTAGCTCGATGCTCTTCTTATGTTTAAGGTGGTTCAAATGAATAATGCAATGGTAGCTCAGTCATCGATCTTACCATTTGCACATAAGCTGCCATGCCTTGAGTTTCACCTTCCTTATGTTTCACCTTCCTTCACTATATCCTTCACGATCGTTTCTTTATAAACACACTCCCACGGTCCTCTATATCTTCCCATTATCCTCAAGGTTCGGTTTCTTTGATGTTAACTGGAAGTAAAGGAGAACTATTATCTTTCTTCGACACAGTAAAGATTATTTGGTGCTCTTTGAACCTGAGAGTTAGTCCACCCCAATTAACATATTTATGGAGTAGGCAATAGCCAAGAATGGTCGACCAAGGACTATAGGGGTTTTTACATCCTCTCTAATATCCAATATAAAGAAGTAAGTGGTAAAGGTAACTATATCAATCTGCACTTAGACATCCGTAATAATCCCTTTCGGCCACTGTCTTCACTAACATTTTTGTTGGTTCTAATTTTGCAATTTTTAACTAAGGGTATAAAGCATCATATTGATACTTGCTCCCATATTTGCAAATTCCCTATCTATGTTGACTCTATTGATACTACAAGGAATCTAAAAATCCCTTGGGTTGTCTTTCTTCTATCCTATATTAGGGTTGTCTTCTGCTATGTGCTCTTTAACCTTCTTTTAGATTGATTCCTTTATCGTAAGTCTCATTTGTAAATGTCCCATTATGTTCTCAACCTTATTTAATTCAACCTCCTTAGAATTCCTCATCGCCTTACTTGAAATTGATTTCTGCTAAGCTAGAATAGGGTATGAAAATTTAGGAAGGAATTCCATATTTGCTTGTCCTTCTCCCTTGTCTCCATCCATTTTCATATATTCGAGTTTATTTTCCTAGGTTTGAGTAATGGATATGATCTATTCCTTTGGGTTAGATTCAGTATTACTTGGAAGTGTTCCTGCCTTCCAAGTAAAAATAGGCTCCACTATTTAACCTACTTGAACCTCTAGGTTATGTACTGAAGAGGCGTGATTCTTAGTAACTTGCTCAAGCTTGCCGCCATGCCTCCAATTTTATCTAAAATCTTATCCAACTTGGATTCCATTGAGCTCGGATTATCTTGTTGAGAGCCTGGTTGTCCTTAAGGTCTGAACTGTTGTTCGTCTATGAGAAGTTAAGGTGATTCTTCCACCTGGGGTCATATATGTTGGAGTAAGGATTGTTTTCCCCTCCTCGTCCATATTGAGTTCCCATATAATTAACTTGCTCTGAATTGCTATCCTTCATCAAGAAACAATCCATCATATATGGTTCATTTGTCCACAGAGTTCACACTTTAATTGCATGGATTTTACCGAAGTTGAGGACAAAGCCTTCATGTTGCTGAGCTGTCGAGTTAATTTATCAATTTTAGCTTGCATCTCCATTATTTAACAATAGCTATAATCCCTTTTTGTTCTCAGAAATTAGTAGGTTATCTACTCTACTCGTTCGTCCATAGGCAGCTGTTACTTACCATCTCCTTTATCAGCTCTTCTGCTTCTTCTACAATCTTTCTCATCAGTGATCCTCTTAAAGGTGCATCAATCATGCCTCTCATATGTGGGGTTAATCCATTATAGAATGTTTACAACAAGAATTTCTTAGGTAAGTTGTGGTGTGGGCATTTTCGTTGCAAATCCTTGTATCTTTCTCACACTTCATAGATCAATTCCCCCTCACTTTGCTAGAAGTTAGTAATCTCCTTGATAATCTTCTTAGTTTTACTAAAGGAAAAATATTTGTCTAAAAACGCACGAACTAGTTGATCCCAAGTTGTGAAATTGGCTGGATTGAGAGAATGATACCAAGCCTTTACTTTATATTTTAAAATAAAATGAAAGAGCTTAATTCTTACCGCATCCCCAAACATTTAATGCTACCAAAAGGTATCACAGATTTTAAGGAAGTTCATTATATATGCATTAAGATCTTCAATCGTTAGTCTATATAACTGCATATTCTATTGCAACATGTTTAGGAGGAAGATACTTATACGGGAGCCTAGCTACTCCTTAGTTAGCCATATTGAACCTTAGTCTTATGAAATCTATAAGGGTACTTTGTTGGCATCCTTGGTTTGCTCCGTGATCCAAATCTTGTTGAAATTCCTTGTCTATTGTTGCTTTTGCAATTCCTTCTTCTTCTTCATGCCAAGCCTTCCTAATTCATCGTTTTAATTGAGTAATGTCTAACTTTAAGGTTTCAACTGCACAACTTGAACTTCTCGTGACTCTTATGTTTATGTAAGAGCACGATTTTAGAAATAGAAAGAAAGAAAGAACATAAAATAAAACCTAATTGAAACACTTGAAATTAAGGAATTAAACTAATTGTCTCCCCGATAATGGTACAATTTAATCCTAAAATCTAAGGCCAAAAAATAATGCAAAAATTTTAATTACACAGAACTTAAAACGAGAACCTAATTCAATCATTCAAATCAAATTAAGAATCAAATATGAAAATATTAATTATTCAGCAGTTGTAACACACACCCAAGAATCAATATAAGGAAATTACCAATTAAGAGAAAGGGAATTTTACTTATCCTTAATGCTAACCTAACTAATTATGAATTACTGAATGGTTGGTTCTAGATGATCCTATGGTTAATTACTCTCGCTTAAGTTATAACCGTTAAACCTAAATCATAAACCTTAATTGGGTTATGAAAGTTACAATCTCTCAAGTAAAAACTTATTTAAAACCCTAAATAGTTCTGAAGTTCTCTAATAAAAGTTTGGAAATCTATGCAAGATCTCTAGCACACAAATTACCGATTTGATTTAATTCTTGTGCTATTAAATCAGCTGACTCTCGTTAGCCCAATTTAATCATTTTTCATTTGATTCACCCTCTCAATTTATTATCGAATTATACAATTGCAAAATTAAATCACAACAAATCCCATAAACACATAAATAACCAAATTTCATTAATTCAAAGATAAAACTTCGAAGGTTAGTTTAGAACATCTTCAACATTAAAAAATCCTATCATCAAACTATTATTCCAATTTTATACAATAATAAAACTAAAAATAAATAAGAAATGTGATCTAAACAAATGATGGGAGGTAGCGACGTTGGGAAACTCTTCATTTAGGTAGTAAGATGAGTTAGCTTCTTCTCCTCTTTGCTCTTCCTCCTTCTCTTTCTCGATCTCTCAATAAATTCTCTCTAGGTTTCTCAAAAGAGGCCAATACAAAAGCTCCCTCTGCCTCTTTGTCTTGTTTTTTAAATATCCTTTGTATTCTGAGCAACCCTATGGTTTTTTTTGGGTTTAAAAAATCTAAAAAATCTCTCAAAACTTGACGTTTTTTAGTGTCTGTGTGTTTGCCCAATGCGGATCATGACTGTGACCCTACAGGCCACGATGGCTGGCGACATTCGAGCATTCTATCACTATCAAGGCATGCAGGCCATGATCGTTGGCCATGTCTTGGGCTTCTGTCACGATCGTGGCATGTGGGTCATGATTGTGAGCCAACTCTGGTGTTTTTGTCGCAATCGTAGCCTGTTGTTTCAGCCTAAATGTCTTTGAAACTTCTCCATTCTTCGATATTGACCTTGAAACACTAACAAACACATCCAAGTACCTCAAAAACATAATATTCAAGCTCAAAGTCTTATGCTAACCCCTAAAATACTTAAAACACTACTTTTATCAAGTCCACGGCTATAACTTATGAACTACATGCTCAACTCAATCATACTATTTCCACCTATTGGAGACTACAGTCCGAAGTTAAATAAACTTAGTAAAAGAAGTCCCATATTCACTAAAAAGAAGAGATGATATATGTAGACATAAAAGTCTCTAACTTTCATGTAGCTCAATTTGTATGTAAAGTATCAATAGAGAAGCAATTAAAGACTTATAGGTTCTATAGAGGGCGTAAGGAGTTTATACGTTGTATCCTTTACAGTGATGGTGCACCAATCAGATGAAGATCTTGTGGTGAACAAAAAGAAACTTTGGGGTTACAATGATAAAAAAAAAATAAGAAAAGAAACAATTGAAGCTTTGTTAATTCATTAGTAAGTATAAGTGCATTTGATTTCTTGTAGTTACAACAGTGTACAGTGATATATGGTGTAATCTTTTTCTATTGCAATTTCAATGAAATTATTTAATTTTCAAAAAGAAGTGGAGAGGTTAAAAAAAAAGAAGATGTTTCGCTTATTTTTTGGAAAAGAAAACGCCAAAAATATAAGTATATACTATGTTACTTGAAGTAGATGCCTATCGATCCATTTCAATCCATTTAAGCAAGGTCATTCCTAATGTTTTATAGGCCTGGGATAAAGTATAAAAAAAAGGCTATGATAAATCGACAATATGTAAATATGAAAACTTTTAAAGCATACTTTATTATTAAAATTTAATATCCATACAGAAGTGACTCGAGCCATTAGTCCACATACTTGAAAAAAATACTAAATGATTATAACAATAGCTAATAACATCTTACAAATGTCAACAATAATAAAATCATTAAATAGTAGCAACAATAGCACAATAGTAGTAGTAGCAACTAAACATGAATATCTTATTGCAAAACATCAAGAGAATTGCACTAACAAGCATATAAATGATCATGAAAAATAATTTCTCCACAAATTTCTAGATGTAAAATCATTAATAATAGTACCAAGATCAATATTGTCCAACATATCCTTCTCTATACATTAAAAAGCTAAATCATTTAATCTTTCTTATGACATTGATGAACTCAAGTAGGTTTTCAATAATTTTAAATTTGAAAAACTTCTCTCAATTAATGTTATAGTCACAAATATACTGAATAAATTTTGATAAGCAATTGACATTTGGATAACAATATGCAACTTTAATAAATTCAGGAATTTATACATATGACATTAACTTATTTGCAAAAGTCACCTGCTTTTAATTTTTAAAAAATAATCTCAATCCACATCTGACACATTATCATGAGAAAAAATAGTTGTAAAATTTGTGCAAAATTCTCTTAATTTATTATCATCCAATGACCTCGACTTATTTGAATCCAAAAATACTTTCAAATGTCGTTAATTGTTCAAATTTATTCTTCACCAAAGCAATTGTCATATCCACAATAACTACTAGAAGTGTTAAAAGAGAGGTGTGTCATTATATATGGTGAATAAAGATATGATATGTTAATAAATGTACACTTTCTTTTAAGAAAATATCAAATATTACAAAAGTGACACATTAATTATTTTTTATTTTTAGTATATACTGTTAGATAAATGTTCATGTATTACAATATAATTACTTATGGGGCCTATTATAACTTATTTCATCCTATATAAGATCTTACCTTACTCATTTAAAAGTAGATTTTTTTTTAAAGTTCTACTCTCCAAAAATCATCAACCCCACACAAAGAGCCATCAAAGCCTTTTTGTTGAAAGTTGGAGTTTAGTGCAAAGTCAAAGATTGAATTTCTAATTATATATTATGATCCAAACATCATCTAGAAGAAACTCGATAGAAGCATGGCAAATCATATATGGTTTATAATCTATCCAAACAATTATACCACCATCACCAACAAAAGCCTTTCAAATCATTTTGCCTTAATAACTCACCTGGATACAGAGAGAACCTTTTCCCCTTTCAGATTTACTAGTTGCTCTAGTTGAATTTAAACCTTGCATCCTCAAACCTATAAATGTCTAGATTCCAGGTTCCAAGAACATTATTCTTGATAGGAAACTTAACCTCATCAAATAAGAGATGAAACTGTTATTTTAGAAGAATGTGGGCAATATACACCATCTTCTAAACTCAACCAAAAGTGCCCTTGAGAAGTTCCAAGATGAAATCCAAACTAATCCTCACTCTCCCAACCTGAAGAATCAAGAAAGAATTACCATGCAACATCTTGCTAGTGCCCTTACTTTTGATCACTTATTGATGAAGCAAAGGTCAAGGGCTGAATGGATGAAAGAGGGAGATAGGAACACTGCTTATTTCCACAGGATTTCTATCACCAGGAAAAGAAAAAACAAGGTTATCCCCTTGATGCATAATAATCAAAAACTAAACTACTAACAATCTTTGTTACATGGAGCATTTAACTATTTCTCCAAGTTTTTGAAAGATCAATCTGAGGCCATTCTATCTCAGAATTTTTTTAGAGAACTCATGTAGTTTCACATCACTCCTCAGGAACTTGAGCTACTAACTAAACTGATTATAAGTTAGGAAATTGAAGATGCAATGAAAACCTTAAATCCTTTTAAGACCCCTAGCCCAGATGGGTTTAATACTCAGTTTTATGATAAAGTTTGATACGTGATTAAACCTTCAGTAGTTGATGCAATCATTGAATTTTTCAATAGTGGGAAATTATTGACTGAATTTAATAGCACATTTATAACACTTATTCTTAAAGGAGGTGAACAAGCTACTTTCTCTGACTTCAGGCTAATCTGATACTATAATACAGTTTATAAACTCATTTCAAAGTTGTCAGCTTAGAGGCTTAAGAGTGTACTACATAATTACATTGATTTCATGTAAGGTGCTTTCGTACTAAGCCAAATTGTGGGAGATATATCATACACTGCTGTTACAAGAACTTGAAAGATCTTACACGATCAAAAGAGGAAGAAAGAGTTGCATTCTCAAAGTGGATATGATAAAAGCATTTTATAGTGTTGATTAAAGTTTCATTCTAAATACTCTTTAAGCCTTAGATTTTCCCCAAATCTTTATTCAATTGATAGTTGAATGTATTACAACCTCTACATTCAAAATCTTAGTGAATGGATAACTTAGCAAACACTTTAAAAGCTCCAGAGGGATCCGGTAAGGGGATCTTATCTCCCCTTGGGAGGTATTCAATAAAATAATCAAAGTAGTTATGGACTGTACAAGAGCCTTCAAATTTCACTCTAAATTCAGAAGATAGAGGATCACTAACATTTGCTTTACAGATGATCTTATACTTCTATCCAAGGCATATCAAACCTCAATCTCCATATTAATGAAAAGCTTTGAAAATCTTTGGCAAGATCTCTATTTTGGATGTTAAAGGTGCAAATAGTGACTTCCTATTATCTAAATCTACTTTGGAAAATGAATCAATCATCAAATCCATTATAGGTTTCAATTTTCAATCTTTCCTGATGGTCTACCTTAGCATTCCAATCTCTAATTCTAATCCTACTTTTGTTGAATTTTCCTTACTTATTGAAAGAATCAAAAGCATAATGACCTCATGGAGCTCCAAAATTTTATCCATAGTTGGTAGGATTCAACTTATCTCCATGATGATAAATTCTATCAATGTATTTTGGGCTGCACACCTGGCTATCCCTAGGAAAATCATCAAAACTATAGAGAGGATACGCACCAATTTTCTATGGAATGGACATGAGGAACATGCTAGGAGGGATAAAATGCAATGGAAAGAGGTTTGTATTCCTAAGGACAAAAATGGACTTGGGATTATCTCACTAAAATTAATGAATTTTGTCATGCTAGCTAAAAGACTATGGAGATTATTAAAAGACAAGCAATCCCTTTGGTGTAAATTGGTTCATAGTTTTTTCATAAAGAAAAGAAGCATTTAGGATATTAAAATCCAACCATCCTCAAATACCACTTAGAAGGCTATCCTAAAAACAAGAGATCTCTTAAGATATGAATTTGTTAACTTGATTTGCTATGGTTTGATAATTTGTTATCTTGTGGCCCTTTATTTAACTTACTAGAGATGGAAGCTTCAAATCCTTTCTTAACAGGTTGTAAATGTTGCTAAAGCTTTAAATGATAGATCTACATTTAGTCAAACTGCAATCCCCATATCGATATATAAAGAAATTTAAGAAACAAACCTACTTGGAAGGGAGGATAACATTATTAGAAAACATTCCAGATAAGGAGCTTTCACTAACCAATCATGTAGGAAATTTTTACAGAGGCATTATAGGCCAATTCCCTGGACTAAGACGTTTGGATCAATCGATACCACCTTTGAGTTGCCTTCACTATATGGATAGCTATGAAAGAAAGACTGCCAACAGTGGATAGGTTGAAGAGATTTCTTCACATTCCAAACTGTTACATCCTATGTCAAAAGACTGAAGAAAATCATGATCACTTTTTTTTTTCTAATGTGAATTTGTTATATCTAGCTGGAAGTTAATTCTCCACAAATGTTACATTTTAAATTCCCCTAGTGATTGGAGCTTGATCAAATCGTGGAGCTATCATTTGGCACTCTTAGATGACGTTATCAGCTAGTGCCTATGTATAACTCTTTCACTTATTCTTAAGACCATCTAAGATGAGAGGAAATCCCATATATTTTAGAACCGAAGATCAACCAAGGAGCAGTTTCACAACAACCTGATCCAACAAATCAGAACCTATCTTAGCATACACAAGAATAGTTTTCAAAATTCTGACTGCTAGGTGAGAATGTCGAATATTTAGTTATTTCAATGTCTAAGAAGGTTGCTATTTTGTTTTAAGTAATGTATGTTAATTGCCTTTAATGGCCAAATTCACTATATTTTCTAAAAAATATTACTATATTAATAAATATATTGTTGTTAATAAAGATGTTAGCATATATTGTAATTGATGGTTGAAATTGAATTCCTCTTTAGCTTTATTCAATAAAACTTGAAATTTAGAAAACAAATTCAATTAAAATTTTTTCCAGTTTTTACAAGATAAAATGCCAAAAAAACCCTTTATATATATATATATATATATCTTAAAGCATATTTATTGACTTTTCAATTTCTACCCTCTTTAATACATTTATTAACTTTTAAATTTTTAACTCTTTTAATAAATAAATTTAATTTTTAACTCCTTTAAAATGGGGACGCTCCATTTAAGCATGTGGTCTATTATAGGAATTCTTAAGAGAGTAAAGTGATTTAACTATTTTTTTGTGACAAATAATTTTTGAAATTGACATACTTTATTACATGTTTTAAACTTTAGGATGCAACTTTTTACTGAATTGCGTCGAGAAATTTTAAATTTGAATTTAAGTATTAAGTATACTCTTGAAAGATTATGAAGTTATATGAACTCTATTTGAAGTATAAAATATGTAGGGCTTTTTTTTAATTTGAATTTAAGTATTCTAATACTTGCCATCCAGAAATATAGTTGAAAAAAAGTTGTAAAGTAAGACTTCGTAAATTTAATGATATATCATCTTATTGTGCAGGCTTGAAATATCAGTATTCCAGTATTTGTCTATGGTTAGGTCGGCTGTGCTAGGCCCAGGCCCAGGTCTACGTGTCCACGGCCCATTCGCAGGTGAAAACCTCCCATGCATGCATAAAGACCTACGTAAAGGCCTAAACCTAGCATCTATTCCATATATAAGGTACTACTTTGCCATGATACAGGTGCGACACTAGAACCCTGACATTCTTTGTTTATAGCCACCAAAACCCTCACCAAAAGACTAACTTGAGCGTCAGAGGGGCCTGCCGGCTATCAACCCCCGGTGTGACTTGTGTTGTTTTGCAGGTATTCTCTTGCTAAAGACAACCAATCTCATGGATCCAAACAGTAGCGTCCTGCCTCACCAGAATCAGGCA
>JANTPM010000246.1:31380777-31391989 GCA_025434745.1 Erythroxylum divaricatum | reverse complement strand
TATATTTCTATATAAATAAAATAAATAAATAAATTTTAAATATAAAATTTTATATTTTATTATTAAATATATATAATATATTATTAATAATATAAAAATATTATTATTAATTATTTAATAAAATTTATTATATTAAATATTACTTTATTCTATTTAATATATTAATATTATGATTTACTCAGAGTTGATATTAAGAAGAATTATTGAGGGTATATTAGGTAGTATGTATTTATTAGTTTACGTTTAATCATAAACCTCCCGAATAAGAGGTTTCTTATTTTTACTGTTTAAGATGGAAAAAAATGAAGGTGTATTATGTTACATCCCATCTCATTATTAGCCTTCAAACCAAGCAGAGACTTTTAGTTTACGAGAACAAGGTGAACGAGAATCTCTATTTTGTTGCAAATGAAGATTCTTTCTTTCTGATGTTTTGTCCATTATTCCTAACTGATATAGGTGTGGCGAAGATTGGTGGAGATGATTGAGACTACGAGAAAGAGGGAAAGAGATTTCCTTGTGGAGAGGTGTTTATTGATGAATTATATGTCTTCAAATGTCCTGGAAAGCCAAGGAAGCAACGAAGAACGAGCTGGAAGAGTACAAACGAAGTGTTTCAACCCGAGAAGTCAAGTGAGTGAAATTAACAGCTGCTTTATGTCAAGCAAAACACTGGCGGCTAATTAAACTGATATATGCTTGTCAGTTTATACTTGGGGATGAAAATCCCTTGGAAGCTCACCTAATTGTGGTTTGCACCCTTTTATGTCATTTAACGGGACTTGGAGGGTCCAGAAAACAGTATAACTAAATATAAGAGACAGATGTCAGATTATACTTGGTCTTAGCTTTACTCACACTTGAAACTTTGATAATAAATATAAAAAAAAGACAAATAGAGAACTCAAAAATCTTAACATAATTTAATAATTGTGTATATCCGAGTCGCAAGTCGTGACAGCAATACCACCTTTATAGCGTAGATATATACAACACGATGTCATTAAATAAAGCTTCCTTTCACCCGATCACTATTTCTTTCGCCTTTTCTTATGGCGCTTCAAACAGTTACATCTTCTCTCGCTCAATAAACCAATGGCACAACCTCCTCAACCTGAACATTTTCTGACGTCAGAAGCCGACGCCGGCGCGGCCTTCGTCCTCGAATCGAAAGGTAAGAACGTCTTTTGTCTACATAGTAGAAGTTTCTCCACTTTGATGACCACGTAAGCAGCAAGGAAGGGTGACGTCTTCTCGCGTGCGTGAATTAAGTTTGTATCATATTGCAGGGAAGTGGTGGCACGCGGGGTTCCACTTAACGACGGCCATAGTAGGGCCGACGATACTATCGTTGCCGTATGCGTTTAAGGGATTAGGATGGGGATTAGGATTCACGTCGCTAACGGTGATGGGAATGGTTACTTTCTACGCTTACTATCTAATGTCAAAGGTGTTGGAGCACTGTGAGAAAGATGGTCGCCGTCACATCCGCTTCCGCGAGCTAGCCGCCGACGTTTTAGGTAAACGTTATTTGACCACTTTACAATTACCTATAATAAGACTGTGTCTTCTTCACTAGCAATTAGGGTACCATAGGATTCATTGTTAATTCATAGTAATTACCAATTGCCGGCTTATTTTCTTGTTCACATCGTTCTACTTCTTTCACTGTCTGTGAAGAGCACCAGATTACAGCAAACCGAAAAATAATTTACTGCTTGATTTTTGGAAGACACGCACTTTTATTTGTTGCTGAAAAACCAGAAAAACGATATTTTTGGTTTGGTGGATTAACAAATAGAATATCTTCGGAGTCTACTTTGAAATATCTTTTTTCGATTTTCTTTAACTTTTGACAATAAATAAGAAAAAATACAAAATTTATTTTTCCTTAAAATATATTTTCCTTCGTTACTTAGTTTTCAGAATATAATATTTCTTTTCTCTTAAAATTAATCAAAAAGGAATAAAAATTATTGTCGTCGTTATAGCAAATAAACCATATCTTTTCATCCAATCATTTTATTTAATACTTGTTACAATCTTATTCTTATGATCATTTCAATTAATGATTAATTTTTTTATTATATTTTCATGTGGAAATTGAAGCTATATAAATTTTTTAAGTATTGGTCTTACATTACTTTTTGTTAGAAATTTATATAATATTTTAAGTAATAACTCATTTTATTTTGATAGAATCATCAATAAATGTACTTTCTAATATGAAATTTAGATTGTTTGTTAAAGAAAAATTTAATTCTGTTGGTAACAGAACTAAACTGTCATTATATTTAGAAAAAAGCAAAAGAGAGTTGAAACTGGATCGAGTTATAGACCGTTACCTAGTTTGTCCCGAAAATAGGACGGTACAAATTTTGCACTTTGGGAGCAATAAGAAAACCAAAATGCTAAGGAAAAAGGAGACCGGTTATTGTAGGTTGAGAATTTTTATTGGGAATTAAAAGACCCGCTTCATTAACCCCAACTTTAAGTTACAGGTGAATTAGTAAGGAACTCTTATGATTAAAATAAAATTGCGAATTTGAATCATTTTTATGTATATAGTCGTTTAAAACTTAGGGTTAAAGTTTTGTTCCCTACAAATGACTTATTCGGTTCAAACACAAATTAGTTTAAATATATTTCTATAATTAAAACTCTTTTAAAATACTTTGCGAGAAATCTTAAGAAAAAAAAGATCCGCTTCATTTGATAAGCATTTGTTTTCAGGGTTTTTGGGATAGGGACGCATGGAATAAGGTTTCATTTTCGTTGGGGTTGGTGGTGGGTGGGTTGAGGATGAGGATGAGGTTTTATAGCGATTGTCTGCCACTTCATTTAGAGCATCAACATGCTTGAAAGCAATGTTTTAAAACTCGAATCGGTCATCGAATCGGTGACCTTACTGGTTATTGATTTGACCGGTTTGATCGGTTCAATCACTGGTCAAACCGGTGTGACGTAATAGTTATGCAATAATTATATTTAATTATATATAATATTAAAAATATTTAAAAAATTTAAAAATAAAATTAAAAATTTAAAAAATTTAAAAAATTTAAAAAATTTATCAAACGATCTAACCGGACCGGTCTGACCGGTCAAAAATTGATCAATTGACTGATTTTGACCGGTTCATATCAGGTCAATTGAGTATCGATTTTAAGGCATAAATCGGATCGGATTATCGATCGATCACAGATCAGACCGATCAGACCGACCGATCCGATCTGATTTTTAAAACAGAACTTGGAAGTGATTGCTATTGTATTGCAGCAATTAGTAACTGACGTGATAAGCGTTGACTTCGTTACCATAGCTTTATTTAGTACTCCACAAATTTTATACTACTCCAGTGTTTAATTTTGCAACTTGATATTAAGTATCATAATTAGATCAGAAGCATCAGAATAGTAATAACTAAGTCCATAATTTAGTTGCGAACGGAATATATTTAGAAGGGCATATTCGACTTGTTTGTCATTCTGTGGGATGGGATCAATTCTTATAGGTTTATATAAATTAAACGGCCGATTGCTTTTTCTGCTTTTAGAATGCGTCTGCGCGTGGGAGGGTAGTGGCTGGCTGGGCTCCACTTCTTATCTCGGAATAAATCCATTGTTTCCCGTTAGAACCAGGTCAATCTGAATATTGATTAAAGCAGGGCAGTACAGTATAGTAATTCGAGCCTGAATAAAATAATAAAGAGCGGAAATTAAGGATGATATTTGATCAACTTTGTCGTACAGGGTCTGGAAGCATGTTTTACTTTGTGATAACCATTCAAGCGGCCATCAACACGGGAATTGGTATAGGGACAATTTTACTTTCGGGGGAATGTCTCAAGGTAATTGTTTCGTTTCGTCTTCACTCTTCTAATCATCCAACATAAATGTGGAATTTAATTATATTCAATTTGACCGAAATCCATGACCAGTAGTCTCAATTGCTGCTTAATTATAGCAGATACGTATTCCTTTAATTCCTGGAAAAGCTTTCTATTCAAACCAACCAGTTAGAAGACTTATGATTCCAAATCTTCCATTAGTGAATGCTGAGTTTCACCTTATTCACTTATAATATAAGACGGCATATCGAGTTACAAAAGAAGGAAAGTCTTGTCCCTAGTAGAATAGAGTAGAATATAAAGGATATATTGGTCAACGCACAATTGATAGCGATAGGAAACCGTAACATATGACAAACCAATCGATACCTTTAGAGCTTTTGAGGTCTAATTAAGCCGCAGGATAGAATAGATTTTGTTATAAATAATGCCTTACCATGTATGCGCACGTATTATACATTTATTATATGTGTGATATAATGTAAAACGTTTGCGTTCAACCCTTTTTTTTTCTTTTATTAGACTCTTTCAACTATTGCATATTAATTGAACTGCATGTACGTCATAAAATTTATAAAAAATATTTTTATAAGTAATTTTAACAGACGTCTTCTTTTATGTTAGTATATTTCAACTCTAAATGAAGTACATATCCAGTGCTATTAAAATAGATAATTTAATTTTTATTATTAATATACTCTTTTTTCAATATTTTTATAGATCTTGTATTAATTATCATAATAATATTGGTTTAAATAATAACTAAAGTTACATAGACAATAAATTTTTTTAATACATTTCCTTTTATTGATGAATTTTTTTTTATATAATTTGTAAATTTATTTTATTTAAAATTTTGAAAAAGCTAAAATTTTTCTATGCAAAAAATCAAATTAGAAAAATGAGTTTCTTTCATTGGACAGATGAAAAATATGTGATTCTCTTCCCCTTGTCCTATAATATATTTTTTTCCTAACGATTACCAAACTTTTTCGTTCAGTAATTGCCGTAGAATAATCCTCCTTTTTCTTATATCATTATTCTAACGATTTTGGCACTGCGAAGATAATGTACTCTAGTCTTTCGGCGCATGGACCAATGAAATTGTACCATTTCATAGCGATCGTGACGGTCGTTATGATAGCACTTTCTCAGCTCCCGACCTTCCATTCCCTCAGACACCTCAACATGGCTTCGTTACTTTTAAGTCTTGGTTACACCTTCATTGTGGTTGGTGCCTGCATCCATTCAGGTATGCTTTAGAGTTTCGTTTCATACGCAACTATTTTCACTTTGCAATTTTGTCTCCGATTTGTGTGGTTGCCGACTAGACTGACAAAACAATTGGAAATGAGACACTCAAAACTGAAGGCCCATCTTTCCCAAAATTCAAGGTCATAAAGACACATGACCAATTTATTTAGCTCCAGTTGTCCACTCTCTTGTGGAATTGCTTCAACAAATCAGCCTCCTCCTGGACCATCCCTGTGCTAGTCAGCTTACCACATACTAACAAATAGTTGAAACTGAATCACGGCAGGGTCCCAAGTGGGCCAGTAAATGAAATTATGTGGATTTGTTGGCCTGGAATTTAATCAGCTATGAATTATTGCAGCAAATGCGTTTCTTTGTTTTCTTCTGGCAGTGACAGCAGCCTTCATTGTTATGTAGGTCTTTCAAAGATTAGCCCTCCAAAGGACTATTCTTTGGAATCCTCGGAGAAAGCAAGGATCTTAAGTGCCTTCAATTCTATATCCATACTAGCGGCCATTTATGGCAATGGAATACTGCCCGAAATACATGTAACTAGCTGCTTCCCACCACTAAATTCTCTACTTTGCTTTTAAACCTTCAAACTTTTAAATTAAACTCCTACTTCATGATACACCCGGAGAAAGAAGCATCTTTCCCCAACTGACCAGACCAAATAGATATTATTTAATTATTAATACTAATTATAAATAATTTAACTCAATTTTAATAATTAATTTAAAAAATGAAAAAATATTTTTAAATCTTATCTAATATATAAGTATTACACATAACAAGTAAACACATTTTATTTTTATTTTAAAAATATAAATTAAAAATAAAAAGTAGAATTGAAACTAAAATATCTCTTAGTTATTATCCCTGTCATGTATTACAATAGATTGAGATTAGACGATTACATAACGTTCTTGCTAGAAAAACAATTGCTTGACATGATTATGATGCTAATTCACGCAGGCGACCTTGGCTCCGCCTGCCACGGGGAAGATGGTAAAAGGCCTCATAATGTGCTATTCAGTCATCTTTGTCACTTTTTATTCAGCTTCATTTTCTGGGTATTGGGCGTTTGGAAACAAATCTAATTCAAACATTCTCAAGAGCCTAATGCCAGATGACGGACCTGCCTTGGCTCCAGAATGGTTACTAGGTCTCGCTGTTGTTTTTGTTCTACTTCAGCTCTTGGCTATTGGCCAGGTAATGAGCCAAAAGAACCATTTCACTTAATGATTATGTTATGTGCCAAATGAACAAGTTAGATGACCGTTCTGAATGTTTCATGGGATTCTTGTCCACATAAAAAACAGGTTTATTCCCAAGTAGCTTATGACATCATAGAAAAGCAGTCGGCTGACGTGAATCAAGGGATATTCTCCAAAAGAAACTTCATTCCCAGGCTAGTTCTCCGGGCACTTTATATGATATTCTGTGGCTTCATGGCATCAATGTTACCGTTCTTTGGAGACATTAATGCTGTTGTGGGAGCTATAGGCTTCATTCCTCTGGATTTTGTCCTCCCAATGCTTCTCTACAATATGAGCTTCAAGCCTCCAAAATCGTCCCCCACCTATTTGATCAACATGGCTATCATAGTTATCTTTACAAGTGCTGGATTAATGGGGGCCTACTCGTCCGTAAGGAAATTAATTCTTGATGCCAACCACTTCAAGCTCTTTAGTGATGATGTGACTGACTAATCCTTATAAGCACAGACTACGGCTGACAGAAACTAGATAACATGTTCAGCGTTGAAATATTATATTGTACATTATGACTGTCAATATTATTGATTAATTTGTTTATTACATAGAAAGGTGTATAAAGTATAAACTATAAAGAGAGAAAACATTTATCTAGGCATGTACTTAGTAATAAATAACTCCTAAGCTTCCACGACGGTGGAGAGGATGTTAAAAAGTGGCTTTTCCCTACATTTTATGTTCACCATGCTTCCTAGTCTCTTCATTCCTACATTCCTTGCTTCAAAATGCTTCTTTCTCAAGCTCATCCACTGTTTTCTTTCTTTACATTTCTCCCTTAAGCTTGATTATACTACGCATCCCCACTTCCACCTGCTTGGATCCATTTCTGCCTTACTACTACTCCAGAGATCGTCTTGGAATGTCCTCTTTCTCCTCCATTACTCTTTACCGTTTAAAGTAACCACTTTTTGAATTATGTCCTGCCTTCAATTTTTTTTTCCTCAGATAGAAATCTAAGAGACAGAATCAGACCTTAGCAAAGTCCCACCTTTGAATTTCTCCCCTAACCTTGAAACTAATAGAACTCTAGTCTTTGAACACTAGAGTTATGTAATATTATTTAATTATATCAGTATTATAAACCCTTGCAGTAGAGATATCTAATGATTCCCTGTCCAGAGCTGAAAGCTCCTCAGAAGGTTTAGCTAACCTTCTGTCACAAATTCTTCTATATTTTTCTCCCTACACTCCCTACTCTCAAAAACTCAGAAGGTTTAAAAACTATTGTGTTATATTATTTTTTAGCAAAATATTTTAAAATTGTTGCAAACATATTATTACTTAAAGCCTTTTTTACTGTGGTGCAATTTATCCAAGAACTAGATCTGTTGAGATAGTATAATTAGCTAAGCACCTCACTTGCCATAATTTTACCCAATTGATGGTTGTTGCATCAAATGTACTTATTCTCACAAACTTAAGAATTAATGCCATTACATTTTCTTCACTCCATTTTCCTCAAGTCAAAGTGCACATCGCAATGAAAAAATATATAATTTTAAAATTTTGATTTCTCAACTTAATAATATGTTATCTTTCATAAACTTGACCTCTACTCCATAACTTAAAAGATATTTCCAAAGTTTCCTAATTATACTAAAAATAGTTACCTGTTGATGTTTATACGTTGAGCCAAATTTTTATATAGTATAATAAGCAAACTAGTTATATGTCTAAATTACCTGAGAAGAAATAGCAAAAGAAGATGAAAGGAAAATATGGTTAAGTTTCACATTTTGTCCATCATTCTAAGGGTGAAAAATGTTATGTTTGACATTTGATTGAACTCGAAATTTAAATGTTAAATCACTGTACCATTAACATACATAAGTTATAACACTTACGATTTCTCATCACCAAATTTCCACCATTTTGGCTCATACCATTGCCTTCCCCTGTACAAAAAAAAGGATAGTAAAAAAGAATAATCTCTTATAGCCTTTCTTGTTTTTGCTTCTGATAAGCAAAATTCCAATAACCTTACTATCTTAAATAGCAGATTGAAGTAAGAACATATTAGACCTTGGGCTCTATAGTAAGAACATATTAGACCTTGGGTCACTATGGAGCCAGAAAAGGAAACCAAGCATAATTTAGGACGTGATCCTAACTTATCACTCATAAATAGAACATAAATAGTTTATATTATATGTGCAGAATAAAAACTAAAGGAGCAACGAGGTATTGAATATAAATTTCCTTCAAACTGATGAGAATAAGACATGACAAGCTAGGAATTTTATGCTATGTTGGATTCACTTTACATCCACATGAATAAGGAACAAACATCGACAAACCTACATAGGAAAATTAGTTCATAAAAGTTCCAATAAGCTAGAAAACTTGGTAGCAAAATTCAAGTTGGGACTACAGCAATCATATATTGACAATGATAAGTCACAGCCACTTGGCTAGAGAACCACTATCTCACACTATTCACATTCACTAATAAAAAGCTTGAATTTTTCACCTATTTCTAACTTCTAACCTTAATTTGATTTTTCAAACACTACCCATTGCAACCTACACCCTAATACCTATTGTAGAACCCACAATATAGAACCTATAATCCTATTGTTTTGATCCACACAAGCAAACTTTTATCTAAAATGCCTTTATCCATAACAAGCTTAAATTGCCTTTATAGCTTTGTTTCAAGAACGCCATCAACCTGTATGCAAAACAAAGGTGGAAACTCCACAATATCAAACAATTAGAATTAGAAGATATAACAAGGTTGAAGTAGAAACTTATCTTAAATGTTCTACAACCAAGGTTTCGACAAACATTTTTC
This sequence comes from Erythroxylum divaricatum, assembly GCA_025434745.1. Lineage (NCBI taxonomy): Eukaryota > Viridiplantae > Streptophyta > Magnoliopsida > Malpighiales > Erythroxylaceae > Erythroxylum > Erythroxylum divaricatum. The sequence continues at coordinate 31,382,814 of JANTPM010000246.1, read as the reverse complement.
TCACTATATTGTATAAATTGTAATAAACATATACTTAAACAAAGCATATTAAATTTCCACACATAACCCAATACGATATAAATTTTGAAACAAGAGAAACTTCACAAAATTAAAGAGTGTTTCTATACATGATGAAATCAAATCACAATTCAGCTTTACAAAATTGAAGTGATAGTGTAAAGAACAATATACAGTGACAAAACAATGCTCAATTTCACCAATAAACTCGATATTATGAATACTTTCCCATTACATGGTGAAATAAAAAAAATGAGCCAGTTCACAATCAAATAGCTTAATACCTAAACAGAACAACACCCAATTTCAGCAAAAATTCATGGTTTAATAGACAACGGGCCTTGTAAATGAAAATCTCAAGATACAGTAAACAATATTTGTTGGGAAATAATAAACAAGGGAACAAGAAAAGAAGCTAATGAATAGTTGACTTCCTTTATTCACTTATAAGATGTGGGTGATTTCGTATAATGCATGAATTAAGTAGGAGCAAAACTATGTTAAAAATATACACATAAATAAGGATGAAGATGCAAGAGTGGCTCAAGAAGGGAAGAAGAAAAGCAACCATCAAGTAATAATTTTACTTGATGCTACTATACACTCTGGCTATTGATGACAGAGCATGATCTACAGCAGGATCAAGAACATAATAAAACATGAGTTGTCATTCATATAATAATAAACCCATACTATTAACATTATCTGAAGAGTTTATCATAATTCTTTTTCCTATCACAAATTCTTGAGCCACAATTCAATTTTCCTATTCTGATTTAACCTAAATTAAATCCCTAATTAGACAATTAAAGAACCATAAAAAATCCACAATTTAATTTTCCAAACACCAACGATCGCGCATCATCACGCTAGTCAAAATAAAATAACTAAACCTATTATTATAGCAGTGGTGAGTCTGGGTCGATCCTACAGAGAGTGTGTATAAAGTTTATAAAATGAAATTAACCGGTGCTTAGGATTAACTGGGGGAGGGGTGGGTTTTGTTTTGAAAGAAGAAAATAAAATAAAACTAATTAATAAAAACAAATTAAAGAAAATATTCAAAAAATGATAAAAGTGGGAAATTCAGTAGGGACCCAGTTTTTTGATTCAATCTCAGCCTACACCCTAATTAAGCATATTTCATTAATTTGTTATTCTCAACCCTCTCCTAGCAACTATTAATCGTGAGTTAATAATTAACCTGAGTTTTCTCTTAGGTTTAGCTTAATCAAGATATGATCATTAATTAAACATAACCATCGAATAACTTAGGATACGATCTTTAGATTTAATTAGGCAGTAGCATTATGAATTAGGAAAACCGATTAATCAAGGCAACAAATACGATGTGTCATTTAACTTAGGTCATGTTATTCCTAATGATTACGAATCAGTAGTCGCTATACATAAAATTCAACATAACAATTATGGATTATGTCGAAATTCTAACAATGGGTTTGCAATTAACAATTCAATAAATGCATGAAAATCATCTTTTCACAATACCCAGTGGGTTCATATACAAATAACCGAATAATAACGAAAATTTTGATTATTCATACACAATACCCAAATTAATTGACATAGGATAACACAATCAATTTCTAATGAGAGAAAGAAACGATAAAATAATTAAAAAAAACATTAAAAGTAAGCTCAAAGACCCCAAAATATTTACTCAATTCCCATTTTTTCCAAGACAATATAATCACAAGAAAAGATGAGTGAATTTTAAAAATCATAGCAGGATGTCAACATTCTAAGCTTTTACTCATGACCAATAAACATTCAATATCTTTAAAAACTGAACAATCTAATGGTAGACTTGAAAAATGTGTTTAACTAAAATATATGTAACATCCCATCATCGATGGGAAGGGTAAATTAGTTAATTGGGACAGGCTAGTAGGTAAAATGCATATTTTGATATGAGCATACGTTTGGCCTCTAATTTTAGAGGAATGAGACATTTTGCACATGCACTTATATGTACATGCATTCATGACAATTCCCGGC
>JANTPM010000246.1:31303504-31320056 GCA_025434745.1 Erythroxylum divaricatum | reverse complement strand
TTTTCGGTTTTTTAGCTTCTTTGTCTTATAACCCACTATCTTGATCGGCTTGTCAACATAGCTTAGATTACTAGCAACCACAATATCTTGAGCTGATAACACATGTGTTGGATTAGATCTGTATCTTCTTAACATGCTCACATGAAACACATTGTGCAATTGAGACATTTCATTAGGCAAAGCTAACTTGTATGTCAAAGATCCTATCCTCTCAATGATCTCATAAGGACCAGTGTAACTAGGACTCAACTTGCCCTTTTTACCAAACCTCAGCACTCATCGCCAAGGCAACACTCTCAGAAACACTCTGCCTCCTACACTATATTCCATATCCCGTTGATGCTGATCCACATAGCTCTTCTATCTATCCTGAGCTGCTTTTATTTGACTTCTGATTAGTTTCACCTTATCCGCAGTGTCTTATATCAGTTCTAGACCTTCAACCATTATCAAGCCCTGTTCATCCTAATACAGAAGCGATCGACACTTTTTGTCATATAATGCCTCATATGGTGCCATTTCGATACTACTGTGATAATGATTGTTATAAGCAAATTCAATCAATGCTATATACTAATCCCAAGCTCCTTGAAACTCCAATATACATGTCTTGAGCATATCCTCAACAATCTTGATTGTCCTCTCACTCTGTCCATTCATTTGAGAATGAAATACAATACTGAAGTTTAACTTTATACCCATAGCTGACTGCAAACTCTTCCATAATCTCGAAGTAAATCTAAGATCCCTGTCCGATACAATAGAAACTGGAACCCTATGCAGTCTAACTACTTCATTCACATACTTCCAAGCTAATTGGTTTAGTGAGTTATTCTCTCTCACTGGTAAGAAATGGGCCGACTTAGTTAACCAGTCCACCACAACCCATATCGCATCATTTTGTCTTGGAGTCTTAGGCAACCCAAAATGAAATCTATAGTGATTCATTCTCATTTCCCCTCTGGTATAAGCAATGATTGAAGTTTCCCAACTGGAGCTTAATGCTCAACTTTAACCTACTGGCATGTTATACATTTAGAAACATACTGTGCTATTTGCTTCTTCATTGTAGGTCACCAGAAATGCTGCTTCAACATGATATACTTCTTGGTCGTGCCAGGATGCATAGTATAACATAAGCGGTCATATGAGCTTCCTCAAGTATTTCCTTTCTCAATTCATCCATATTAGGCACATATAATATCTATTTTAACTACAATGTTTCATCTTGCAATTCAAATTCATAATCAAGATTCATCTTAACTTTCTCAATCAGTTTCACCATTTCTAGATCTTTACTTTGAACTCTTCTAATTTGGTCATGTAACATCGATCTAAACTTTAGTGTAGTTGTCAATGCTTCATTATGCTTTACATTCAACTTTACATTCAAAGCTTTCAACTGAATCAAATTTCGTAATCTCAATAATTGAATCTGAGCTACACTGTCATGTAACTTTCTACTTAATGCATCAACCACTATATTAGCTTTCTCTGGATGATACCCAATCATGTAGTCATAATCTTTTAACAATTCTATCCATCTCCTCTTTCTTATGTTAAGCACTTTCTGACTTAATAGATATTTCAAACTCTTATGATTAGTGTAAATCTGGAATGTCTCTCCATATAAATAATGTCTCCACATCTTTAGAGCAAAGACAACTGCAGAAAGCTGTAAATCATGTACTAGATAATTCATCTCGTGAGACCTTAGTTGTCTTGACGCATAGGCTATCACCTTGCTATATTGCATCAATACACATCCCAATCCTTGATGCGAAGCATAACTGTATACGATGTATCCTCCATAACGGATACAAAATAGTGAAAAAGGCACACAATTACAACAATGAAATAAATGAAATCGAGTCTCATAATATTGTATACACATATGATCTAAATAAATTGAATGATTGTAATGTTTTGAGAACTTTGTGTATGAAATATGTGATAATTTGTCAATGTGTATATTATACAAAATTACATTGAAATGATGAAATGTTTGAATTTTGTTTTTGAAATATGACAAATGTGATAAGGTGTTATATGATATTATTTGATAAAAATCAAGTTGATGTGAATTACATGATAACATGATTTGTTGTTTGTTGTATGACAAGAGTGAATCAACAAGGATGGTTACTCTACTGAGTTCGCAAACTCACCAAAAATGCAATGTTGACAATTTTAGGTTCGAGAGAGCGACGACCTAGCTTTTAAGACTACATAGAAGCGATTTTGTATAACTTGTGGAGATTAGATAAGGCTTAAAGGTCGGTTAGTTAGGACTGAAGGGATAGTTTGTATTATCTTTTGTGATTCCTGATTTAAGTAACATACTATGTAGACTGAGTTGTTGATGCTCATAGGATGATGTTATGTAAACATGGATGTTGAACATAATGCTACAATATAACTTATAGTTTATGATATAAAATGAGGAAATTTTGGCTTTTAAAATAATGTGTAATTTATAACTTAGCTTATGATGTCATTTTTTAAAGTGAAGGTGAAATAGTTAACACACAATTTCTGTCAGGCATATGCATGTGTATCCGAAAGGTGCATATGCAAGTGTCAGATGGGAGTGCAGTGTTACATAAAAAATGTCTTTAAATAATTTGTCAATAAATTATAACCAAAACGATTGACTATGGGGCATAAACTAACATGTACAAGATTACCTCTTATCATTATACTATTTGCTTTTTAAAAAGTTATTTACTTTTTCAAAGTAGCTTTGTTAAATGTATAATGATTGTACTTAAAAGTTACTTTCTTTTTTAAAGTTGTAATGAGTATATCTCTTGAGAGATTTACTTTTCTACCGTTACTTCGCCTATAAAAGCAAGGCTCCTCTTTCGTTGTAAGCAAACTTAGAATTAGATTTGAAGAAGTTTAATGAAATTTGGTTTGAGTGTTTTCTATTCTCTCTAAGTTCTCCCTTTCCTGAAAGCTTAAATCCTGAGTGATGTTACTATCTGTCTTGTTATAGAGACAAATATACTCTACACTCGCCTCTTATGAGGATCTTGTGAATCAGAAAGTCTAAAATAGTTTGTGATTACTTTTAAAATAATTCCTTTGTGAGATTAGAGTTTAACGGGGCAAAGAGTGTAGGTACTGTTGCGACTGTTGTTTCAAAAGAGAAAAGAGAGTTGTGAATGGCGTTAAAGTTTCTAAAAAGAAAGCTGAGAGTTGTGTGACTGTTAAGAGAAGGGCTTTGTTGTCTCGGCCATTATACTTAAAACTTACTAACAGTCAAAAAAATTTTCATATTGTTCTACAATAGTTTACTAGACACTTCAATAGCTTACAATCTAATTTTAATTCGTCAATAATTTTCTCATAGATGTTGTTGTAGCCAATTGGTTGTTGTACTTTTTTTTATGTGTCCTTTGGATCCCAAGATGGTAAACTATGGGATAAAGGAAAATAAGGGTTTTAGGAGATAGTGACATCGTTGGCTGAAACAACAGATAAGCATTGACAAAAGCTTACTTATGGCTCCCCATCGTGGAAACACTAGTGTGACTGCTTAATGACATCAGATAGACACTGTACCTTTATTTCAGATAAAGCAGGCATGGTGGTCCATATATATATATATATATATATACACCCAAATTGATTCCCAAGTTAGGCCTTTCACAGATCATTTTCTTCTAGGACGGATGACAAACTCAACCTGACTGGGGGACACCTGCAATTGGTTTGGTAGGATATGGTAAACCAAACCTGTCAAAAGTAATTTCAGACCATTCAATGCCAGTCTTCCATGGCAGTCTTTTCGACTTGTTCAGTCATGTTGTTACTAAATTAGTTTCTTTAGAACACTAAAACCTATTGTAAGTGTTAAGCATTGTTTTCTTCAACATCACTGTTACTTTCCAATGCACCCTATCTTTCGACATTAATTGCTCAATGACATAGATAAAATATCCCCATGTATTTAAAGTTGGCATGCATATCGAGGTTATTGGTTAGATCCTGTAAGGAACAAGACCAACCATGATTCAAATTCCAGGTAAAAGCATCAGTCAATAGTAACTCGTACGCTTTCGCTTTATAGACACTGTCCAAGACCGCAGCTTCACTTTTGTCTGCTTTTTGCGTTGTAGGAGGCAAGCACAAGACCCAATTCTTAGTTTACGCATTCTAACGATTGCCATCACTTCGCATGAAACCTGCACGCCAAATACGCTCTCTCTCTCTCTCTCTCTCTGTCTATCTCTCTCCCTGCCTCCCTCCCCCCTAACAGTAACACATAAAAAGTGGTCAAAATTCAAACGAAAAACGAATAAAGGAACGGCAAAATGTAAAACTTTAACTTTACTTTTCCTCTATCCATACATTCCACTGTTTATGCGATTGTATGTTAGAGGCTGACATGGAGAGTAAAATTGATGACCTCTAAAAGTATCCTCTACTTTATCAACATTAAAATTAAGTAATATATTTTCGTAACAATTACTATTCCTTAAGTTAACATATTGTATTGTTAAATGTGAACAACAAGTTATCCGTACAAATAAGAATTTAATATATAATCTTATATATTAGATTGAATATCTATTATATTTTGATTGTTATTGTTACTTTATATCCTACAATCAATTGTATGTTTTTAGTTTAGTAAAATAATTATTTAAAAGCATTATGATAAGTATAAATTATTATACATTAGAGTGTGTTTTGAGTATTTTCTTAAAGTGATAATCTTTGTTTAAGACTTAGATTTATGCATTTATTAGTGTTTTTGTGTTTTTTGTTTTATTGTTGTTAGTTAGGACAAGAATGTGAACTTAATTGTATGCTTTAGGAGATGTTTAACATGTTTGATGATGAGTAGAGGCAAAAAAGTTACAGAAAAGATGAAGAAAGAGTTAGGGAACTAAGTTGGCACACGAAGTGTACCTACATGATAGTGCATAAGGGTAGCAAGAACTTTGGTGAAATCTTTGTCATTATTGTGCATAGCATGCATGATCATGAAAGAAAGGATGTGGAGGAACCTTTGGTACATGATTGTGCAAATGCTAAAATTTCAAGTTGCGGGATTTTTGTATTTTGGTGATTTAGAGCTATTTTGGAAAAAAAAAGTGTCAAAATCCTAAAAAGAGACCTAGGAGGATTAAAAAGTATAAAAGGCAAAGAAAAAAAACCCAAAAGAGACGACTAGAAACACAAAAGAAGAGATCAAAGAGACCAAACTCTTGAATAACACAAGTTGCATAGTTTTCCAGTGCAAGGAAAAAGAAGAGAAGACATTCATAATTCAAAAATCTATTTTTTTTCTTTTTTTTTCCTTGTTCTTGAATGTTAACGATGAATCAATTGAGATATATGTTGGATATAGATTGCTAAGCTCCCTTTAAGGATTACTGTTGAATTATTTGTTAATACATTCTTGATTTAATAAAATATACTTTGTGATGATCATTATTTTATATTCAATTTGAATTGAGAGATTAGCTTGAATCATTTGTGTTGTGTTATGTAGCGAGAGTTGGTACCATAATAGACCTATAAACATTAAGTTAATACGCAGTTTAAGAGAGATCTTAATTATTTGTTAGTTGCCCATAAGATTGCTTCAAATCTAATTGGATAGTTAGGAGGAGTTTTGATAGATCGAGAGCTCACAATTCAGTTTCTATCTATTTAAGTAGGATTGCTTGGTTAGATCTTGAGAGAAGGTGATCATAATTATTAAATATCTAGGGTCTGGTAGTGTTAAATCAAGAATGTGAAGTGAAAACAAATAAGGATATAAGTAATTTCTAAGTTTTCATCATTGATTAATCAACTATTTCACTACTACTTGTTTTTATCATTCAATTGTCAATTCTTTTGTTTTTAGTTTAATTCTTAGTTATTTCATTGTTAGATAACTGACACAATTCTTTTGGGAATGAAACTTTTGATATTATAAGATATGATCTGTATACTTTTGATAAAGAAAAATTTTAAAATAAACTTCAATAGATTACAACTAATAGCTTTTGCATTAAATAATCTTCTTATATATTAGAACTCTTATCTATTTCTCCTCTTGAATTTGAAAAAATTAGTTGAAAGAATACCAAGAACTTTTTTTCAACAGGAAAAGTAAACAATGCCTCAATAGTAAAGATAAAATAGACTAATATATATATGCCAAAAGATAGAGGTGTATTGGGCATAACTTTTATTAGAGTTATAAATAAAATGTATCTAGCTAAAAGAATCTAAAAACTAAAGAATCAATTAGGTTAAATGCATATATATCCAATTCTTAAAAAGATGACCTTTTAAAGGTCAAACTAATGACTAACACTTATTGGAAACTCAAACATAATGAAAACTCAAACTTAATGGGTCCAAGGGATAACATCTACTTTGAGATGAAGAGTATCTTTAGGAATGATAAGAAAACCTAATTATTGTATGATAAATGGCATAATAAAGACCCTTTCCATTTGATATCTAACTTCAGTATCTTAAAGTCAACTATGTCATAATCTTCCAAAGTAGTAGATAATATTCAAGGACATACATAAAGTTGGCATATTTTTAACTCCAAATGTTTCTCATACATCATGAATGATCTATCAAGCTACAATCCCAATTCAGAAGAAGATGTAATAATTTAGTTAAGATACAATTCTAAAATATTCAAAAACTATCATCTAGTTAAGGCACAATTCTAAGACATTCAGAAATACATTGTGTTTAAAAGCCTTCATAAATATTTACTAAGTAGTTCAATAAACAAAACTAGTATGATCAACCAATAATCTTCACAAAGAACTCTTCATCTTTTGATTAATAATAGAAAAAAGAGGAATGACCAAAAACAAATTCAAATTTGTAGCAACCAATTTTTTAAAAGTTAAAAGAAATTTTATTAACTGTAGTAAAACTATACACAACATTACAATGAGATCTTCTTAAAACAAGTCCAAAAGTAGCTCTTTACAAAAAAAATACTATTTAAGCTATATCGTAACCTACAACTAAATTACAAAAGCCAGAGTACTTTCATATTGTCGGATAAGCAGTGAGTTACTTCCTTAGCAATTACTAGACTATGAATCTCATTAGAAATGGAGTCTACGAGTTGATAGGGGCTAGTACGCTGCTTCTTATAGATTCTGTGGTTCCTCTCTCACCATATATTATAGATCGCTAGATCGAAAGCTGCTTTGAAAATCAAACTATCCTTCTTATATGAACTGGAGACAATAATAATCCAATTAAGTGTGATAGTCCAATCATATAAGTAGCAAGAAGGAGCAAGTTTATGCAACAGTCCAAACCGCGGTGGAGTATAAGTAGCAAAAAAAATAAATGGTTGTGGTCTTCAACTTGCATATGATAGAGCTCATACAAGGACCCATGCTATCTATCTTTAGTGCTCAATATGTTTTTAATAGCTAACCACATAAAAAAGGAGACTTTAGGGTTGATACATTGTGATGGTGTGTGGTTGTTTTGGTGGTCGGAATTTGGCTGGAGGTGATGAGTGATGATAAGTGAAAGTTTGGTCTCGTTTTGTGTTTCTCATATTAGGAATTAGCAACATATTGTTTTGTAATTTTTGGGCAAACTATAAGGAATTTGGGGATTATTCTAAAGGAAAAATTGTAGAGAAAGAAGTTAGCTACAATTTTGGTGAAGAAAGTTTTGTATTTTGATGTGTGTGTGAAAAGTTATGGACAAGATGGCGAAATTAGTCAGGAATGATACGGTTTCGAAAAATGGAGAAGAAAATTGAAAAAAAATAAGTGGAAGGTGGAAGTTTTTGGAAAACTAATAAACCCTTGTTCTATTTTCAATAAATAGACAACCCAAGAGCAAATTGACTTTAAGTTTGAGAATAATACTCAAGATTTTTCATTCATAAAATTCTACCTTTCAAAAGGAAACAAAACATGACTTAAATAGGAAACTTAGCTAAGAGGAAGGTGGAGAACCACATGATTTCTCACCTCCTAATAGACTCTTAATGAAACATTCATAACAAAGAAAAAACTATCCACAATTGTCCACTATACATGTATTAATGTGAAAAATTAAGGATAGCAATTAAAACATACTAAATAAGAATTAAACACATTAAATAGGAAACTTATGAGCAATGGATTGCTCTTATTGAAAACATACCATAGATTGAAATATTATAACTTCTATCAACCAAGTCAAGTTATAGGTCAACAAGTGACTTGATTTTGGCCAAGAGCCTTCTCCCCTATGAGATCCATTTGGGCTTCAAGATCATCAACTTGGACTAAGGCTTTAGAGTCCCCCAAAAGATTTCCATAAAGCTTGGTATTGTAGGAGAATGTTGAGGTCAACTTCTTCTAACTCTTCATCCTCCTTGACCAGTTCTTCTTCTTGGGCTCCAAAGCCCATGTTGGACACATCTGTCAAGGATTTGTGTGATGGTCCTCCATCACACTGCTTCCAAAGAAGGGAGAAGAAAGAAAACGTTGGAAGATTAGCTTTAAGATTGTTGTAGCAGGATTTATTAGTGCAAAGACCTAAAGGGTGGAGCTTCCACACAATTGTATCCATGTCACAAAGACTTATGCAGACTAAAGAATACCTGGAAGCCTTTGAAGTGTTCGACCCACTGCCTATCTGAAATAAGTGTTGAGACTTTGGCATAGAAGGGGATTCGACGTCTGAAACGGGTTAGTTCAGATCTTTGGACTAATGGACTGAAATCAATTCAATTATCGTACTAAAACCAGACGGAGTTACCACTTCCCAATCGATGATGAATATACAGGTATATTAAGTCTCTATTCTTCAGGATCTGATGGAATACCCAAGAGCAGCACTTGATAACTGGTATATGCCAAAAGCTCTTAGATGAGAAGTAGAGTTCATGAATCCATTTAATCCATATAGAGGATTTATCTATAAGTAATCTCCATATTTTCTTATAAATTAGAACTGATTGCATGATGCTTGTAGAATAGATTCCTAAGCCACCTTGTTGCTTAGCAGTTGTCACCTCATCCCATTTCAATTTAGCCTTCTTAGTATTATCCGAAGAACTCGATCAAAGGAAGGCTTTAATTGTTCTATCCAGCTCATTAATCACCTTCTTTGGCAGAATTAAGTGATTGATCCAATGTATGTGTAAACTGCAGAGCACTGAGATGGAAAGCGTGACTCTCACTGCCATAAAAAGAAAGCGATTTTGCCAAGCTAATATTTTAGACTTGTATCATTTCTAGGAGGGGTAGGCAATCTGAGTATGTGAGTTTAACATGAGAGATAGGGACCCCAAGTGTTTGAAAGGTGGCAGATGTAGGTACGTCCGACGAGCAATAGAAGCTACTTCTATGGAGATTGGTTTCCAAACCTGACCAGCTATAGAACCTGGTCAAAATATCCTTAAGAACTAACTCGACTAAACTTTTAATATTTGTCTAGCCAATTAAATATGGAAGCAACCAATGTACTAAATAAGAGATTTGATTAAGTCGGAGTGATGTTGGAGGTAGAAGTTCAATCAGCTATGCAGCTTTGGAGACAAGATTTGAAGCCAAAAGATTATTGGGGAACAGTGGAGTTGGTAGCAGTAGAAAAGTCAAGTGCAAGTGGGTAATGATACTGAATGCCAAAACAGAGGCTGCATGGGTAGCGAAAAACTAGCATGTGACAGTGATTCCCACTATTAGTGCACTAAATGCCTCGTCAGTCTCTCTTTCTCTCTCACACACGTCTGAGTGTCGAAGCCATTTGGGGTAAACTTGACCTGGTCCTTTATCAAGCATAACTAGATAAAGTGGGCGGGACAACCCTCTAGCCGCATCAGTCGTAATATAGTATCATGTCAAACATTAGCCGAAACAGAATCTATTCTCGCCTGCTTTCTTTGAATATTCAGATACTATCATTGTGTGTATCCGATGTACGGGCGATGATTATACAACTAATGAGACCCTATTCCGACTAAACATGCCAAGTAATCAAACTGCATTCTGATTCGGTTACTTCCAGAGAAGACACAAGTGATTGTGATGGTCTCTATATATTATGTTCATAACATCACTACTTTAATTTGGTTCTCGAAATCCCATGCTGTATAGGCCAGCTGCTATGATGAGTTAAAGATTAACCGCAGCTCAACTTTGAAATTATTAGGCGATAAGTAAACATGGTCAATTGATTACGATGAGCCATCAAATGTGGAAAAGGGAAGATAAACTGAATACTGAGCAACTGATCATTGACATTATAGTGGCATCATCTTGGGCAAGTCCCAACAAAATCTCTTCGGAGGGAACCCAACCCAAAAGCCGTAGTCGACTGGCCGCGACAAGGGGCCATTTAAGAACATTGTGATTTTAATTAGTGAACGGCATTTCACGAGCTCTTGATACCATTTAGGCCAGAGCTGTCTACTGACTAAGGCTACACAAGCTGTTGATTCTTCTCTACAACTCTCACCCCATTGGCAGATCTAAGTACATTGGCCTGTTCAAGAACAAAAGGAAGAAACCTTTAAGTTTTCTGTGAATTGCAGACTACTGCTTTGCAGTAATTTAACAAATTTCCGCATTGCGTTTCACCAATTACCTGATCTTCAGTGATTTCCACAGCAAACCCATCAACAATGACCAAAGACAATGTCTTCTTGTAGGTACCACCCTCTAGTGTCTTCGCCAGCAACTCGTCGTGCTTCTTACTTAGATACAAATCAAGCTCGTTATTTGCTCCTGGCTTCGTTCTAGCAATTTCCAGAATCATAAAACAACGTTAATATCAGAAAAGGACATATTAGTTGAAATAAATAACGACAAGGAATATAGACGGATTACCGATCAGTTCGAAGGCGTTCATATTCAGGGTCATAGTTCATGAAAACAAAGTAAACCTCGCTTGCTCTACTTTCCATTGTCGTTGCCCTCCGACTCTTGCTTCTCTCCTTAATTGTTTAATGTCCTGATCAAATACATAAACTTTATGTCCTCCAGGCTCGCATGATACCTATTTATAAGGCACGCGCCTTCTACCAATTTGTGATCAAGATGTTGGGGTGTTAATTCACATTCTCATATAAACATTGATGTTTTAAACTTGTAGGTATAAGGATATTTAGAAATTTTCTATACTATTTCTTAACTTTAGAAATTTGCTATGAGGGTGACCATTCGGGAGGTTAGTATGCGGTGACCAATCTGAACTTCTCAATGATTTAGTTGACTTGCAAATTGGCGCTATAATGGAAGCTACTTGCATATAGAGGATAGATAGGAGAGTGGAATAAAATGTTGCACCACATGGCCAATCCACTAATTTATTGGAAAATACATGAGCCTACCATGATTAGGTGACAATCAATTGACTGCATTTTTTTTAATTTGATCACACTGAGTAAACCTTGAATAGTAATTGGATGTGCACGATCTAATCTTTCACCTAAGTCAAACTTAGTTTTTCAATAATCAGGCCGCCATGTTGTACCCAAAAAAAAAAAAAACAAAACAAAGAGTTCTTTATTTGAATCAAAATGTTCGGTAAACTAGATATAAAAAGATATGAATTGGTACTCTGCAAAAGGTTTCTATTGTCGGATTTTTTTACATCATACTAATTGTTTAAACTATTGATATATTTGAAAAATGATTTATTGGTTAGTTTATTTAACTCCAATAAGCTGATTTTTTAAAACTCCTAGTCTTTTTGATAATCAGTCAAAAATTAATAAGTAAAAAACTAATTATACACTCCTTTCATAATTTTTGAATTATGTTAATTATGCTATAGTGATATTATTGATAATTCAAACTAAAAATCTTGTATGTATTATACAATAAAATTTTTTGCAATGAAGTAAGTTTTTTAGTTACAAAACTTAAGATTTTTTTTACTAATGAAGAAATTTTTTCGATACAAAATAAAAAATATGTTATGGTGACAAAATTTTTAAGAATGATTTTATGTTTTTTTTACTAGAGTTAAAAACTTAAATTTTTTGTAAAATTAAATATTTAATCATGACTTTATTTTTTTTACGTCATACCCTCGTAAGTCATTTTATATTTAGATCCTGTTTGGCAATCGATGGATTGCATTAGTTGTTAGTTGATTCTATCAGCGGTTAACTGATAGCGAATTATATCAACTGATTTAATCAGCGGATAACATCACTTGTTTATTAGGAACGTTTCGTAAAATTAATTGTTTAGCATTAACTGTTTCTGTGGAAAATGACTTATGATGGCATGATTTAAAAAATTTATCAGAATATAAATATTATATCTTAATATTTTTGTTGAATATTCTTGTAAGAATTTTCAATCCTAATAGTTAGTGATGCAATTAAGTAAAAAATAAATTTATTAATCACACAAATTTCTTATTTGTTAATTAATTGATTTAAATTATATAATTTCTAATTATTGTGTACATTTAAAAAATATAAAATAAGATACGCCAATATATTTTAGAAATAATGAACATTGAATGCTCTGATATTTGTTAGTAAACTAATAGAAAATGAGAGAGTCCAAGAGTATAAGAAGTAATACCTTCCTTTATACGTAAAGGAGTGGAATATAATAGAATTAAACAACCAGGCACCGGATGTTCTTTTGTGCTACAAAATATTCAAAATTTTGTTCTCAGACCCATATGTCTTCGTATTTTTAGAGCTTACTCACTCTAAGTGATGGAGACCCACTTCCCACTTCACAAAATATAGTCTTTGAGGTGGGTTTTCCAACTTTTGGTGATCTATTCAATTCTAGTGATGGCAAAATTGTTAAGTTTGTTAGCTGATTGGGTAAAACATTCCTTTTTGGAGCTTTTTGATTTTTAACTAGTTGGGTTGAATAAGCCAACCCACCAGCTATTAACCAAACAAAAGGTATTAGTCAAACAGCTAATACCCTCAAAAAGCTAGTATATGGTTTTTCAGCCATCAACCAACTTAAATAGTTAATATGAAATAACTAATTTTATCAAACATTTTTAATAAACAGTTAATATTATCCGCTGATCAAATCAGCTAATATAATCAGCTGTTAGTTAACTGTTGATAAAATAAGCTAATGGCTAATGCAATTCGTTGATTGCCAAACAGGTCCAAGATGGATGGCCTTCTTCTTTTCAATTAATATAATCCACTTACATTACTAAATGGAGGGATATTTGTTGGGGAAGCAAAATCACAATTTCTGTGGTATTTAGTTCCTTCACTTGACCTAAATAAGCCTTATTCTTGCCTTAAAGCAACACACACCATGTAACTTTCGAGTGCTCAATCACACTACAACAAAACTAAGATTTAGCCATGATTTTTTAGTATCAATAACGTTGCCAAAAACTTATCTTTGGGCAACGTTTCCATGAATCACTAAATGCATGTATTTGGCATCGATTAATTGGGACGGTTTAGAATTTTCATAGCCAAAATTAAGGCCTTTAGTGACAAATTTGTGAATTGTCATAAAAGGGTAACTTTTGGCGACGAATTTTTAAAATCATCGCTAAAAGTTGAGATAATTATAATTTTAACCTAATTCATTCAAACTCTATAAATTTATTTAAATTTATGAATTTGTACACAAATGGTTCTTTAATGATACCTATTGTACACAATACACCTCTATTCGTCATGTATCTTTTGAACTATAGAAAATATGACTTCTCTTGTCCTACATTCTACAATAAACCACTATAAAAGAAGGGTGAATAATGCAAGATACTTAAAGGGAAAATGTTTTTCTTTTCCTTGTACCAGATGCCACTATACTTGATCCTTTTCTACTTTTGATCTCTTCCTTGGATGGGTTAAATGGGTATTGGAGAGAGACAATCAGATTCAAACTCCTGGTAGACAACTATGTAAAGTAGAAAATATATTTTATTTTATTTTTTGATTAAAATTATAAGATCCAACCTTAGCCTCATACTTAATTAATTCAAATTATAATAAGGGCCTTATTGTTGTACTAAAACATAATGATGATCGGTTTGAACTGCTAGGAAATTGGGATGAAATCTGATCCCGACCGCAATGGAATAATTACAAAACTTTTTAGTATTTTGATTTCCTAAAAACTAAGATCACTTTAATTCTATAAAATAATTAACATATAAATTGAAGCATTAATCTTAATTTGAATCTTATTTCGAAGATTGATTCTTTCTTGTTGTATCCCTCGAATCATTTCTAAAACTGATCTATCTCAATCATCGTAGTTGTACAAGTGTCTGAACTCTAATGATATCTACATAACAAGTTGAGAGAACTCTATAACTCTTATAGAGAGATTAAACAAGAAGTTCTAACTCCATAAAGCATAAGCTTATTTATAATAAATTTTAGACATTTTAGTAATTTAATTAAAATTGCATTCTAATTTCAATTAAACTTTAATTAGAACTACAAATAATTATAATTAAATATCAATTATTCCCAAATAAGATCCAATATCTTATATTTAATCATAAAGTTTTTTAAACTTTATAATCAAATACAACTTGATAAGATATCTTTGCTTTCTTCTACTTGTTTTTTATACGATACGCATTAGGTTTTCAAATATGTTGACATTGATTATAAATTATAATTTTAATTTATAATTAAAATTAGATAAATTAAAATTCTTTTTAATTTATCTTTAATTCTCTAATTAAAAAATTTATAATCATGAATCAAGACTGGCATCTAATAATACATCATGACTACAAAAAATTTAAGAATGTCAAAGTGGTTTTGACTAACCTTTCCGTGCATAATTTTTTGTATAATTTCATAATTTCTTCAGATAATGTTTTGATTAGACATAGAGATTGAAATTAATGTCTACTCTACTTTGAGTTCAACCATATTAGTTCTCTACCATTAACTATTGATTTAATGACATTTATAAATTAATTACAAAACGTCATTCTACTTTGACCAAGAATTTTTCGAATCAATACTAATAAAAAACAATAAAATATTCTTCCTAATTACTTCAAGGTGATGAATCTTATCTTAATTACATAACTATCTTTGTATAGTTCATACTACATCCAATGACTACCAATTAAACAACTCATGATTAAATAAATTATAAGTAGTATCAAAACATAACAATTCATGTACAAGATAACTTTAGAGACCTCAAGTTAAAGGATCACTTATACGATCATCACAATGAAAATTTTATAGACATACAAATAATATTTCAAATGAATTTTTCATATTGGGTCTGTTCAGTGAATTTGTTCTCTAAGAAGAATCCATATATTTATTTAAGTATGTACATACTTTAGTCTATAAAATTCATTATTTCCTTTATAAGAAAAATATAACATATGTTAGCCTTTTTATGTCCTATTAACATTTTATTTTAATAAAATAATGACTACCAACAATTCAAGGATAATACATAAGTACAATATAAATTTCATAATTATAATTTCATTTATAATATATAATTATCTCATGGACTTTATCACATGTATCTAAACATATACAAGATAATAAAGTCTTTAAATAATTATCACTAAACTGTAATTAAACCGATTGGGCGGAACAATACAAATCTGTCAAAAGTTATGAACTAAGGATGATACAGTGCTTAGAATCCAGGAGACAGGAGGACAAAATGATTTATAGAAGAAAAACGACATATATTTATCCTCCAAGCCAAGTAAAATATTTTTTCTTCCGTCTGGTGCAACTGAGGGTAGTGACCCACCATCGCCTGAAATCTTCGAGGTTAAAAGGTGACGGTGAGTGGGGGACCGTTTAGGGAAGGAAAGTAAGAAATTTAATTGATTGTCGGATGAAAACAGATATGGGGTAGGGTGTGAGAAAGTGGTTGTTGTTTGGTTAAGGACAGCTATCAGTCACATGGTGGTCCACCCCCCGCCTCTCTGCCTGCTTCCCAGGAGGAACGCACACGTGAGGTACCCCGTCAGAGTCCACTTGTAGTCTTCTTCTTCTACCACTACTCTTAAGTGACGCCCGATTAAGGTCATTCTAATTCTTCCTCGACCGTTTTTTATTTTAATTTTTTAAGTCTTGACACTTGACAATGTTAAGGAGAGAGCAGAGAAGAAGTTATCGATTATTTTCCAAACAATAACAAGATAAAACTAAGCTAACAACACCTGCAAAGTAGCTGTCAGCGTGGAGAGTTACTTCAGTTTGTGACCAAGAAGATTATTGAGCAGTTTCAGTCGGCCAAGTTCCAATTAGATATAATGTGGATGCTTGCTGTGTCACGCGCCAAAGAGGAGACTGCAATCTCTATATTCCGACTTAAGAGTAATACAGATAAATATGGAACTTTTCAAAGATTTTTCTTGGTAAAATTTTACCTTACTTTCAGACCATTGAGCATAAATATTGCAATGCAAGACAACATTGAAGAGATTAAAGTCACCTCTCATTATTTCATATTGCTTTCTTGCCCATTCCATTACACTAGACAAATCCTTTTTAAGACCCGTAAAACTAAATAATTTTGATAAAAGATAGAAATAATATAGTGTACCACTAATTGTAGATGCACCATTTAATAGTTAGTGTACATATGGATTGGTT
>JANTPM010000246.1:31268563-31279281 GCA_025434745.1 Erythroxylum divaricatum | reverse complement strand
AGAAGACGATCAACCACATAGAGCACAACAGCAACGCTCCATCCTGCCAAAATTTGGCAGAACCACAACTTTTTTTTAATCTCATAACAGAAAATAATTCAATGAACCCGGTGGCCTGTAATGCAAAAAAGAAAAAATTCCTTGTCCTATAAAGAGTTAATTTTCGAATGAAACCACCGTGAAAACGGCTCGAGAAGCAGTTAAAAGATGTCGACCATCATGTCCGTTGCAAATGGAGCCCTACTCTGATTTTCTTTTAGATTACAGAAAAAGATTCCAGTCAACTAGTCGCATTACTCGGCTCCAAAGGTCGCAGTTGGTCGGAGTTTGTCTGTTACATTGTTAGCAACTGTACTTGAAGACAAACACAGATTGTGACTGCCGTTTAAGTGTCCTCAGTTGTCTGTAGCTCTAGCGTCGTATTTATGGTTCAATGTAAATTAACACAAATTCTATTAACTGTTCAATAATTAATCATTATTTTGTATATACAAGGATAATGTATAAACGTATATTATTTCTTTATATTTATTGGAGGAAGCAATTGAACGTTTGACAAAACTCATTAGCTTTCCAATAAACTTCTAAAACATTCAATTAAATTATACATAAATTGTATGCACTTTTTTTTTTTTGCATAACAAACCAAAACTATGGCACAAAATTAATTAAGAATGAGTAAAAAATATTAATAATTATTTATATTAATTTTTTAACCTCTTCGCTACATATTCAATAGGACACAATTCATAATAATGAAATTCATTAGACTTTAATTGACTTAATTATATTATTTATTGCCTCATTTTATTATCTGTATACAGGATCAAATTTAATTTTTAATTTTAATTTTAAAAATAATTAATAAATATTCAATAGAAAAATTTTAACATTCTATCTTTTAAACAAATATTAATTTCATATTTATAATAAAGAAAAATAATAAAGGTTATAAAAATAAATAAATTATATTGTCAACCTTTTGAAAACTATTTGGTCCAAAAATAATGAAAGTCTGTATTTTTGTCTCACAAGGCTTTTGATACAAGAAAATATTAAAAATATATGGCTTATATGACAAAGATGCAATAAAATCACACATATATAAGAACCTGATTAATATGAATAAGAAAATGAAGTTTGACAAACAATAATGGTACTTTATATCACGTCTCGTTTATCAATCTCGATTTCTCTCAAATTTATACTAAATTATATATTACTAATATGCAAAATTGTAAAAGAGATATTATTTATGGGAATGAAAACTTGTATTCTTTATTTCCCATAAATGCATATTTCTCTCAAAGATACCTACATATGCTAAAAGACATAAAGTAAGTGCAAATTGTAAATATTTCCAATGACTTGTCATATCCTTAAAATTGACGTAAATCTTAAAGTTTTCACCCACATTATGACAATGTAAAATAACAAGCATGATTGAAAAAGAAATGATAAAATTATATCTTAAGGAAATATATAATCATTTTTAACTAATAGTGTTAATAAACCTCAGAACACCTATATTACAAACACGTCGCGAAGTCCTCTTGTCAAAGGATTTATACAACATATACACAGTTCAAATATGCTCCATTATGGCATCATCTTTTTTGTATAAGTTCTTTTGTGGTCAAATATTTGACCTCAAATACTTAGTCCTTGTGATATTTTTATTATGACTATTAAACGTTATTGTAGAATGATTATTACAATACAATTGAATAGGTTTAGCAACAAAATCAACTATAGATAATTTAGAAATCAAATTTCTTAACCAACTACCTTTGAATTATCATCATGACATGCGACAAACCCAATATGCATAGTAAAGGAGATCATAAGTGTCTACTTTACATGAAATAACACCATTAGCCAACATAAAAATGTAACCTAATTTGGACTTCTTATCATTTACATATATGGTAAAGTTAAATTATATTTGCTATCATATCTAATTTCTCAAGTTTCTTATATGTCAATATATAATCCTAAATCCCTTGAAGGTATCTCGAAACTTATTTAACTACAATGTGGTGATCTATACTTAGGTTAGATAAATATCTATTTAAAAATATAATAATAAATGCAATGTAGTCTAACAAATACAATAGCATATACCAGGTTACCAAGTGAACTAGAATAAGTAATATTTTTCATGAAATCTCTTTGAACTTCATTCTTTGAACATTGTAGTAAAGATAACCTCATCACTATAAGAGATTAATATTGCACAAATTTTCATAGTAGACCTTTCCATTACACCTTAATTTATGCTTTTTGAAAGATACCTAATAAGTTCTAAGACCTATCTTTGTGAAACCAAATACTTAGGATGAAAGATGATACATCAAAATCTTTGAGGTCAAGAAGCTTGTATAATAATTAATTAACCATATGCAACATATCACAATTTATTTGATGTAAGAAAGATATCATCTATATGTAGAACTAGAAAAATGACCTTGTTATCCCTAACCTTGTATTATTAAGCATCTTTAATCTTTATTTTCTGTGAAACCGAATAAGGTGATTATATCATTATACTTTAGATGGAAGCTTGTTTTAATTTGTCTATAGATTTATTGAATTTACAAACTGTGTCTTTTATCTTTGATTTAAAACCCTTCAAGTCATACTATATAGACTTTTTAATAAAAGTATCCATTTAAGAAAATAATTTAGCATCCATCTAATGTAGATCCAAATCAAAATGAGATAATATTGTCATAATCACTATGAATGTGTGTTTAGAAGATATATGAGATAAGGTAATATTAAAGTATATCCCTTCATTTAAATAAAACCCTTAGCAACCAATATGATTTAAGCTGCTCAATCCTATATTAGGATTCCTTTTTAGTCTTATAAACTCATTTATAACTGACATGTTTATAATTTTGAGGTAAATCACAAGTTTCCTACTTGATTGTGCTTTATAAATTGAGTGTATTTTATCTTTCTTTACATCTTACCATAAATTTATATAAGGACTAGAAACAATATATGAAAAATTAATTGGATCAATAACATGTTTAGTGTCACAATCACTCTCATTAAGATAAACTCTTAAAACCCTTTACCTTAGAAAATATTAATTAATCATGTTCAATATTATCTTATATCATATGAGCTTGTCTTATATCATATGAGCTCATCTCTGCTTTTAGTCTCACTGCCCGTATCAAGTTCTATATTTCTAAAGGATCTGGTAACGGTATCTTTATCACTGTCATCTAGTTGGTTCATCATTCGTGCTACATGTGTGCTGACTATTGCTTTTAATTCTTGAATGCATATTTTTTATAACCGTCTGTAAGGTTTTCCATGGCGTGTACATATTGTTGACAAGCTTGGCATCTTATTGATCAACTGTTAGTGATTTTATTCCTTTATTATTACTATTTTTTATTATGATTATTATTTATATTATTATGGCTTCTTTTTCATTGGTCATTTTTGGTATTTAGTGGTGATCGTTGTATAAACTAAGCTTCTAAGTTCGTGTGTGTCTAGTCGGATAATCTTCTTCTTTGGTTACCTATATTTGGGGGATCTGGGCTCTATTTTTATTATTCTAACTTGGTATTTTGAATTCTTACATATATATATTGCCTACTTCCTCTTTTTATTTTTAGTTTTCCTAGTTTCTTTACCTATTGGTCTATTAGCCGAGCCTAATGGATTAATAACTTTTTTTACTCTGATATTCCCTTACGGAGATTTTTTTACTCTCTAGATTTTTTAAGTTAAGTTGAAAGACTCTAACTACTTTTGGAAGTAGTCTCCTTGGACGTGTAGGGGGACTGAGTTAGAAGGGATGGATTTACATATTAAGGATAGAACATGAGCCAAACTACCAGTGCATTCCATGAGTAAGAATAAAAAAGGTGATGTCAGAATATGGATAGGCACTTAAAACATTAGGACCTTTACGGGGAAGTTTTTATAATTAGTAGATATTTTAGATAAATATAAGATATATATAGCGTGCATCCAGGAGACAAAGTGAATGGGGGCTAAAGCAAAAGAGATTAATAGGTTCAAATTACAGTACTTAGGAGGTTCGAGAAGACATAATGGGGTAGATATCTTAATTGTTAAGGAACTTCTAAATCAGGGGGAGATCAAAAGGACAAATGATAGGATTATGGTTGCTTAGATTCTGGTTAGCAATGTTGTCCTCAATATAGTTTGTGTGTATTCACCTCAAGCAGGTTTGGACTAACAACAAAAACAACAATTTTAAGAGGAGCTAGATAAAGTGCTTCGACAAATCCATACTAGTGAGCAAGTTATCTTATGAGGCAATTTTAATGGTCTTATAGGGAAAGTTTTGGACGAGTATTTATAGACTCATGGTCATGGGGGTTTCGGGTATGGCACCAGGAATGATAGTGGGATTGCTATAGTGAACATGGAGGTAGCTTTTGAGTTAGTGATTGCAAATTCTTTATTTAAGAAGAATGAGGAGCACCTGGTGACCTTTAAGAGTAGCACTACTAAGACTCAAATTTATTATTTCCTTATAAGGCAGAGCGATCGAGCTAGGTGCAAGGATTGTAAAGTGCTTCCGTAAACATGCTTAACAACTCAGCATAGAATGTTAGTTTTAGATCTAAAAGTTAAGGGATGGAGGAAGAAGCAAATTACTAGGAGGTGTATGAAAGTTAGATGGTGGAATCTGATGAGGACATGGTGGAACAATTTAAGGATAGAATAAGAAATGGAACCATAAGGACATTAACAGGAGATGCTAGTTAGATGTGGGAGGAAGTAGCAACCTTGGTACAAGACATCGTTAAAGAAATTTTGGAAGTTTCTAAAGGGCCAAACGGTGGCAGGACAGAACCTTGGTGGTAGTCTAAAGATGTCCGAGGAAATGTGAAGGCTAAAAAGAGAGTATACAAAGCTCTATTGGAAATTACCACAAAGGCAGAAAGAGACGCTAATAGAGAAAGGTATAAATTGGCAATGCCATCAAGAGTAGATGGCAGAGGTACATTTATGGCCTTTATAATGAAGGCATAGCAGACAACATATCTTTAGGTGAGCTTATCAAGTTTGAGAGTTTTCATAACTAATCTCGGTGTTAACGAATCACAATGAAATAAATTAAAAAGCTTTGAGGGAGATGAAGAGCGAAAAGGCAATAGGGTTGGATGAGATACCCATAAAGGTATGGAAGAGGATATGCGTCGAAGATCTCGATTGGCTAGTCAAGCATTTTAATGTGATCCTTGAGTCTGCTAAGAATATGGATTGTACCTTATTTGAACATCATAATGATATGTCTGATTTTAGCCTATAATCCTCTCTTTTTTCCAACCTTTAACCTAACCCCATTTCAACCATTTAATAAGTCCTTTTGATTTATGCCTTCATATGTTTATGGTGAGAGAAATTTGGTGTATATGCAAGCTTATATTATTCCTTATGACAAGAGTTTGATAATAAATGCTTGAACCTAAATACTTGTGTGAATAAGCGAACACCATAAGAATATGCACCAAGGAATTGAGCATACTTTTGATTGAAATTGTCTTTAGTTGTTTTTGTTCATATTTTCTGGTGAAAATCAAGTTTATTGTCTGTTGATACTTAACTCTTTTTTGGTCTAATCTTTAAAGAGCATGCATGGTTTAATCTTATGAGAAATGGCTTGGTGAAAACGATTTGTTAATCCTGTTTGTTATTTTTTTTCAATTACATAGGAACAAGCAAGGATTAATAGTAGGGAAATTTGATATGTTATAATTTTGCCTTATTTTTATCATTCAAAATCTTCCATAATCTTATTTTAGTATATTTAAACTCAGTAGTTTGACTATTTTTGTTAAGGGTTATTTGATTAGAAAAAGCATTGGGTTTCAATCCAAAATTAGAAAATTCAAATGAAGAGCAATCTCAACAATGATCAAGAGTGAATGAAGGAGATTTAGGCTTTAAAAAAATTATTTTTTAGATGTGGATCAGATTATTGAAATATGGAAAAAATAGTGTCGTGTGATCTTAGGCATAGATGTGTTCAATAAGTGTTACAATTTTTAGACTTTGCATTTGTAAAAGAAAAACATTTTAAAGGTTGTTGGAATACTCATGTTGACCAAAATCTAAATGAAAATAAATGAAATTATGATTTGCGAGATGTAAATAATTACGACAACAAGATTTTGATATAGGGTCAAGTGGTTATATAAATAAAACTAAGGTGTGAAGGAGCAAGGCATCCCATCATCCAGCTACCTTTGCCAGCTTCCCAAAGTCTTCTTGCTTTCTCCTTACTTTAATAGATATTGTAGTAATCTTTCTTTAGTTTCTATGGGTAGAAATGACCATTGTTAGCTAAATCTTTTATTCTTAATTAAAGAAAGTGGAAGCCCTTTTGGAACCTTAAAGATTGATAAGCAGTTGGATCTTATTGTGGAAATATTTCATTTATTTATATATTAAATTGCTTTTCTGTGCTTTATTTTTGTGATTATTTTTTATTGATTTCTAAAGTGCGCAATTAGATTATTAATTGAAATGATCATTTGCTAGGTTAAATAATGAATACGTAAAAGGTCAATTCATTTAATCATTTATAACAACTAGGAGTTTTAATTTCCTACATTAAAAATTATTACTTGTAGGAATAAGTTTTAATTGGGTTAAATTCAACAGTATATTTTTTTGTTATCTCGATTTAGTGGTTTTTGTTTTTTAAATATATATTTTAGTTAAATTTTAGATCTTATATAAGGTTGTTAAACAATAAGGTTTAATTGAATTATGTATTTTCGATTAACTAATCTTAAGGAAAAATAAATATTTAGTATCACATTGACTATATAATTAACGAAATTATTATTTTTATGCTAATAATCAACCGTAGATCCAAAAGGTTGGAAGTAATTAGAATCCAAGGCTCGGCTTATTGAATACTTTCATTTATTATTTCTTTTTATTTTCCTTATTACAAAATTTTGTATTTTTCAACAATTGAGGAGCTAGAATTCTTCGTACAATTGGTTGCTACTTTCCTACATTACATTTGTTGATTGCAGGAATTTAAGAATTAATTTAGAGTACAAACAACAGTCCAACTAATCAATAAACTATAACCATAGATAGATTGATTATACGGTATATCTAACAGGAAAACCATCATTTTCTTTGGGGGAACTAATTAGTAACTTTTCTTTTAAAACATCAGACAATTGGTAATTCTATTAAAATTTTGAATTTTGTAAAAATTGAGGAGATTTGAAGTTCTTGACTTCTTTCTATCAGTCAACTACAAGACAGTTTGGCGTGATTCGTATTTTATATCTTAAATGATGACTACTTTTTCACAGTTTCAAACCTAGTAATTCTTATAGTCGTGAGTATGAAGCTGCCATTTTTCTTTCGATATCTTATTGTTGCAAGAGGTTAAATCCCTAATTTAAAAAGTTCCTATATTCTGGCCTGACGAAATAATTGACAGGATGTAAAACAAGTACTCAGCGACTCGCTAAGGAGGAAATAAACAACTCATAGATTTATAAGGAACTCACCCTTAAAACTTACAAGAGGTTCAAGAATGTTGCTCCCACATTACAAGTCGTGGGATTCAAACCTTGCACCTTATACTATGGAATGTGCCGACCCAGTATGCTTTACTCCTGAGTCCTGACAATTAAAACCTTATTTTTACTTCAAAGAAAAGAACAGTGAGATTTTTAATTGATAAGAACGTCACTGCTGGCTAGATTCGTCCACGAATACGAACTAACCAAAATTTTTACAGGAGAAAACAAAGCCGGAGTTTTGTTTATGTAATGAACGACAACTTTTGGCATCTACACCTTTTGTTCTGTCGTCAACGGAAAATTGAATAATAGACGTCCGCTATTTCCGCCATACCGAAAAAGAGCACAAAGAATAAGATTCATTGCTACCGCAATTACAGCAGCACCAAATTGCAAAGTTCAACTTCGAGAGCCCTTTTCCCACGGATGATATGGTCACTAATTATCAAACTAATGTAGTATGATTTTATTGTATCAAGGTTCCGTTTGGTTGGCACGGATTGTTGCCAAATAAAATAATCTTTTTATTAAAATTTAAACAACTACTAAGGAGATGGATGTATAGAAGAACCAATGGCCCAGAAAAGATAAAATGGAAACAATCGTAGTGCGAAAGATAATGGTAACATGCTGGTCCAAACTCATTAAGAAATCTCGAAGATCGTCACTTTTGGGAGGCAAAAAGGTCAATATCCCACTTCCTAAAGTTCTCCGTGATTGGCTCGCCCCATGTGCCCTCTTACGTATCAGACTTGCTCTTGGAACAACTTCCATCGTATACCAAAATATGCTGATTAATTACGCGTGCATAGAAATTAGAGAAACATTTAAATGTAAATTATCCTTCATCATTGGCTCGCTGAAACAATATATTTATATATACGCCACAAGATGTTCAGAGGCAAACTTGTCCTCCATGCTTTTGCATTCTGTCTATCTGGAAATGCGTCTGAACGCAGTTTCAACCTGCAACGCCCATAAAGAGAAAATTAAAGTATATTTAGTAACTTATTAACATGGTTCTTACAACACAAGTAAACGAAGGGTCTGTGAACCGAAGGGCTTTGTACATTTGTGGGGGCAAATCAAAGGCAAAAGCGGAGGCCCACTTGACGCGTCCCATCAGTCCTTTCGAAGGAGTGTTAATGTATGGTTGGAAGAGACGAGGGTTATGATAAGGGTCTTTCACACCATCAAAGCACTCACCTTCCCATCCTTCCTTCCCCAACGAAGGACACACCCATATCGTTCAGTATCAACTTAGGGTCATGTGTCTGTAATTAGGATCCTACTAACACGTGTGATGGCGGACCCCACCAACGTTTCTGTTGGTCTGGTATTTGTTGGCTTCTGTGACACGCGTTGAATGTAAAATCTTGGACCCATTTGCATGCGGATTGGATGGATGTTAGAGTGGGGCCCCGATCATTCATATACTCACAATTTTGATTTATGGCTGTCATTTTTCTATTTACCCTCGTTTCTCTGGTTACAAAAAGCGAGAAATTATAGCTGCAACCTCTATTTGAACTCGAATTATCACATTTAAATTAACTTATTACTTCCAAAGAATTCCACACAGTAGATAGTGAGGTAATCAACTTGTCCGAAGAGAGAGGTCTTTTCTCCAACGATTTAGAGGATGGTAAGGTGGTGTTTCGAAGGTTGTCGTCTTATTTCCTGGTTTTTTTGAGCTGTACATAGTTTCGGTCCTTGTGAAAGTACAAGAAAGAGACCCTTCGCTACATGACACGTAAACACATGCATCCTCAATCTACACATGTGTATTCAATGATCAGGCTTCACGAAGCTGTACGCTTCGTAGTTCACTATTATTGTCAGTTGATCCCATTCTTTCCAGCTCAAGGCACTTGACAAGCTCTTGGTAGATAAGTAACTGATTTCCAATATTCCCATCCTCGTTGATGTTGGGTAACTTGGAATAATTAAGTTGGTTGAATCGGTGCAGAATTATTTTGGTCACGTTGCACTAAGCCAAGTCGCTGATTTGGCAGGCAAGTCAACTATGAAGAAATGAGGTCCAAAATTTCTTAATTTTCGTAAACAACCGCACCCAATTTAGGTTGCCAAGAAGTATTGGAGACCAGGGTAGGCAAATTTCCTCTAAATGTGTAGCACTTGTTACCGGCACCAACTACGGGGATTTAAATTCTAACTTTGAATACCAAAAAATGGTGTGAACATAAAACTTTGAACTTGAAGTTGGCAAGGAAAAGCTCTAAGTATAAAAAGAGTTGGCGCCCAAAACTAGAAGATCTGAATAGAAGAGAGCGAGCACTAATTCTGGGGAACCTTTTTACGGTCTGTCTGGCCAATTGAGAAGGGGCCTCCACTTATGAAAGCTAGGGATGCTTCATTTTCCCAAAGAACAGACCTTGTTCAACTCCTAACCCATATTCCTTTTGTTTATTCATTTTCATCTTTTACCTAACTTGTAACACCTTTTCCCCAGGTCTAACAGACTGTGTCAAGATACCAAAATTTCCAATTTTAGAACTTGATATTTTCTCGACAACTTGAGGAGTGAACGTTAGTTAGTAGAATTGAAGAGATATTTATTGACCACATACGTACTAACTACTAGGACCAATGTCGATTCGCAAAGATCCTAATTCATGTCCAGTAGGCCAAACCATGTGGGATGGGTGACCTTTTTGTAGGTCTAGATGTTACGTGGCAAGATCTGATAATCGCTCGTCAAGTTTTCCCTAGAATCGCCGGTGAATGTAATATGTGGTTACCACCGACAGCCGTCTGTAATAGCGGGGGACGTAGTGCCGACCGGCCATCGATTCGTTACGGAGTCTTAATTGCTCATCCCTTTTTTTTTTAAATAAAGATTAATTATAAAAATTTTAATTTTATAATTGGTCGGGTCGACCGTGCTGGGCCCGAATCCAGTCAAGAAGACCCATGGGTCGATCGGTCCATTCATCGAAGATCAGTCCTGCGCCTAAAGCCCATGCCCCCTTTCGGCCCATCGGTTGAAAAGAAACACGTAAAGACCTAAACCTAACTGCAAAACCATATAAAAGGTATTATTCTCCCATAATCGAGGTAGGAGATCATAACCTAATTTGTTTTCTCTGCATTGATCAATCTCACTTTCACAAAGATCCTTACTTGAGCGTCGGAGGG
>JANTPM010000246.1:31222804-31233052 GCA_025434745.1 Erythroxylum divaricatum | reverse complement strand
TAGTGAACCACTTCTATTATCATAGTATTTTATTAGAAATTTTGTACTATAAATAGAAGGGTTAACTTAATGTAAGACACACCAATTTATAAGAAGAATTCTCCTCTCCCAAATATTCTTAAATTTTAATTTCGGTTTTATAACAATAGATTAGTTATTAATAGTCTTGAAAAAGATACTAACATAAAATATGAACTTGTCTGTACTAGCTACAGCTATAGCTACATCGTGTATTTGGTGTTTTTAAATTAAAAAATTCTTATAAGGTTAAGAAACATCTATATTTTTTCGTTTTGGTTAGATGATGATCATCTTAATTATGCTACGACTTCTTTTACGTTTCACTGTAAACACAAAGACAACTTTCAAAGAATTGTATTATGATGACGCTTGTTAGTTTTTATGACGCGTGAGAGACCATCTCTATTAGGAATGATCAAGTTTATGCTCTTTAACAATTTAATCATTTCTTCAAAAAAAAAAAAAAGTTAATCATATGACAAGTTATCAAATAATTAAATCACAAAAGCATACACAAGTACAATTAGCATACTTAAAGAAAAGATTAGGGAAGCAATTTATAAAGGTTTGGTCTGTTCTTGAAGTACTTGTTGAGAATTAAATTTATTAACTCTTAGCACTTTGGAAAGTGCGCTCTTTAATATTATTCATTTAAATTGTGAATATCAAATTACGATTACTGTCCATTAACTTACTTTAATGTTTGAACAAATTATAATAATTAAATCCATTTTTACAAATTCCTCGTAAGAAAATAAAATAAAATTAGATGCCTATTTTTTTTTTTTTGTCTACAAGGTATTTTATGAGGGTCTCAATTATAGGAAGACAACTTTAAGTCATCCACTCTCAGATTAATTCCTGCTCAAACCGAATAAATTCCTTACGAGAAGTAAAGCTCTGGTTTCAAATTTTAAATAATTACATATATAAGAGCGGTTCGAATTTACGACCTCACTTAAGCCAGAATAATCCCTTATTAACTTACATACTATTTGGGGGTTAATTAGTGTCTAATTGACAAAACAAGTCTTAAGACAACCCAACCAGAATAGTGAGTTAGCGATCAGATCATATCAGATCGGAGCGGAGCAATTGGAAATCGGGTAAATGCAATCGGAAGGCGAGAGCAGCCGATTGGTTAGCCTATGCATAGAGGCGGCCTGTGAAAGCAGAGAGAGCATCGAAAAGTGGAGGAGACAGCGACGATCTCTGCAGCGCTTGCCTTCTTCTCTCGCAGACTCTCTTCTTCGCCGCCTCCTCCACCGCCGTCTGCTTTTTCCTTCCTTACTCGAGTACGCTTTTCCTTTTTATTCAAATTTTCATTTAGTTTCAATTATATAAAAATTAAGTGTCGAGAGTTGTCTGAAGAAAATGACGTAATGGTGTTAGAGTTGAGCATATTTGACTGATATCCATGCTAATGTCAATGGAAGTCTGGATGACGGGTGGTAATAGATTAGTCGAAAGTCTACAGTACAATTTTAACACAAGATTTTTTAAAAGAAAAGAGTTCACACTTTTAGGTATAGTTATTAGAAAGAATTTGAGAGTAGACGTAATGCATCAGGTCCTATAAAGATGGTGGATAACAGCAGGCCATTACTTGAAATGTTTGCTATCATTTGAAGTTCAGAATGAAGTCAAAGCTAAACTGCGCAAAGGTTATGCTTTTTAATATCATTTATCCACCAACTGTTGGCATCTTCTTACTCTTTCATATTGACATCCCATTTTCAGGCTGTCCAAGTGTGATAAAAATTAACTAATTTAGTATGTTTATTAGGATCACATTGAGAATCCATATTCCTTTAGCTTGAAGGATGTGCCTGGATGGCGTGTGTAATTATATACATGATATTAAGTCTAATTTTAGCCTTTCTTGTTAAAAGATGAAGACAGTTCAAGTTTGTCTGTGGTCTTTCTTCAGCTGTGATGGAACTTGAATAGAATTTTTATGCCAGAAATAGTCTATTGTGTTTGTGACCTTTCTTAGAAATGTGTTGCATTAGTCGTCATAATTCTGACATTGTGCATATAATGTTTATTCACATCACCAAATAAAATTTGCTCTTGTAGACTTTTCAAACATAGTGTGGAGGTGATTGATCTCCGGGGTGAAAACAAAGTGGATGCTGAGTGGATGGCATATTTAGGAGCGTTTCAATATTTGCGATCCTTAAATCTGGCAGATTGTCACAGAATCACCAGTCCTGCCTTATGGCCTCTTACTGGTAAGGTTATACTGTATTTATTTTCATCTTTTTCTGTTTTTTTAATGCTTGGTGTAACAATTAGAAGTTTGAACTAGCAATAACTGATAAATTGTTTGTAGCAAGTGAAAAACATGGAGTGTGCCTCGTGAAGTTGCTATAGAATTATGTCCATATCTTGCCAAGGAATTCAAGTTGAACCAGATTTATAAATCTGTCTGATATGTCAATGGGTTCAGGTATGACTAGTTTAAAGGAGTTGGACCTTTCAAGATGCACTAAGGTTAACAATGCTGCTATTAAGCATCTTATATCTATTCCAAGTCTAGAAGGACTTCATATTTCAGAAACAGGCGTAACTGCAGATGGTATTAAACTTCTCCCGTCTCTTAAAAACTTGTCTGTTTTGGACTTGGGTGGTTTACCTGTGTCTAATGAGGCACTGAGTTCTCTTCAGGTACCATAACCTGGCAACTTATGCTCATGCTGTTTGTTATTATCAACTTTCTTTTGATTCATATGTTCTTGCTTTTGATGATTTATTGAGTGAACTCTTATGTCATTGGCTAGAAGGTAAAAGGCATATCAAAAATCTTGGATTTCATTATTCAATATTGTTATGCCATATCATCTTTTATATAAATAATCAGATCATTATCTGAAGGTAATATATCCTACCTATCCTGATCTAAAACTCAATCAATCTACTGCGTAACGTTACATTACCTGTGTACTTTCTTTTTAGGACTGTCTTTCGGTTATGTTAGATGCAGCAAGTGATGATAATGACTGCAGTGTTAGTTGAAGTTGATTCATAAGCCAGCTGGTTCTCGTGCAATTTTTGATCCCTGTACTTTCTTACTGAATTACACTGGCATAGAGCTGTATATTATGATTTCTTTGGTATTTGGGCTGCATTCATGTTTTTCTGCTTATGTTCTTACACTTTCATGTTAGGTATTGACAAAGCTCGAGTACCTTGACCTTTGGGGGAGTGACATATCTAACAAAGGGGTAGGCTGTCTTCATTTGTTCCCCAAGTTGAGCATTCTCAGTCTTGCATGGACCAATGTAACGAGGCTGCCAAATTTGCCAAATCTTGAATGCTTAAATATGAGTAACTGTACCATTGACTCTCTACTTGAAGGTGATGATAATAAAGCACCTTTAGCAAAGCTGATACTTTCTGAAGTCAGATTTGAGCATGAGCCTGAAGTCTTTTCATATATTGAAACGAGTTTCCTATCCTTTCTGGACATTTCCAATTCTTCTCTTCATGGGTTTTGCTTTTTAAGTCACATGAAAGCACTGGAGTATTTGGATCTCAGATCTTGCATGATTGGAGATGATTCGGTTCATCTACTTACACATATGGCAACAAATTTAACAGAATTAAATCTCAGCAAAACAAGAGTAACCTCCGCTGGACTTGCAATTTTAGTTGGGTACGTTCCCAAGCTGGAAAATTTAATATTATCCCATGCTTTGGTGGATGATTTGGCTATTTCATATATCAGCCTGATGCCTTCTCTAAAGCATGTTGACTTGAGCAACACCAATACCAAAGGTTTGAATTTCTTATCCTAAAATGTATTATTGCCTCCTTGGAACTTTTGGCTCCATGGCATTATGAATTAACTATGAAGTCATCTTATAGAAAAACAGACTTTTAGTACTTATCTTGCATGTAGGATTGTCCTAATGTAGCATTTCAGCTTCTCACTCACTCCTTGAAATTGCAGGATTGCTTCCCCGACCAGGTTCAGAGTCGAATAGAACAGCTTCAGAGCCAGATATGATTCCTTCCCTGGCAGCTCTGAAGAGCCTCAGTGTATTGGAAACATTGAATTTGGAGAACACCAAAGTAACCGATGCAGCTCTACCACCCTTGCCAAGCTTTCAAAAATTAAGAAATTTATACCTAAGAAGTGCTTCACTTACAGATGATTCCCTTCATTTCTTGTCATCCCTGTTGAACTTGAAACGTCTTGGAATTTGTGATGCTGTTTTGACAAGCCAGGGGCTAGATTCTTTCAAAACCCCCGCAACTTTAGACATGCTAGACTTGAGGGGCTGTTGGTTGTTAACTGAGGATGACATCTTGGCTTTCTGTAGAAGGCATCCACAAATTGAAATACGACATGAACATCTAAGTGGCTCTACATCATGTCAACGTGGCTCCAACTGGACATCTACATCACGTATTTATTTGGAACCTTCACAGATGAGACGAAATCAAGGAAAGATGTCTATGTCAAGGCCTAATTCTCACTGTTTCATTGGTAGAAAAACTGAATTTAACTTTTTATAGCTACTGCATATTCCTTTTGTCCTAAATTTTCTTGTTTGCTACTTACTAGATCAAAGATTCAAGTACAGCAGGGAGAGGCTGCTTGCATTACAGGATCATTCTCTGCCCCTTACTCCTGAAGGAAGTCTGATGGAACTCAAGATGCAATTCGATTAGGAGAATTATCCCTACTACGAAGTTTTCTTTGATCTTGCTTTCTATACTATTGCCAGTGTAACCTTTTTCACATCTAAATGGTGGCAATGATGGCCATTATTGGCCTTTGGAACAAATCACCGATACTACCTTGTGTTTATGTGAAGTCCTAGAGTTAGTTTTGTATTGTGATGTTGCGTATCAAATTAAAGTTATGCTAAAAATTATTATGCAAGTGCACATTTATGTGAGTACGAGTGTTGTTCCTATGAGAATTACAAATCTTAGTGCTAATAGCTTTTTTATTATTTAATCTAGCAAGTAAATTACTGATTTTAAAGGAAAATTTTAATGAAATTAAAATAATTAATTTAACAAACAAAAATAATGAATAAGATGAATAACTAATAGATAAACAAGATATAAATAAGAATTTCATTTGAACTTTTCCATTTTTGGATTTATCTTAATTCAATGATTGATCTTATTTTTTTAGATCGATGGAAATTTCAAAGTTACAATCATATTTTTAATAAATAAAACCCTTATCTTTAGGTTTTAATTGAAATCCCTTTTAATCGAAACTCTTAAGTATACATTAACTTTTTTAATTAATTTCTTTAATAGATTTAACTTTAACCTAGAATATTTGTGTAGTCATATCTCTAGAATTTTATGTAATTCTTATAGTTTCATCTCATTATCTATTTATACATATTATTCTAAATCTTTACATATGAGATCTAAAATTAAATAAAAGTATTTAACATATTTCAATTCAAGCACACAAAATAATCACGAGTAATTCGTATTAAAAATTGAGTATTTTATTAAATCAAAGAATTAATATAAAATAATAGTTTTAAAGTTCATCTTATCTAGATTTATATCTTAATATAGTTCATATCAAGGTAAAGGAAGTCAGCAGAAATTACGAAAAAAAAAAGATAAAAGAGAATTTTTATAGATCTTGAAATCTTGATTTCCTTTTGTTTCGTATTCTTCACAATAGTAGGGAATCCTAATTTATGTAAAAATCATCATCAACACGAGTCATAAACATGGTTTCATGTTTCACCTGTGATAGCATAGCAACTCCTCTGTTGTGCATCCGAGGGTTTATCGTAGGAATACAAGTCTAAAGGGCATTAACACAGGTTCGTGTTCAGGCAATATTCCTTCGTATGGCAAGTTTCAAAATAGCAAGTTTCAAAATAAACTAAGTAGACTAAGGGCTAACAAAAAACAAAAACATAGGGTCATATTTGGCTAGTGCTTTGAATATGGGTCTAAATTCAACCTATGTTCATCCAAATTCATGTCAAAACTTTTTCAACTCGACTCTTACTTGTCCTATTCATTCCTTTTTCATTGGAAAACTAAAATAAGGCTCGGAAGCAAAATATAAGTCATATTGAATAACAAATCCAATCAAAATAATCTAAATATAAGTAAAATTTTCTCAAAATCATACCAAAAACATAATCTAATTAGCACTTATCATATTCTCTTGCATTTAAGAATTTATTATCCTCAAGCAAATCAACTTCATTACTCTTAACTTAAATAGGTGGTAATTTCCGCACAGTGGAGAGCTGTGTTTTTCCGGATCCAGAGCTCCCTACAGGCCACCTCGTTAGTTGGTCCAAACCACCGGACCCCTGGGTTAAACTCAACACAGATGGAGCTTATCAGCCCTGATCGTCCATTGCTTCCTCAGGGGGTCTTATTTGTGATTGCACCAGTCGCTGGTGCGGTGGTTTTATCCAACATATTGGCATTGCATCCCCGCAAATTGCTGAACTCTTGGGCCTCCACTCTGGGCTCTCTCTGGCTTGGGAGTTGGGGTATCGACGCGTCATTGTCGAAACCGACTCCATAGAGGTGATTAATCTTCTTTCATCGTCCCAGCCTAATTTTACTGAGAATTTTTCTTTGTTGACAGGTACCAGGGAATTACTCAACCGAGACTGGAAAGTTCAGATCCAGAACGTACTCCGAGAAGGAAATCAGTGTGCAGATTTCTTGACCACCCTCGCAGTTCGCACCGGCCCAGGGATGCATTATCTCACTGCACCTCCCATGTCCCTTATGAAGCTCCTCTTGCGGGATCAACAGGGTGTTCAGCACCCACGTGCCAGCGGCTAATTAGTTTTATTTGTTGTGTATTTTCCTTTGTATTAAAAAAAGGTGGTAATTTTGGAAAACAACTTAACAAATCAATCACATCAATTTAGATTATTTATTATTCATTCAATTTTAAAGTTCATTAATTTGTTATGTATTTAGCTACTTGCATTAGGTGATAAATAAATTAAATTCAACTTTATAATCATTTAAACTTTAACTAAAGAAAAAGAAATTCAATTTATTGCCTAAAGTAAACATACATAGAGAAAGATATATTAACTTTAAACCATTTTCATATATCAATTTTATAAATGATGATGAAGAGTTCTCTATGGTTTGAGGTTTCTCGATGGTTTGGCCTTGCTAGAGTTGATCTTCTATAACTTCCATTTTTACCCAAGCAGCTCTCTCTTCTTCTACCTCTTTGCCTTTTTTCCTTCCTTTTTGTCTCATCTTTATGTGTTTCTTCTCATATGTTTCTATTCAACTCATTCTCCTCATTCTATTTATCCTCCTCACCTCTCGTTCCCTCCTTCACCATTCCTTTTTTTAGAAGTCACTACCTCAATCACCCTTTTCTCTCCTTAGCTATTCTTAACCTTCTTAGTAACTCTTGCTCAAATTAGCCTGGACTTTTTCATGCTTAAATAGTAGTGGTAGTTTATTTTTTCTCCTTTGCTTCCTGCTCCTTTAACTACCATTTTTATAACGTTTTTAAAATTTTTCCTTCCTTCCCTTTCTTTTTTTTTTCCTTGTTAGGTATCAAGGTTTCCTCCCAAATTGGTATCTAACAAAAGGTCCTCCTTGACTTTGGATGATTCTGTTCTTTTGCCTGGCAACTATATTCTTCGCCCTCATTAATCAAAAGCATCTAGTATTTTATCCCAGCCTTTTGCTCTCTTTTAGTTTTTATCCTTTAATCCTCAAACTTGTCTCTTGGCACCCTCTGATAGGTGTATAATATAATATGGTTTCTAGATGTTTAACTGTGTTTTTAAATATTTCTTAGACGATAATAATGTGTTTAGGACATTGAATTGTGTTCGTGTTACTGTTTTATGTGTTTTAATTGTTTGATTGTTTTAGAGAAATGGATTGATCTTAATTTGTTTGAATTGTTTTTTAGTAAGTGCAAACAAGAAAAATTGAAAAAAGATGCAAAAGGACTTGAAGAATAAGAGCATGCAAGATTGTGAATGATTTTGCACAATTGTGAATGATTGACTGCATGGGGATAAGCCTTTATCACAATCATGCACAGGTTTTTCTAAAATGTCAAAATTTTGTATTCTTATTATTTTGGGACTATTTTTGGAGCCGAAACAAGTGGCAAAATTTTATAAAAAACCCTATAAGCCTCAAGAAGTATCTAAGGCAAAGAAAAACACCAAAAAGTAGGTTGCACATCATAAACAAGGATATCAAAGTGGAGACATCAAGATTAACCCCAATTTTCTATAATTTCCAAATCAAGGCATAAAATTATTTTTTCTTTTTTTCTTATATAAAATTATTTTTTCTTTTTTTCTTATATTTCATTATCTTGGATGTTAATTTGGAATAGTGTGATGTTGAACATGATTATGGATTTTTAAATCCATATTAGGGATTATCCTGGAATTTTTTTGTTTAACTTTATTCTTGTTCAATTTAGTATATATTAATGCTTTGTGAAATTTTTTATGCTTATACTTCATAAGAAATCAAGAAATTGAATCAAAGTTATATGTGTTAAGTTGCATATTGAGACTTGGTATCTTAATAAACCTACAAATATCAGATTAATAAACAACTGAATAGGGATTTTAATTATGAGTTAATTTTCCTTAGATTGCTTAAAATTCTAATTGAGTAGTTAGGAGTAGTTTTGTGAATTGAGGCATTGCAATGATATTGTTATTTATTTCAATTAGGATTACTTGATTAGATCTTAAGAGAGGGTAATAAAACATTAGGATATCTAGGATCAAGCCTAATTTGAATTAACAAGATAAAGGGAAGATAAAACAAGGATAAAATAACTCATAAGTTTCCATCGTTGATTAACTTTATTCTTATTACTAGCGTCACTTATTCAATTGTTTAGTTTTATTTGTTTATTTTAATTTCAGTTTATTTATTTTAATTTACTCTTTTATGATTTTAGATAAAGTGCATTCAAGTTGTTAGGTGACAAATCTAATCCTCATGGGAATGATATCTTTTATACTATAAGTTACGATTTATATACTTGCAACATTGAAAGTTTTTATATAAAACTATCAATTTTTTTTGGAGAAGATAAATACCTGCAAGCTTGTGTTATATAGATGGTGTAAGTCTCTGTAAAGGTGTGAAGATTGAAGATAATGGTTTTTGTTCATATAGAGTTACACACCCATGTATGATGAAAATGTGGCATAAGACAAAGATTTAAAGTAACTAAATACCTACACGTTTGTGTATAGAGATAGTGTAAGTCTTTATAAATGTGTGAAGACTGAAGAAATTGTTTTCTGGTCGTGTGGAGTTACATATCCGTGTATCTTAAGATTTATGACCATGTATGTTGTCTATGTAAGTCTCTGTGCTTGTCTAGAATTACGAATTCAAGTATTTTTGATTATACACGATCTCTCACACACTTATATAAGTGATCGTGTATATTTCAGAAACCCTAAAATTTGCTATAAAAGGATGTGAGTGGAGGCAAATTGAGGCGAGTTGACTTCTGCAACCAATTACAGACATGAAATATCTAGAAAGGAGATATTTTGATCAAGTGACAAGGAAAACATAAAGAATACATCAAAAGATCAGTAGATTACAACATCAAACCTCAAACTTACAACAAGATCCAATATGAGAAAAAAAAAGGAGATTTAGAATTATAAACTCTTTGTTTTCTATTAGTTTACATACGTGTTTATATTTGATTTCTTTTTCTATTATAAGTAACTAAATGTGTTTAGTGTCTAGATGTGATGAACCCTATTTTGGGATAAAAGCATCTTTTAATATTTTATTCAACATAAATATATTGATTGATTATTTCGATTCAATTATGTGCTTTATGCTTAATCTAATATATCTAGGGTAGGATTTGATTTCATATGATTGAGATTATGAAGTCCTTTTGTTTGAATAGATCTACTATAATTGAAAGGAATTGATTGCAACCTAGAGATAGGTAGACATAAGTCCTCTAAATTAAGGTCAAACATAATAAGGAAATTTGTTGGGACCCGATCCGGCCACCGGATCCCAACCGAAAAACGAAAAACGGATTCCGAAAAATCAAAAAGCGAGAAATCGCTAATCGGAATACAAATCGCATCATCGAAGCGAAACGAATACTCGAAAAATTTTGCATCAGAAATATGAATAACAAAGCGGAGAAACTCGAAAGGCAGAATTCCGAATCGAATGCGAATCGAAATAATCAAACTGAAACAAACA
>JANTPM010000246.1:31202771-31216216 GCA_025434745.1 Erythroxylum divaricatum | reverse complement strand
AGAAAATTCTCAGCCACCTTAACAAGACTTGTCTTCCAGTTCCAACACACACAAGCAAACAAGAAAAAATAAAATATCAAAGGGAAGAGTCGCACTTATTTTTATAACCTTTTCTTCACCTAATAGTCTGCCTATCTTAAATACAACTAAATACTTTTCTTTTCATACCCGGCGATCTGAGAGTGCCATTTTCTTATTTCTCCTCACCACACACGCACTTTACCTCTATACATACACGTCTCTCTGTAGACACATAGAGTCACGTACATACATATACACATATACATAGAGAGAGCATAGTCTGTGAGAAAAATAATGGCTCAGATGAACTACTTGGTTGAGGTGGAAAAGGCCAAGGAAGGTGGTGGTGGGAAGCCTTCGGTGGGGCCTGTTTATCGGAGTGTTTTTGCTAAGGATGGATTTGCTCCTCTTCTTCCCGGGATGGATTCTTGTTGGGATATTTTCCGGTACGTTTTCTCTAATCCTCTTCTTCTCATTTTTGTTTGGTTTATGGGAAAAATATTTTCTTTGGTGTTTGGAGGATGGGTTCCCGCCTGGAGAAAAAGTCAACTCTTGTTGTCCTTACTTCTGTTGCAAGTGTAAACGTATCTTGGAGCGATTTGGAAGCAGGATTAGTTTACTGACTGATATTTTGGTGTTTTTTTAGTTATTTTTTCCTGACTGGTTTGCAGGAACCTTTAGCATTTACTCTCCTTGTTCTTTCTGTTAATTAGAAAATAAAGTAATTTCCTTATTTGGTGCAAAAGTTTGTTCTTTTGAGGAATTCTAGTTCAGTTTCTCCTTGGAATATATAATTATGTATAGTTTTAATGGAAGACCAATTTACCTTTGTGCTCTATACATTTGTTCCATTAGTACACTAACGTTAATTAGATTTGTAAAATATGTTGTCCTTCACGTTCTAAAATTTCCACTTTAAATAGAGCGTCCCTTAAATACCCCAAAGCCACTTAACATTGATTTGAACCGTTTTGCTTCTTACAGGACAAGTGTTGAGAAATATCCCAACAGTCGAATGCTTGGTCGCCGAAAGATTGTTAATGGGAAGGTATTATTTTGTAGTCATTTTTGTTATAAAAAATCTCGTTGTACCTCCTATTTGTGTATCTTGCCATTGCAGCTCTTTTAGTTGCTAAAACTTGGATTGTTGGCTATTTGTTTTTCAGGCTGATAAATATGAGTGGCAAACCTACAAAGAAGTATATGATTTGGTAATTAAAGTTGGGAATTCAATCCGCAGTTGTGGTGTCGAGCCGGTAAAGGATCATTTATCTTGTTAGGTAATCTGGACTTCGTATATGAAATTTGAGCATTAATTGGTTTTGCCTGTTGATGATCTGTAGGGAGACAAGTGTGGCATTTATGGTGCCAACTGCCCAGAGTGGATTATTAGCATGGAGGTAACTCATTACTGTTGTCATTAGCATTGCTAGTTTTGTACAGTTCAATGGAAAGCTTTTCCTCTTCTGTGACGAGCAAAACTTGCTGGGAGACTCCTGTTGTCCAAAACCTTTTGTTCTAGGATGAAACTGCGTTCATCAAAGAATCTGTTTTTAACATTTCAGGAAGCTCTCAGTGGTATGAAGTCTGAGTGCACATTGCTTCATATGCCATTTGAAATGTCAGGCTAGGGGACAGAAACATCTTAATTGCTGATTAGTGTTTTCTCAGTAATAGGCTTATATGTGTAATTGTCTGATACTTTTTTTATATTTATACTTCCCCAAGCTATTAATTTAGTGTGCTTTGTGTTTCAACTGAGACTGATAGCAAAAGGGGAAGGGTAAATAGATTCGTGTGACTCCTGAATGTCAAAGATATATCGCATTTTTATTCTTTTGTTGTTACCGTTGCAGGCATGCAATGCCCATGGGCTTTACTGTGTACCTTTGTACGATACTTTAGGTACATAATTCTCTTTCACTTTGATAGCTCAAAACATGTGACTCTTTTTCAAGTGTCAATGAATTTAGAGTAATTTTCTATTGAAACATTGTTACCACTTGCTAGTGTGTCATGTTCAAAGCTTGAATTTAAACTTGTGTTCTTGTATTGTAACTTAAAAATTGTTATCCTGACAAATTGTCTTTTTACACTCTTGAATCCATGGTCTATTAGGTGCTGGAGCAGTGGAGTACATTATATGCCATTCAGAGGTCTCAATTGCTTTCTCAGAAGAAAAAAAAATTCCAGAGGTATGCTTTGTTGTCATTTACTTTTGAACACTGTCGACAAAGAAAAAAAAATCCATTTGGATATAGCTCTCATACTCACATTTTAATGATATTTCAACTCTTTTAAATTGGCTACAAATTTGGGTAACATCATCCAGAGTTGGAATTAAAAACTCAGAAGAATTCTTGAAGTTCTCTTCATTTATCTGACCTGGATGAGATTGCTTTATGGTCTTTATTTATGATTAGGGATTTCATTTTTGTATGCTAATAGCATCCTTTAGTGATCTTAAATTCTCTCTTTCTCAACCAGCTATTGAAAACATTTCCCAACTCAACACAATACTTGAAAAGTAAGTGGATCTTTTAAGGTTTTGCTTTTCCTTGTCAAATTTTTATGAAAAGTGATTGTGGTTACTATATTATGCAGGAATTGTGAGCTTTGGGGAGGTCACTCAGGAACAAAGGGAAGAGATTGTGAAGTTTGGTTTGGAAGTTTACTCTTGGGATGATTTTTTAAAACTGGTATATTGCTGTGCTACTTTACTTGAGGCTAACTGTTGCATTCACGGTAGATCGCATAACCTAGTGAACATTTTTTCCAACATCATCTTAAATATATTAAAGGTAATTGTCTGTGGTGTATGTAATGTGCTTCATTTCTAATCATGAAGTTTAAGACTTCAATTTGTTCTTGTTAGTGTTCTAAGACCTGACCCAGTCCATCCATATCAATTTGGAAACCCAAGATCGATATGGAGTCGTTGTCTATTCACGGGCGAAAACTAGCATACAGAAACCCTTCTGGGAAAGTCACAGTTGAATTGGGTGACAATCCCTCTCAGTTCAATAAGCAATTCTCTATTTCTGTTCATGAAATTCACACAAAGTTAATATCCTATATAGAGGAGCTATGGTTCTCAAACGAATGCTTGATGTGATCTCCAAAACAAGAAGCTTTATAGAAATGAAATTCTACCCAAGTCATAATTCCGCAATTTGTTATACTACCAATTTTCAAACATCAAATAACTTACTTTCAGTGGTTGTCTGCCATACTTATTGGTTTTGTTCTACCTTTTCCCATACGTCATCATCCATTGCATTTAACATCCGTCTCTATAGTTCTGCCTCATCTCAGTTGTCATTGTCATTGTCATTGTCATCTCTCTAACATCTAAACCCAATTGAAAATAAGAAGACAAATGGAAGGAACTTGTGCTTCTGTACTTCAACAAGCCAACGACGTAACCCAGAAGAGAACACTTTGCTTGTATAAGACCACAAAGAGTAGGTTTGAGTGAGAGGGAGAGGGAGAGTGGTGAGACAGCTATTAGAATAAGAAAATGTTTTCTTCATTGACATTATTTGTG
Organism: Erythroxylum divaricatum; assembly: GCA_025434745.1. Taxonomy (NCBI): domain Eukaryota; kingdom Viridiplantae; phylum Streptophyta; class Magnoliopsida; order Malpighiales; family Erythroxylaceae; genus Erythroxylum; species Erythroxylum divaricatum. Next base: position 31,212,648 of record JANTPM010000246.1, on the reverse strand, counting down.
TTCAGCCCTATCTTGTACCTGCAGTTCTAGATTGGTAGATCCCATTTTACACCTCTTCTTACTGCCAATCTTTCCATCTGAGAATGAAAACTTTTACACATTGCCATTTATAGCCTTTAAGTTCTCTTAATGTCTGTAACGTTTAATAAATGGGGAAGCTCTCCTTAGATAGGTAACACAATTTATTTAAACAAAAGTCAGCCCTCATATTAAGAGTGTTCAAAACTCCCTAATTTGTTAGATTACGAACTTTATGTATACCTAATTGCAATCTTGCACTTTTTTAATATTTATCTTGTAATCACTTGGTTATATCTTCATTAGTTTTTCATTTCTTTTTCATTTGGCAGGGATAGCTAATTTGTCACTCATATGATTTGATATCTTTTCTTTTCAACCTTTTATTTATTACAAAACCTTATGGTCAATCTGACTTGAATCTTTGTCCCTTAACCCCTGGGTCAATACCCTGCACTGTCTCTTAAACGCTGTTTCATGTTTTTCATTTTTCTTATTTTATCTCTGCTGCATTTGGAAAGGATTCCATCTTAGTGATATCTCAACTAAACAAGACAGTATTGAGATTGGGACACAGTTGAGGTGTTCTTCTGATCCATTGGATATCAGTAGCTTCATTATTTTCCTTTTAATTATTAAACTAAGGAAAATTGCTCTTAACTTTTTAGCTTCATTATTTTCCTTTTAATAATTATCTTAAGGAAAATTGCTCTTAACTTTTTAGCTTCATTATTTTCCTTTTAATAATTATCTTAAGGAAAATTGCTCTAGCTTTTTGGTTTTTCACCTTTTTTTTAGTTATTACTCCTGATTGATCCTTGGATGAAACTAAATGACCATTCTATGTTGTGACAGGGTGAGGATAAACACTATGATCTCCCACTGAAAAAGAAAAGTGATATTTGTACAATTATGTATACTAGTGGAACAACCGGAGATCCCAAGGGAGTAATGATCTCAAATGATAGCATTGTTACTATTGTATCTGGTGTGAAGGCACTGCTAGAAAATGTTAATGAAAAGGTGATTATCTTCATCATATCCTAGGTTTTGTGAGTATAAAATCAAAAGTGTAGTTATTTTTGGACCCTGAACTGGCTTGTGAACAATGTGCAGTTGTTAACTTCTCATACTACATTTTTTAAAATGGGAGGTTATGTCTAATTAAATCCTTGTCTATCAATTTTATAGCTGACCACTGAGGATGTGTATCTGTCATATCTACCTCTTGCTCATATCTTTGATCGAGTAATTGAGGAATTCTTTATATCACAAGGTGCCTCCATAGGCTTTTGGCGAGGGGTAAGCATCATAACACTCAAAAACCATTTATATGGTAACCATCACTGAGATTGATTTTATGTTAAGTGTGAATGGATGGTTACCATGTTTTCGCAATAGGGTTAGATTACTAAATATTACATGTTTTCAGGATGTAAAACTTCTTCTTGAAGATATTGGGGAGCTAAAACCAACTATTTTCTGTGCTGTGCCACGTGTGTTAGATAGAATATATTCAGGTAAAACTCCTGACCACGACGCTATCTTGATTATGATTGTTATTCTTTCGTACGTATTGATGGAAGTAAACCTTAAGATAGTACTATTGTGCCTCCATGGATGAGTACTTAAACACTCAATGTCCAGTTGGAAAAAAGTGAATGTATCCTTTACTATCTCCTGATGAACGAGGCAGCATTACTCATGTTCTTGTGTTTGATTCACTAGTCATGATGCTATTTATGGTTGGAGTGCTTCTCTGAGGCATGAATACTAGGTTAGAGACACATACAAGACCCAACTTGGCACAGATCTGCCAAGGAATGACGATGCTAAAGAATTACACTTTGTGATCCTTCGTTTATTGTAACCTTGTCAACTGCAGAATGCGATGAAAATAGTTTTCTATGTTATTTTACCTCATAAAATACTCCGTATCGTGAGATGGATCTGTTTTCATGCTTTGTGCATTAACAGGTTTGACCCAGAAGATTGCTGCTGGGGGTTTGTTAAAGAAGACATTATTCAATGTGGCGTACTCCTAGTAAGTTGGATTTTATAGTCAAAGACATTTAGGTAAAATGATGTATAACAATGTTCATTTTTGCTCTCTTCCTTCAAGGTATGTTAAATGTTCTTATCTAATCCTGCACAAAAACATAAAAGTAAAAACTAAACAATACTATCTTCTTTGTATTCTTATTCATTACAATCAAATTTATTAAACTGCATATCTCTTGCTTACATACGAGAATTCTTTTTACTTGACTGATACAGTTTAAAATCAGTTTTATTTTATCTATCTAAGTGGTTATCTGGTTGTTTCTCCATTTGCTGGTATTAATTTTCCATGTTTTGACTGACACCAAATTCTAACTTTATAATAATTTGGCAGCAAATTTAATTATATGAAGAAAGGAAATACACATTTTGATGCATCTCCACTCTCAGACAAAGTTGTCTTTAACAAGGTAATTTTCCTTCTTTCCCTTTGGCAGAACTTGTTATAACATATTATTGGGTGCGATGAAATTGTGCTTATATTTTGAGATCTCATTAGTTTTATGCCATCCTCAGGTAAGGCAGGGGTTAGGAGGAAATGTACGGCTTATCCTATCCGGAGCAGCACCTCTTGCTACCCATGTTGAAGCTTTCTTAAGGGTGGTTTCTTGTGCTCATGTACTGCAGGGATATGGTATGCAGTGCAAATAAACTCTGCAATGCAGCATCTTAATTTTCACTTTTCCTTTTGTCATCGACTCACTCACGTTTTGCTGCTATCAGGGCTAAGAAAAGAAAATTATACTTTTGGTGTTGCAGGGCTGACAGAAACCTGCGCTGGCACTTTTGTCTCTCTACCAAATGAGATCTCAATGCTTGGCACTGTGGGCCCGCCTTTACCAAATGTGGATATTTGCCTAGAATCTGTTCCTGAGATGAACTATGATGCCCTTGCAAGCACACCACGTGGGGAAATTTGTATAAGAGGAAATACCCTGTTCTCAGGTTACTACAAACGTGAGGACCTCACAAAAGAGGTCCTCATTGATGGGTGGTTCCATACAGGTTTTTACCATACTATTCTTGGTGGATAATTAACTTTCTATTGTTGGTTTATTCTTAACTCACCATGTAAAATTTGATTTTCGCTCCAGGGGATATTGGGGAATGGCAACCAGATGGAAGCATGAAAATTGTAGATCGTAAGAAGAACATATTTAAACTTTCACAAGGGGAATATGTTGCGGTTGAGAACCTGGAGAATATTTATGGTCTTGTATCTGATATTGATTCGGTACGTCTTTGGAGAACATTTAGTATTATCAGTGCTGGTTTGACAATATTTTGCTGCCTATTACTTGGTTTTTGATTTCGTTGTATTCATTTTACATGCTTCCTTGTTGATAAAATGCTTAGCGGTCTTTCAAAGTTCTGATCCAATTTCTATGTTGTCTAACACATAAAACTATTTTCTATTTCAGATATGGGTTTATGGTAACAGCTTCGAATCTTTCCTAGTTGCTGTTGTTAACCCTAACCAGCAAGCACTTGAACACTGGGCTCAGGAAAACGGTGTGAGTGGGGACTTTAAATCACTATGTGAAAATCCAATGGCCAAGCAATACCTACTAGGAGAGCTTGCAAAGATTGGAAAAGAGAAGAAGGTGAATTCTTTTCAGTGCTTTTGGCTTTAAAACTAATATGGTTACTTATTCAATCGTAACTGTTGTTTTTGGCAGTTGAAAGGCTTTGAGTTTATAAAGGCTGTTCACCTTGATCCCCGACCGTTCGATATCGAACGTGATCTTCTAACTCCAACCTATAAGAAGAAAAGACCACAGTTTCTCAAATACTATCAGGTAGCTTTTATTTGTAGCAATCCGTCTCATATCTATTCTTGCAGCCTTCCCTTTCTTCTGACTTCGGTATGCTGACTGCAGAATGTTATCGACAATATGTACAAGGGTGCAAGCAAGCCATAAAAAAGGATTTGACTAAATCAAATGATCTCCTTCCAAGCAGGGCCCTGTTTCCTATTATTTGTTTGTACATACTCTATTTGCAGTTGCAGACATCATCATGTGTTTTCATACTGTTAATACCAAATACCGCGTAATTAATTTTCCCCCTTGATGTTGATAAACATGAAAGCGTTTTATTGTTGTAATGAATGATCGAACTGAAATGGCTGATAGTACCTTGAAAGTATATTTCCCAATTTTCATTTGCTACGCTAATCGTGTTGCTTCCAACCTTCATGTATGAATGATCCTCGCTCGTACCCTTTATCCCTCGCCTTCGAAGTAGTATGCAGCTAGCTCCCAAGATAGTTCAAGACCACTCTATGTCTAATCCTGGAAAAAAAATCCTCCCCTAGTCCAGAGAAATCTTAAGTGTCAAGTTATCATAAATGGAATCCAATACTGGTCAGATATTTTATTGACAAAAGACCCTCTTTTTCTCAAGTGAAACATTAGGTACAAGCTAAGTAGCATACGCTGGGATTGTCCTAGCAAATTTGTGAGCCTCTTTTCTGTTCCTAGGTGTCTTATTCTCTTCTCTTCTTCGGCACTATAGATTAATCAATCTACATTGCAGTACAGGCAGCTAGAGCTAGCTGAAGATGTTCCTCGCCCTTCCTCTGTATAACTGCTCGGACCGACCTTCCTTCCTCGACCCTCACTTCCAGTCTCTACTATACAGGTCAGCTGCTCCACTTGCCTCGGCTGCCCTCTATATGGTACAAAAACCTTCTATTTCTTACACATCAATTACTTCTTTACTTATGATGTCTGTTGGAAATTTGCTTGGAACGCCAAATTTAATGTCTTGTGTTTGTGGACTAGAAGTGAGACTAAGACAGTAATAAATAGGGGCTGCATAAGGATAGTGTACAAAACATTTTAAAGCTCATGTTTATAGCAACGTGCCTTGCTATTTATTTTAAATGATTTTGGAAGAATCAATTATTTTGCATCAATTTCTTTGCTGTTACTCTTTCCAGTATGGAGGAGATAGATCAGGCCAAGATGTCTGACTTGTTCGATACTAATCAAACAAGACTGTCCAACTTTTACAGTACTGTTCTTGTTGGATTTAACAGTCATAATAATATAGTTGATTTCAACATTTGAAATTTGAGATAAATCTTGTTATTCTCATTGTAAAAAGATACCAATGAACTTGATTTTGACTGGAATTCTAAAGAAAACCAGTTTTATAAAACAAGTTATTTGAAATTGCAGTGAGAATATAAGGAACTTTTACTTAAAGTCATCTACTGGTCATCTATAAAATATTTTTTTTTCAATTTATAATATTCCTATTCTTATCATGGCAACTATTGCTATAATTTGACTTAATGTAGTAAGAATCCTTTTAAGATGCGGAATGGAATTGGTGAAGTTCGTTGTTTTAATTGCTTTTACCTAGAATTTTTTTCATCATTAAACACTTGATGCATTAGTATAGAGTTTGCAAACAAGAATGTAACTTCTAAAAAATTGAGAAGAATGTAGTTATTCAGAAAGGAAGTTTAAAAGAGGCTTTGAGGAGGCTATTTGACAATTTATCCAATGTTCTTGTGTTTTCATCATTACTATGCTAAAAGGAATTTAAAAGACAGGTTTGTTGCTATAGTGTTCTACTGATTACTTGCTCCATGTAACTAAACACAATTTAATTATGTAAAGTTTTATGTTAAGCTTCACTGTGTGGTTTATGTTATACTAATTTATGGGAACCAATTTGTTTTGTTTATTAGACTTCTTGATGTACTTGAATCAACACTAAGTACTATTCTTTATTATTTCAAATTAATCAATTTGGATATAAGGTTATGCATTTTGCACGAGTAATGATGTTTTAATGTATTTAAGTATCTTAAGGAATAATTTAATGATGTTTTAATGCACATATATGTTGATTGTTTCAAATGGATAAACATATTCCTTCAGTATCGAGTTCTAATACAGTACTGGATAGAGGTCTGATCTGGTACCAATTGAAGAAACGATTCAAGTTGAAGAGTAAGTTTACCTAGAAGTCATATTTAGAATCACTTCAATAAGACTAGATCAAGGGACACAGTAGAAAAGGGATGCAAGTATTGTCACAATATGTTGACTGGGAATTCCAAACGTAGAATCTCTCATTATAAGAGACATATGGAGTCGTGTAATGGAAAGAAGATTGTATAGTAAGGCTAAACATTTTTAGCCCCTAATGTAATAAGATGGAAGAATGAAATGACAACCCTAAGTTATGAAAGCAAAAAATCAAAGTTTTTGATAGCTAAAAAGATCATTGGTGATGAACAACCACTCTCCATTATGGATCGAAAAAACTTAAGGATGTTGCTTATCTCGATCCAATCAAGCTTCAAGGTCCTAATTCAGAGTATTATCAAGAAAGACATCTTCAAAATTTACGATGATAAAAAGAAATAAGTATTAATGATGTTGTCGAGTATTCATAAACGGGTAGCCATCATATTAGACATGTGGGCATCTGACACTGTAACGACATACTATATTGACAATGAGTGGACTTTATACATTCGAATATTGATGTATTGACAAGGAATATAGGTAAAATGTTGATAACTATATTGGTGGATTGTTTAATTAACTGAATCCTCGACACCAAGCTATTTAGAGTTGAGCCAGAATAGCTTAATGTATTGGAATGCAATATTTAAGAGTTGAAAATTTTGAAAAAAACTGCACAATAACTGCTCATTTTGTCCAAGAAGTTGTTGGTTTTGAATTGTTCCATTAGATGGAATTTAATATTCAAGACGTTGGAGTCAATAACCAAGTATATTGAGGTGTTCAATAGGTTAAGACCAAGAGATTCTCAATGTCCTTGCCTATTGACAGAAGAGCAATAAGTGCACTTTCTGTAAAGTTAAAAATATTTTATAATGCTAATAAGTTGTTCTTAGGAACAAAATATCCAACTTCGTACAGTTGCATTTGTAGTATATACAACATCAAAATGACTTTAACTAACTTTTTTTTATGAACATAAGCATTAGGATAAAAACTTATGTTGTAAAAATTTAAGCACTCTTTTTATTTTATCAAAATTATTTAATTTTAACTTAAAAAAGGCCTAACCTGAGGCAATCGAGCTTTAGGCAAGAAAACCTGATCTAGCTTAGGCTTGAGCCATTATCCCTAACCCCATCGAGCCTTGGTTTGAGCCTGAGCTTGATTAATACACTTTAGGCTAGCCAGGCCTGCAACCATTACTACTTCCTACAGTGGAGGATTGGACAGAGATGAGAAGAAGGAGTTGGTGAATAAGGACCTATATTTAGGAACATAGCTCAAATAGGGAAGAGTTGGTGAATAAGGACTATGTTTAGGAACACAATTCAAATTGGGAATCATTTTTAACCTATATTCAACCTATGTTCTATGCTAGTTTATTCTATTTTCTACTTGATCGTGTCCAAAAGAAATATGAGAAGATTATAAGATTATATTAGGCCCCATATTGGTGGTAACAATTGTGAAAAAGAAACCAAGAGTGTAAAGTAATACAAAGACCTACATGGTCCTATATTTAACCTGTTTTTAATAGGAAAAGGATGGTAAAGAAAGGGGAGTGTCATATACGAGGACTAAATAATTGATTTGAAGCATTTTGGGAGAGAAAGAAAGAAACTTTGGAGGAAAGAGGGGATTCTAATCAAGATTCAATTAGGAAATATCAAGATTTAAGATCTATGTAAGCTCATTCTTTTATATTATTTTCTTTATCATTGTTGTTGGCTTTACCTATCATTTTATAAGCTAATTAGGATATAGATTTAGAATTTAATACACCAAGACCTTTTTTTTAGAATTACGCAATTAGCTCTTTGATTGCAAGATTACAGTTTTCTTAAAATTATTCATGATCATATTAGGTTGAATTGAAATATGCTAGAGTTTTGGTTTTAGTTTTAGATTTCATACATAGGGGTCGAGAGATTATATGTATAAATAGGACAAAACATGAATAATGAGAGTTTCATGGGTTATTAGAGATAAAACTACATAAATCTTCTAGGTTAGGGTAAAACTTATCATGGGATTCACAAATTGAGTTAATGTTTTTGTCGAGGTTTTGACAACTAAAAAATTTCAATTGATCAACTTAAGGATATGAGCTATATTTCACAGGAGAGAATATAGTTGTAACTTAGGATATCTACGGGTCTAAGTAACTAGGGTTAATCATTAAATTAAGATAAATTCTAGCACAGTAAAGGTTTTAAGGTTATTTTTCATATGATCTTGTTTATCTACTAGTTACTTTATTCTTTCTCATCATCTTGACTTGATTATTTATTACTGTTATTTTTCTTTAATTCCAATCATTCATTTAGTTAGATTAGGTAATAAAAGGATGGTTAGTACTAATAATTACATTTTTTGTGGGATCAACACTGGACTAAGCTAAATTATACTATAAGAAATGCTAGGTGCACTTACCTAAGTGCTTTCTTTAGTATTGTATTGTGTTTCGTCTTATTTTTATCACATCCATGACTTTTTATGAAGCTTCATAGAATTTAGTTCATTCTTTAATGTTAAACTAGTATATAAGTATAGGTTAATCAAAAGATTGGTGCTTATATGTCAAAAGGTGATAATTCATTACACCAGTAGATTTTACCAATCCAAACCATAAAATTAGTAAATATCTAAATTAAAATTAAAAAATGAAGCTAGAGTAATTCTTATGCAATTGTTTATATTATCTAATTTCTTATTTTAATCATTTTCTTTTTTGTTTCCAATGGTGTCTTGATCAATTAGCTTAAGTTGTATTTATTTTAAGTTAATAACAATCTTATTATTAAATACATAATAATAAATGAGTTCGAATTAGTATTTAATTTATCCTTTTAGGATTAGATCTAACTTATCATTACAGTTCTGCACAACTATAGGTCCACTTGACTATAGTATTAAACTAGAATAGTATATAAAACATCAATAAGCTACATATGCTTTCTACTTCAAATGAAAAACTAGATATTATTATTTCTTCAACTAGGGACTATAATATACTAATATGACTTTATATTGGATATGTAATTAAATAATTTGAATAACATTTTTTGTTCTAGTTTCGTTCACAATTCCCTATCTTCTTAAAATAATTTAACCTCGAGTTGTATCCTGGATTAAATGTTATATATGTCCTCCAATTATTGGTCTTTATAACATATTCTTTGTTCTCATTTTTAGCTTCAATTGGTACTCATAGATCTATTTGGGTGTCAACAAAACAAAGGTAACTGATGTATTATCCTTCATAAAGGTATGCCCATTCTTGAATTCATTATAAATTGTTTTTTTTAAATTCAATACAACACTATATTGAAAAGAACTTCTTTCTTATACTTTCCAATGCAGAAAAATTAGTATATTTGTTTACCTTAATCTTCTTATAGTCATTAAACCACAATAACTTAAATAGCCTTAATGGTTCAATATGGAAAACTATAGCTTCTCTACAAGTGTTACTAGCTATATTTATGAAACTTCCTCTTATAGTGATCTTGTTACACACCTTGTTGTTTATATGACATCTTGTATCAGAAATACTTTCCTTTTGTAGCTCTATATTATCCTCTTTCATTGTAGCACTCAATGTTCTCTTTACTACTAATATGTTTTAATTTATTGGATACTTAACTATATCTGTTAGACCTTGAAATTTTTTTAAGTTAAGCATGATTTAAAAATAATTTTGAGGTTTAGATAGATTAAATTTTTGGAGTTATAATTATGTCAAAGTTAGTAGGATTTATTGAATGGGTAAGTGGAATTAAAGTGTTAATGTAATAAGGATGTTC
>JANTPM010000246.1:31146789-31160976 GCA_025434745.1 Erythroxylum divaricatum | reverse complement strand
CACTTCGTCTAATATCGCACTTCGTCTGTCGTTGACTACACATGTTCTGAGTTGATTAAGTGTTACTTACATTTTTCTGCACACTTAACAAATTTATCAAAACAGTTCATATATTTATATGATTATTATTATTTGATTGTCATCAAAATTAATAAAAGTGAAGTCTTCTTAACTTAACAATCTCCCCTTTTCTGATGATAACAAATAATCATAATTTTAGAAGATAAAGTGATATTTATAGATGAATAGACGAAAAGTATTCCGGCAGATAATAAAGCATAAAAAACATAAGAAAAGAATTGCATACGAGATATATACAATGCTTTCTTTTTGCTTTCTATCTTCTCTTCTCATTCTCCTCTTTGTCTCCTTCTCTATATAACGCTTTCTTTCTGCTTTCTATCTTCTCTTCTCATTCTCCTCTTTGTCTCCTTCTCCCCTATCTATTATTAATCAAAAAGTCTGCTCATCTTAGACGCTTCAGAACTTCAGAAAATATACGTTGCATGTCAGTGTGGATCGTCTTGAGGTCCTGTTCAATAGTAACCCATAGTAGTGCTACTTCCTCATGAAGATCACCCATTGAATCAGCTAGTTCATCAACCTTAGTATGAATGCCCTTAATTTCTTTTGCTAATGCTTCCTGAACTTCCTTCTTACTGTGACTTGCTTCAGTCCAATTTATAAAATGCTTCAAGAACTGCGGATTATCAGTAGGATCTTGTTGTATTTCAATAAGTGGATGAAGGTTTTTCACAGCAGATAGTTCTGAAGGTAAAACGTCTAACACTATAATTTTGATAAAGGGTATACTGAAGGTTTGTTTTCTTTATGAGAGATCAAGATCATCAGGTCTAGGTAGTTTCAAAATTGGTTGCACAAGAAGATGTAATACATCTTTGATTGAAGGTATGAAACTTAAAGGTTTGAAATGCACGACCAAATGCACAAAGTTTTCTAAGTTGAAATTAATACCTTCAACCATGATACATCTGTACTGTCCTTCTTTCACTTTGCTAACTACCTTGAAGTTTTCATCGATGCTTGAAACTCCAAATTTACTTCCTGATGCTTTTGAAATATGGCATGAAACTTAGATACCTCCAGGTTGAGCTGCATTGCATGGATCATCTATGTTCTTCATAGTTACTTGAATCTGCTCTTCTGTAAGATCATCTTTATTTCCCTTAGGAAACATCTTCTTTTTCCCTTTTTCTTCATTTCCCACAAGGGTTGAGCATCTTGGTTATATGTCTGGCATAATTTTTATTAATGTTTTGCTTGTAATTGAATAGATTGTATACTGATCCTTTGAAATCTTCAATGCATATGGTTCTTCCGCCTTCTCATCTCGTAGAATACCATATAATCATCGTTCTTCATAACTTAGAAGATGTATTGTCTGATCATTAATCGGTATTGATTCGAGTAGTTCCTTAATTGACTTTTTCAAAGGTTCTCTGATAATAATTGAGCTTCTGCTTCGAACAAGTACTGATTCTTCTACAATCTTCATTCTCAAATCCTTTTTGTTGATTGGTTGAGAAGAATTGTAAGATTCCAATTGGTGTTCAACTGTTTTTGCCTTCTGTTGAACATCAGATGAAGAAAACTTCTTTTGATTGGGCTTCACCTTCTTTTGTTCTTCTGTCGGTTTAGAAGAAAGTTGTTATTGAGGCTTCTTCCTGTCAAATACCAACTTCCTTTTAATTTTTGTCTCTCTAGATGATTTACAATTGATCTAGTAGGCTGCTATCCTTTCTCTTGCTTTTTTGAATCTCCATCATGAATCAAAGATTTCCTCTTCTTCTATTCTTGTTGTCATAAGGTTAATAGTCTTAGTGACTTTCTTGACTGTTTAGATTTGTTTGAATGAAGTGTCTCCGCCTTTGTCTTCAATGACACTTGTTACGATGATTGTTGAACTCAGCTTTCCTCTTTCTATAGAATCATCTTAGGTTTTATTGGTGCATCAGATGATTTCTCAGTCTTTTCTTCTTCAGATGATTTTCCTGTTGATCGAGGTTTTATTTTTCTTGCAAATGTAGCACGTTCACTTCTTTCCCGTCTTCCTATATGCTCCCCCTCAGACCTTGCTTCAGATGTAGAACCTATATCTGCCTTTCATCAAACTTTATCCCCATTCTGTGAATAGTTATGGCATTAATAATACTCTTCAAATCCATCTTTACCCTTTTACCTCTGTTGAGAAGGATTCCAAATTCTCTAAAAATCCTTGTCAACAACATTCCATACCATAAAGAGCTAGAACCCCTTTGAATTCATTATGTACTTCAAAATCAATTGCGGAAGATTAACGGGTTGATGATTCAGTAAGTGATATAGACAATGGTCATCATTCATTGTCACAAGATCCTTCGATCCTAATATTGATAGAACACAATAAAGAAGCAGTGAATGTAGAACCCTATCTTTCGGAACAAGGGTTGCCACCTTCTTAACTTCAGGATCACTACTTCCATAGAGTTTTCAATTAATGTTCATTCTATCTTCATAACCTTAAGCAATCCATATTGTATTGTTAAATAGCTTTACTCTAATACTAGGACACCCACTGACCCTCTCGATAGTATCTTATGTCATAATAACCGACAAACCATCTACCATTGATACTAAGGTATCGTCTACCAACTTGGAATTCTTCCAAAACTCATATATCTCATCCAAATAGACCTTCTCATGAACCTTGAAGAAGTTCTTCTAGCCAACTACTTCAATCTCTAGTTCAATCTCTATCTGATTTTCCATCAATATTTTGAAATCAACGTGTCTCCCATAGATAAGTGATTGCTCCATTAGTAATCTGTAACAAATAAAACTAAACACACAAAATTATTTCGCTCAAAGTAAAGATGTTAGTCTCTAAAAGTAAGAATATGAGATGAAATGAACTTGATACTTATAATAGAGTATTGATTTGTCTTGGTTGAGAGAACTAAGTAAGTAGGTTTTAAAGTATTTCAAGAAAATTCTAGACTAGAAAGTATTTTAGAATCTTGAGAAGATTTCCTTCTTATAACTACTCTTGAAAAGTTACTTTTCATAACTTATTATTACTATTTACTTGAAAACTTACGATTTTTTATCTTCTTCTTGTATGAATCGTCTAGGTCATGTCGTATCAGACGAATGGTCATTTTATACCATATTTAATTTCCGTCTGATTACCTTGAATCTATCTTCACACAAAGGTTTAGTGAAGATATCTGCCCATTGTTGATTCGTCTCAAAAAACTGTAGACTGATGATTCCTCTTTGTACATAGTTTTGTATAAAATAATGTCTAACTTCAATATGCTTTGCCCTCGAGTGTTGTATTGGATTCTTTGATAGATTGATAGCACTTGTGTTGTCACAAAAGATTGGAATTTGATCTTCTTGTATAGAATAATCCTCTAATTGATACTTAGTCCATAACGTCTGTGAACAACAGCTTGCAGCTGATATGTATTCAACTTCTGTCGTTGATAAAGCAATTGAACTTTACCTCTTGCTTGACCAAAAAATTATATTACTCTTCCTATCAATCCTATCCCAAGATAATCAACATCATAGTAACCAATTAACCTGAAATCTTTACCTTTCTCACATATTAAGCAAAGATCAGTAGAACTTGCCAAGTATCTCATATTCTTTTGATAGCAATATAAGGAGATTCTCTAAGATCTGCTTCAAATCTTGCACACTAACAAACACTAAATAGAATATCAGGTCTATTTGCAGTGAGGTAAAGTAAAGAACCAATAATTCATCTGAAAAGGGTTTGATCAATTTTCTTACCAACTTCATCCTTAGATAAGAGGATTGAAGGATGCATAGGAGTTGACATATGTTTGACCTTCTCTATTTTATATTTGATTAATAGTTCTTTGATATATTTTTATTGATGAATACAAATCTTTTCTTCGGTTTGTTTAATGTGTAAACCAAGAAAGAATTTCAATTCACCCATCGTAGTCATTTCAAATTCATTTTTCATAAGATTTTCAAAACTAGAACATAACTTCTTAGAAGTTGCATGAAAAATAATATCATCTACATATATTTGTACAACTATAAAATCATTTTTAATATGCTTTCTAAACAAATTCTTATCTACTTGTCCTTTAATAAAGTCATTTCTATTCAAAAATAAATTCAAACGATCATACCAGGTAAGAGGTGCTTGTTTTAATCCATACATAGCTATATGAAGTCTATAGACATAGTCTAGTTTATCAGTATCTTCAAAACCAGAGGGTTGCTTTACATAAACTTCTCCATCTATAAAACCATTTAAAAAGGCACTTTTCACATCCATTTGAAACAGTTTTACATTATGACAAACAGCATATGCAAGAAAAATCTTAATAGCTTCTATTCTAGCTATAGGAGCATAGGTTTCATTATAGTCTATTCCTTCTTATTGATTATAGCCTTGAGCTACTAATCTATCTTCGTTACGGTTTAATCTTTGTGACTCGTCTAGTTTATTTTTGAATACCCATCTGGTTCCTATGATAGACTTATTGAATGGTCTAGGAACTAAAGACCAAACTTTGTTCCTTGTAAATTTATTTAACTCCTCTTGCATGGCTAAAATCTAGGCTTCATCTTGAAGAGCTTCATTTTTCTTAGGTTCTAATTCAGAAACAAAAACTATATTTGCCTTTCTTCTAAATTTAGACCTAGATCTCACTACTAATTCCAATAATAGAAATTCCTTTTTCATTTTGTAACTTTTTGGATAGAACTTGAAAGCACTTAAGAGATTCATCTTTATGTGATAAAAATAATATCCAACAAAATCTAGTGAAGTCATCAATAATTATGAGACCATACTTCTTTCCGCTAAGACTTAATGTTTTGGTCGGACTAAACAAATCTATATGTAACAATTCTAGAGGTCTATACGAAGTTACAACAATTTTAGAGGAAAAAGATGATTTAACTTGTTTTCCTTTCTGACAACTCTCATAAAAGAAATCTTTGTTAAAACTTATCTTTGGTAATCTTCTTACCAAATCATGTCTAACCAACCTAAAAATATGTTTAAAACTAACATGACCTAGCTTTTTATGCCAAATCAGTTTTTCCTCATCTATTGATATAAAACATGAAACATTTTGATTTTTCAAATCATCTAGGTTAATTTTATGGAGATTATTTCGTCTCTTGGCAAAAACAAATATGGAACTGTCCTTGTTTTTTACTAAACAAGATTTTTTATTATAGGATACTTCAAAATTAGAATCACATAATTGACTTATACTAATTAGATTATAATTTAAGCCTTCAACTAGCAGAACATCATCAATAGATGAATAATAATCTTTACCAATTTTGCCGATTCTAACTATTTTGCCCTACTGGTTGTCTTTAAAAGTTATTGATCCTCCTTGCTTATTTTGGAGGTCTAGGAACATAGATCTTCTTCCCGTCATATGTCGTGAGCATCCACTGTCTAAGTATCATAAGTGCTGGTTGCTTTTTTCAAGAAAAGAGATCTGCAGTATATATTATATCTTTCTTAGGTACCCATATTTTCTTGGGTCCTTTGGGGCTAGACTTACAATTATTCATCGAGTAATAATAATATTGTTTCTTTTTCTTTCTGTTAGGAACACAACTCTTATTATGATGAACATCACCATTATTAAAACCTAAACCACTCTTATCATTTGGATGTCTATATTTTCCAATCATATCATTCATTCTTTTTGTACTTTCAGTAAATGTCGATAAATCTGTTGAAAGGTTATTAATCCTTTGGTTCAGTTGATTAATTTCCTCAGATCTATCTATAGTTACTTTCTTTTTCATATTGTCTACTTGTTTCTTAAGGCAAACGTTTTCTTTTTCTAACATTTTCGTGTTCTTCAAGTTTTTTTGTGGATAATCTAGTTCTCTTCTTTGAAGCTCATCTAGAATGTATTAAACTATTGATGGATACTCTCAATGGGTTTACTAAGACGTCAAGACTTAATGTGAATCTTAATAAAAGCCATTTTATCATCTCATTAACTACAAAATTTCTACAGGCTATTATTTCCACCTTAGTAGTTATGAACAAAGAATTCCTACCTTTGCAATATCTATGCCTGCCAATTACTATTAGAAGAATTTCTTCCAATGAATGTCTTTCCACTAATTAAAAGAATTTAAAGAAGAATCATCGAATGGACTAATAGATTCTTTTCTTTGGAGAAAGGGTTTAGTTAATTAAACCTATCATATGCTCCTTACAATTATATTGGAGCACAGATTTTCCTTTCCCAAGAAGTTGGCCAAATCTATTAAGAAAATTATAAGAGACTTTCTATGGGGAAAAGTAAATAGGAATTCACATCTTCCTAAGGTTAAGTGGGTAAATTTGTGTAAATTCAAAGAGAAAGGAGGTTTGAGAACCATCTCTATAAGGGTAGCCAATAAAGTGTTTTTATCAAAAGAAAGTGCTTTAAGAGAAACATTCCCTTTAGATGAGATGACTTCATAGCTACTTTTTGTAAAGGAACAACTTATGATCTGTTTCTCCTAGACCAACCTTCCTTTGATTTTTCAATCAACTTTTAAAGATTAGGGATAAAGTCACTAATGAAGTATGCTGCAAAATAGGGAATGGGAATTCTTCCTTTTTATGGCATGATAACTCTACTAGTTATGGTCCCATATCCCAAAATCTCGATGTTGTTTTATGTCTCTCAGGTATGGATTTCAAGGCCAAGGCTATGGTACTTATCAATCAAAATGAGTGGGTGCACTTTCTTGAAGTAATACAACAGTTGTTCTATTCTTCAAGATAGTTACCTTTAGCTTAGTAAACCTATTGAGAGATCTATAAGCAAAGCCTATAGGAAATGGGTATATAATACTGAACAAGGTGTTCCTTAGTATAAGGTTATCTAAAATAACACTATAGGACGCAGTACAACTTTTTTATTTTAACTAATGGCCAAAGGCAGAATTACTATTATAAACAGACTACATTTTATCTTAAATATGAATAGGATGTGTTACTTATGTAAGGAATAGATTGAGATGAGTGATCACTTTTTTTCTCTATCACGTCTCTAACTCTATATGGAATAGGACCTGAGAATATTTATTATGGAATGAGCTTTCAAATCACTCATAGAGGTGGTTAATATCCTAACTACAGCATAAGCTACCAATTCACTATAGAAGTAAAAGATGATAGTCCTAGCCACAACCTCACAGGAGTTACAGAAGGAGAGGAATATGAGGAAGTTCCAAAATAAGAAATATTCCAAGAGTGTAATGGTGTAAACTGTTGGCCCCCTAAAATTTTTCTTGAGGAATAAACATGATGTAAATAAATTATGAGGTCCTTAAGGGATTATTTTGTGGAGTTAATTATTTTGTTAATGTTGGTAAGATTTTATGACATAGATTAATTGAATTGAAGTATTAAAGTAGTAAGATGTTATAAAGGCAAATTGGGTATGACACTTAAGGGTATAAGACATAAGGCATTAGGCAAGGGACAAAATGGACATTGAACACTCATTAAGGGTTTAAAAAGAAGAAGAACAAGTTGTCTTGTATTTTTAAGAAGAAGAAATCATGGGTGAAGAGAAGAAGAGAAGAAAAGAAGAGAAAAAGAAGAGATAAGTTAAGGTTTGAAGATTCTTGAAGAGTTTGAAGATTTTGAAGCTAAATCAAGTAAGTATAAGCATCATTCTTCTTGATTAGATGAATGAAACCTGTTTTGATGTTAGTTAAGAGATGAATATGTATGGGAAGTTGTTGAGAATGGGTAAATGCATATGTTTAGTCTTTAGGGTTAATTATCAAAGATAGATTTTGATGTTTTTGTAAATGATAATGGGATGAAATGGGGTTGAAAATGAAGTAGAAGAGATTTTTTAGGGTTAATATGGGTTATATTTGGAATATAGGAAGTAAATAAATGAAGAATGTCGAAAAATGTCTTCGGTTTGGGTTTCTGGAAAAGTTCACCATAGCAAACTCCAGCAACTTTGCTGCGGTGAGCTCCATTTTCCTACGTAGAAATACTTTGGTATTTTAGGCATAACGTTTTCTGTAGATGTCCAAATGAAGTTATTCTTAATTTTGTGTAAACTAGAGACATAGGGATACAAATGGTATGAAGGAATTGGGTTCAAATTTAGTCTCAATGGATTTCAAATTTTGGATGGAGGTGGAGTATGGAATGTTGTTTTAGAATAAGAACATACTACAAATGTTTTTCGTATAACTTTTAAAGTGATAAACCAAATTGAATGATTTTGGAGTCATTAGAAACTTAAGAAAATGGGGAAAATGTTTTTAGAAGAAAGTATTATCAGATTTTGTCATTTACTTGATCAAAATGATCATGGAAAATTGACCCAAATGTTTGGACTTTTGGAAGAGTTTGAGTTTTTAGAATTTATCTTAGTGAATATGATATATATGGGTCCTCAAATTGTATTCCTATTGAATGGACATTTTTGTTATTGTTAAAGGAAATCAAGGAAGGCAAGAGGAGCAAAGGGTGAGGCACCTTTGAGCAAGTAATTGAGCAAGGATTTCTAAGGTGGGTTTCATGTTTATAATAGAAGTGATGAGCCTTAAATGTTTTCTATTAAATCAAAAGAATAAAATGATTTCAAATTGCTTCATAATTGTTGTATCTATTGCTTTTAAATGATTTGAGGAATCTTTATATGTTCGATAAATGAATTTTGTTGTTGAATTTCGAAATAAATATGGAAATGCATTGAAACCATTTATGTTATGCCTTGAAAAACTTCATGGCATGTTGTATATTTGGAAAAGAAGAAAAAGCATGAAAGTATGATGAAATGAGTTGAGCATAAATTTGTTTATGTTTGGGCAAGAGAGGAACATTTCGTTAATCACATGCACGTCGACATATAAACTTCTCCTGGCTGCCCGCTTGAGGCTACGAGATCCTGAGAAATTAGACTCGTTTTGTTCACCGTATAAACTTCGGTTTATCCGTTTTATTCCACGGAACTCTCGAGCCATTTGTTTGTACACTGCATCTTTGAATTGTCAAGAATGTTGCATAATTGAGTGTTATGCTTTGATGGTTACATTTATATGTTATGTTTATGTGATGATATTTCTTTAACTATGAATTTTTGAGCTAAATTTTGAATTTGGTTGAGAATTTGAAAACTATGAGTTTTATGCATTCAATATGAAATTTCTATAACAAATGAACATTTCAATGATTTTTACTTATTCTCCGTTATAAACTTGTTACCCACGAACTTTAAACTCACCCCCACTCTCCTTCCCCTATTCAGGTGATGAGGAAGAGATCGAGTGATCAAGAGTATAAGGATGTTACTTCAAATTCTGCATATCTTGGAATTTAAGTTATCTTCGTAAAATATAAGGATTAGTCACATTTCAAGGATTATTAGTTCATGAATTTTTTGTATTTTTGAGATTTTGGACTATTGTTGTATTGTGGCTTGGAATGTCATTAAAGCTTTAAAATTCTATCCTTTTGATGTTAATGAATTATGAATTATGTATGGATGATGTTGAGTGGGAATATGAATTTTCATATGGATGAGATTGAATTGAAATTAGGTATTCCTGAGGTAGTTACTGATTTGAGATGATTATGGTGGTTATGAATCGTTATTACACATAAGTGAGATGTTATGTAAAAAGAAGGATAGGAAATTATGTAGAATGAGAATTAATTGTAAGTAATGAATTAAATGAAAAGAGCCTAGAGAGTTTGATGAGATAATATTGGTAGTGGAATGGTTATGAAGTGATGCGCATTAAAGGAAGTGAATTTGGGACAACTTATATTGAAATTAAGGTTAGGAAAGATGGAAGGAAATTCGGTGTAGCACCCCATTCCCATAAGACCCGGACTTGACATCGATGAAAATGTCCGAGTCCGTGTCCTACGAGGGTGACGCGATACAATTCTTAGTCAAATCACAGTATAAAATTTTCCTTTAACAAATACATACACGTACGTTACATGTACGTAGCGGAAAACAAAACTTACAAGACATGACCGATAAATAAAATGATGACCACGAGGGTTCTCGTATACAAATCGTAAAATGTACCAAAATTCTCACATTAATACAGACGCAACTGATCCCGTCCTCTTGTATCACTCTGCGATCACTATACACCCGTTGTCTAACGGGGTATTCTTCTGAGTCCTGAAAAATAATTGCAAATTTTAGGTGAGTTTTTGCAAACTCAATGAGTTACCATCATCGATGATCCGCTCACTCATGTACAGAATCAATTTATAACATATATTCACATATCTGACTATTTGATCTCATTTTTCAATTCACATAGATCTGACTTTATCTCATAAAACGCTTTCTCAAGATTGCCTATTTACACAATTACAGAAATTCACATTCATATATCTCATTTTTGGTACATACAAATTTCACTCGCTTACCATTTATTATCATTTGGCTGTGACTGAGTGCCTAACTGTCCCATCGAAGGGCTCGATGATATCTGACCCTTATCCAATACTGGATAAAGGGCTCGCTATACGTTGAGCCTAAGGCTCTGAATCATTCATGAGCTCGAAGCTCATTTCCGCACGTTGAGCTAAAAGCTCTAATCGGTGGCAACTCTGGTCAACAGATCTAATATTTTATACAATGCTAAGCATATCGTAATTTGTCATACATTCTATAATTAGATGAACCCCATAACTATTTTCACACCAGTATATGACATTTTACCTAACAGTCGTTCAGACATATCAAAATGAATGGAACATGTAACACATTTTCAATTTATTTCAGTGTTGTGACCAAGTGCTTGAACTGTCCCTATAAGGGCACATTAATTGTTGAGCCAGAGGCTCTAAAACTATCCCACTAAGGGCTCATAAATCATTGAGCCAGAGGCTCTGAACTGTCCCATTAAGGGCTCATTAATCATCAAGCCGGAGGCTCAAAAACTGTCCCATTAAGGGCTCATTAATCATCGAGCCAAAGGCTCGGAAACTGTCCCATTAAGGGCTCATTAATCATCAAGCCAGAGGCTCGGAAATTATCCCATTAAGGGCTCATTAATCATCGAACCAGAGGCTCGGAAACTGTGGGGCTTGAGGCCCAATTATAATGTTGAGCTGAAAAGCTCTGATCAGTCGCTGCTTTGGTCACAATCTATCATTAACTGATTTTGTGTTCATGAATGTACGACCTGTGCCACGATTCAATCACTTTATTCATATATCACAATCAGATAATCGATTCACAAATTGTCACATCAAAAACACATTCACAATTTCACATACCCATAACACTTCTATATCAAATCACTTCAACATTCCAGACCTTCGATCCGGAGTTCACAAACAACACGGTTCCACCATTATACTTCAGAAAATTAAAAACACCGAATTATAACACTGAATAATTTGAGAACCTTCTAGATCACTCACTTGACTTCCGTGCTAACGCCTGGAAGTCTCGACAACGTCGGTGGGATGACTTTTCAAATGTGCCTCTATCACAATTTAAACACTTTATTTTACACATTGCCCAATTAGAAATAAAACACATGTAGCAATTTACAAAAATATACGTATCATGCACTTTAGTGACATTCCTGGGACTATCCCAAAATTTCATCGTCAAAGCCTTCCCTAAATATCAGAACTCAATTGATACTAAAATCAGTCAATTCGTTTCAGAAATCCGAAAGTTATTCTCCAACATATAACCATAATTTTACACTCAACTTCTATCTCAGATTTAAAACCTTTAAATACAGATTCAACACTTTCCTCCTTCATAAGAAGGAGACCAATGTCTCTAGTTCATAACAAATCAAACATTATCTCCTTTGACAATCTGTACAAAAAGTTATGGTTTAAAAACCAAAACATATTCATTCAAAAAAAGGGGTCCTCGTCGCGGCGAAAAGAACCTCGTCGCGGCGAAGGTTTGAGCTCGCCGCGGCGAGGGCATAAATGCGCGCCACGACGTGCTCCCTTATTCGCGTCGCGTCGTGACGTACGCATGAGCACGTCGCGATGTGCGAGCCCGATCTCCTTTCCCGAATCCTGATTTTCAACCATTTCAATCCAATTCTTCCAACCTATTCAACACATAACTCATCTAAACATTACAACATCACTCACACACCAATTTCCTAACCAAACCCACTATCAAACATCAAAGATTAACTAAAATCGAAAACCCTATAAACCAACATCTCAGTAACCCATTCTTTAGTTATAATCACTCAAAACATGAATCAATCAACAAATCAAGAGGAAAGATACTTAAACTTACTTGATTTAGCTCACAAATTCCTTAAACTCTTCATGATTTCTTCGAAAAATCAATTTCTTCTTCTGCTCCTCTTCTTCTTCCACGACTCCTCCCCCTTTTTCCCATTCTCAAACCCTAATTTCCCTTTTATATACTCTAATTAATTATGAAAAGTCCATTTTGTCCCTTCCTTTAACCTTAAGCCTTACACTCTTTAGTATCTCGCCCAAATTGCCCTTATCCAAATTCTTATAACTTTACTATTCCAATTCAGAAATTCAGATTCGTAGGCGCTGAATTGAGGTTCAATTCTTTCAGAAACACTCACTTTCATGCCTATCAATTTCCAATTCAATCAATTCATTTACTTTGACTTTCATAAACCCCTTTTTCCAAATTTCAATTGATCATGCTAAACGAAAATTCTTAAATCATGTCTTTAATTTGAGTGTCAATTGTACAGTCATTTATAGTACTGAAAATCTCATCGGTACTCACTTTGCCATTGTATGCAGATTTCACATAAATCACCCCAAGTCAATTTTTCAACCATATAATTTCATATTTTTCACAAAGACACCAAAGTCGGGAATTGTCACGAGTGTATGTACAATCTGGTGCATTTGAAATAATTTCTTTTCATATCTATATAAAGGCTACTTTATGCACAAATACAGAATTACCTGAACAAAATCACAACCCGATCCCAATTTACTATTTTGTCTTTCCTATCGGTGATGGGATGTTACATTTGGTGTGGTAAATTGAGTATCTTCGACGCGGTAAACATTATGTTGCCGCGGTGAAGTCCTCTACTACATTTTATTTTATTTTATTGTAATTACCGTAAGGAGATTTTCATGAGAATAAGCTCACGTTTTATGATCTCTGAGTTGGACTCCAAAAATGGGTCCAATATGTGTGGTATTAGAGCGTCAAAATTAGGATCTTACATGGCCACATATGTATGAGTTACATGTATGAACAATTGTTAAGAGTTTAAGCTTATGTAAACAGAGAGAAGGATAATGATTTGTCAAAAAGTGAGAAAATGAAAGTTGTAGATAAGTGGAAATGACAAATAGTATATGGGTAAATATGACAGATAATGATTTAATGCAATTGTATTGGAGGATGTATTATCGAATATGACATCAATATTGTACTGTGGTGAAATATTTTCGAAAGTGATATAGATATAAATGTATTGTCATGGATTGTTTGAGGAATATAGGGATATAAGTATGAACGATAAGATTAGAGTGTACAAGCAGAATGCAACAAAAACATAACCTTGTTACGATCTTAAGAAGAAGAAATTGGAACCAAAATGGTTGCTCGATTAATGCGACAAGAGTTATGATCCGCAATAAGAAGATATTGATGGACTTGAGATTAGAATTTTATAATGATTATACATCAATAATTTTGAATTGATCGAGGATATACATGTGGAAGATGAAATGAATGATAACAGAAAAATGAGACAGAAATGAGGAAATAAAAAAAAGAAATGAAATAAACATAAATGACTTTACATGAGATGAATGAAATGATATGTAGTATGAGGAAAGTTAAAAGTGCATATAAGATGGGATTTTATGCATGAATGAGATTAAGAAAAGGATGAAGAATCAAACGAGAAGATTAAATGCACTCAATATGGTAGTTGACTCATTATGAAATGATATAGCATCAGAAAAGGCAAATTTTGGAAAACTAGAATACAATCAGTGTTAGTATGTTTGATAAAGAGAGAAATGTTGTCTAAGATCAATTGAGATCAAAGTATCATTTGTGTAAGATATACATTGGTGATTTTCAGGAATAAATCTGTGGACAGATTGGCATGACTTTGATGATGCACACCTATGCATATGCGACAATAATTATGTTTATTAACTCA
>JANTPM010000246.1:31108351-31134401 GCA_025434745.1 Erythroxylum divaricatum | reverse complement strand
GGGTTGAAATGAAGTTGAAAATGAAGTAGAAGTGATGGTTTAGTGTTTAGATGGGTTATATGTGAAATGTGGGAAGTGAAAAGTTGGAAAATGTAGAAAAATGATTCTCAGAATACGTTTCTATAAAAGTTCATCGTGGCCAACTTTTTTGGCTCGCCACGGCAAACTTTCTAACGCGAAGTTTGCGGCAGCGAACTTTCCAACACAGAACATGCTTCGATAGTTTGAGCATAAATTTTTGTGTAGTTATCCAAATGGAGTGATTTTTAATTTGGTGTAAACTAGAGACCTAGGGCTATATATTGTATAAAGGAATTGAGTTCAAATTCACTCTATAAGGATCTTAAATTTTGGATGGAAGTTGATCATATAATGTTGTGTTAGTATTGGAACAAACCAGAAATGATTAGGGCATAACTTTTAGAGTACTGAACCAAATTGAATGATTTTAAAGCCATTAGAAACTTAAGACAATGGGGAATAGTTTTCTAGAAGAACATATGATCAAATTTCTTCATTTCTTAGATCATAAATTGGAATTCCTATTAAATGAAATTTTTGGCTATTGTTAAAGGAAATCAAGGAAGGCAAGAGGAGCAAAGGGTGAGGCACCTTTGAGCAAGTATTTGAGAAAGAATTTTTAAGGTAGATTTCATGTTTATAATTGAATAATGAGCTATTAAAAGTTTTCCAAAATCAAGAGAATAAAATGATTTCAATTACTTTATAAATGTTGCTTTCATTGCTTTTGAATGATTTGCAAAATTGCTACATGTTTCGGTATATGAATTTTGTTGACGAATTTCAAAATAAAGATAGAAATGCATTGGAACATTTTATGTTATGCCTTGCAAAACGTCATGGCATTTTGTATATTCAGAAAATAAGAAGAAGCATGAAAGTATGATGAAATGATTTTAGCTTAAATTTGTTTGTGTTTGGGCAAGAGAGGAACGCTTCATAAGTCACGTGCACGTTGACATATAGCCTTCTCCCAGCTGCCCGCTTGAGGCCATGAGATCTCGAGAAATTAGACTCGTTTTGTTCACGGTATAAACTTTGGTTTATCCGTTTTGTTCTACGGAACTCTCAAACCATTTGTTTGTGCATTGCATCTTTGCATAGTCATGAATGGTGCATAATTGAGTGTTGTGTGATGATATTTTAACTAGGAGTTGAGTGAGATTTACGAATTTGACTGAGAATTTGAGAACGAAGAGTTTTATGAATTCATTATGATTTTTAATACAACAAATGAACATTTCAACGGTTTTGCTTATTCTTCATTATAAACTTGTTACCCACGAGCTTTAAGCTAACCCCTACTCTGCTTCCCCTATTCAGGTGATGAGGAAGAGATCGAGTGATATAGGGTATAAGGACGTTACTTCAAATTCTACATATCTTAGAATTTAAGTTATCTTTGTAAAATACATAGATTAGTCACTTTTCAAGGATTATTAGTTCATGCAACATTTGTATTTTTAAGATTTTGGACTATTGTTGTATTGTAGCGTGGAATGCCATTAAATCTTGTAAAATTCTATTCTTTTGATGCTAATGAATTATGAATTATGTATGGATGATATTGAGTGGGAATACGAATTTGCATATGGATGAGACTAAATTGAAATTAGGTATACTCGAGGTAGTTACCAATTTGCGATGATTATGGTGGTTATGAATTGTTGTTACACATAAGTGAGATGTTATGGAAAAAGAAGAATAGGAAATTATGAAGAATGAGAATTAGTTGTAAGTAATGAATTAAATGAAAAGAGTCTAGAGAGTTTGATGAGATAATATTGGTAGTGGAATGGTTATGAAATAATGTGCATTAAAGGAAGTGAATTTGGGACAACTTAGATTGAAATTAAGGTTAGGAAAGATGGAAGGAAATTCGGTGTGGTAAATTGAGAGCGGAGAAGTCCTCCACTGCAGACACTGAAAAAAATTTATTTTATTTTATTGGAATTACCCTAAGGAGATTTTCACGGGAATAAGCTCACGTTTTATGACCTCTGAGTTAGACTCCGGAAACGGGGTCCAACAAAAAAGACAAAAGGAACTAGACAAGGTGACCCTATCTCCCCATAACTATTTGCTTTAGTGATTGATGTTCTCACTAGGTTGACAAACTACAAGATAGTTTAAAACAGGTTCTTCAAATATCATTCTAAGTGCAAGAGGATTAAACTCCTTAATCTATTGTTTGTTGATGATCTTTTGGTATTTATTGGGGTAGATAAAAAACTTGTCCACTTATTACTTAGAGGGTTAGATGAGTTTGCATGAATTTCAAGATTGGTGATAAAAAAAATCATATTTTTATCTCTACAAAGGGACTCGCAATTGGCTCCTGCAATAAACTTTTCACTACCCCAAATTAGGAGGTGATATAGCATAATATAGTGTGATTCAAGACCAAGTACCAAAACATTCTTTCATAATGTGGCTAATCATTGAGAATGGGCTACCTACATGAGGAAAACAAATTAGGTGGCTTAAGAAGGTTATTTACTCTATGATTCACACAATGAATCAAGATATCATATAAACTTGTTATGTGCATATACTATAAGCATATGAGATAGAATATTACAAAGATTTAGCCAAACTTCCAGGCCCTCTATAATGAAAGACATAATCAATTGGTTTTTAACACTAAACAACTATCACAATGACCTAATAGTAGTCAAGATATCCACAAACCTACTGATTTATGAAATCTGGAAGGAATGGAACGATAGAAGATTTCACAACACTAAGCAAGAAAAAACATCAATGGAGTACCATATCTAAGGAAGCAACAATGAACTTATAATCACAAACGTTACACATCCAATGCAGTATAACAATCAGAGCAAGAAGGAATCTTCCTTATCTTGCAAGTGAAAATCTTCTTTACATATAAGAAGAACCATTATAGTAAAATGGAGAAATCAGAACATAGAGTATCCTAATCAC
Organism: Erythroxylum divaricatum; assembly: GCA_025434745.1. NCBI lineage: Eukaryota > Viridiplantae > Streptophyta > Magnoliopsida > Malpighiales > Erythroxylaceae > Erythroxylum > Erythroxylum divaricatum. Next base: position 31,131,434 of record JANTPM010000246.1, on the reverse strand, counting down.
ATTTTAGCAGAGAAGGAACAATGATTGAAATGTAGAATAAAGATGGAGTCTGGAACAAAACTTTAACATCAAGTTAAGAATAAAACCCAAAACAAAACACATACCTTCTTCTAGCTAAATTATTAGTAGAACCAACTACAGAAGAGAAGATAATCTACTATCTAAAAGGAAGAAGAAAACTCCAAAAATATCTATGACTCCTCCCACTAAGTGCTAAATCATAAACATGTGGACACCTGGCAAGAAAACAGTGACACTCATAGCTTTGTTAAAATTGTATATTTGGGCTATCGAGGTTTCTATGTACTAAGTTAATTTCTAAGGAAAATTTTTTGTATTTGTAAGTAAAAATTACCATAGTTGGAGATACAATTTTATTTTAATTTACAAAAATCAATTGGTAATTAATTGGTTAATTTTTAACTAATCAATTTTTATAATCTAAAATAAACTCATTAATTTCCATTTAACGGTCTCATTTTCAATGAAACTTCAACTTTTTTTATGGGTAAGTGTAATCTGCTTCAATTTTATTTCAAATTCTTCAATTTTATGAAATCTTTGACCAATTTTATGACATTGTCTTACTAGTTTAACCTCCAGTTTCATTTTTAAAATATTGATTTGAGTTTTGAATCATAGCTACTCTATTATTTTAAAAAAAGTTATTTCCTTTTGTTTAGTTAGTGGTCAATCTTGTCCAAGTTAATTTAGTGCATCTCTATTGATTCATCTTCATAATTATGTAACCTAAAACTCAATATTTAAAAGAAATATTTGAGTAAATCATCCTCATACAATACCTAAAATTTTAATTGATCATAAATTACCAAGCTTCACTTTACTTTGTTTAAACACTTAATGGTTTGTTGGACATTTATTCTTGAACATGCTTTTTTTTAATGTAATATGCATTGCAAAAATGTTAAGCATCTAAAACTCAAGTTTTATAACATCTATAATTAGGCGCAATATCTCTAAAATAATTCTTTCAAGGTTAAATACATTGAAATTTTCTATTTTTTTGTTCTCATAAGAAAACTATCATTTTTTCTTTTATATTATGGTTTTGTTATTATATAACCCCTATATCATATTTCGTTAGTTTGTTCTTTAGTTTTGAATTAAAATGATGCAATATTATAGTTCTTAAGTTTAAATATGACATCATTGTAATTCTATAAATGGATGACAAACTTAAAAAAACATATGATTCCTTTTACCCTCACATTGCCCTTCCTCTTATCATTCTAACCCAAAAACTCAAGCTTTGTCCTTTAAAACTCCCAACTTTCCTTTATTTCCTCCTTCTCGTTTGCCTTCTCTATCTGAACTTGTTGGCATTTTGCCATCTTTTTAGTTAAATCTCAAGATAGCTCATTGAAAGATTCTCATCTAAGTGTCATTTTACATCAAGTGGTTAACAAATTATCTTAGAGCAAAGTGGTAGCGGACTCGTTAGCAGTTAAAAATTTGAGTATCTTTCTCCTTAAACTAAAAATGCCTCTATTATAGTGTCTCCACAAAATTAAGGTTTCTAATGGTAGAGTACATAAGTAAAAATCATCATTGGTGGAATTTTTATGGAGAATTCAATATTAGGCTACTATAACATAAGGAAGTTAGGATTAGAAAATTCACTTATGAAAAAAAGAATATGTATTCATATTTAGATTTGAAGTGGGGATAATGTAGATAAAATACTGGAAACAATACCAAGTTATATGAATGATAATCCACTAACGCTCTAGAAATGAAGATTGAAGACGGAAATGGTTAGAGTTAAAGAACAGCCTAAAAGCCACCTCTTCCTCTCCACTAATAGTTTAGCACAGATGCAAGTTATGCAACAAGAGAGCCATATCATAGCTAATTGCTTCCTGTGGAAAACAAAGACGTGAAGTAGTTTAACTTCATGGGAGCATAATATGGTTGGGGAGGTAATCCTTATTCAAACATGTATAATCCTAGGTGGAAAACCACTCAAATTTCTCTTGGTCTAACAATGTAGGAACTCAATTGAGAAATTAAGGCTTATCGGGATTTCAATAAGACAATTTTGGCTCATTAGAGTCAAAGATGTATAAGTTAATGGGTGCACTAAATTCATATTCACAAGCCAAAATGAGACCCATAAGAGGATGGAAGAAAATTTTGATCAAATAGAAAAGAATTATGCTTCTTCCATCTATAATCTGGATGTTCAAATGGGTCAGTTAGCCAATGCATTGTCTACAAAAAGTGTGGGAATTCTCTTAAGCAACACATAAGCAAATCTAAGGGAACAACGTAAGGCTATCACACTTAGGAGTGGGAAAGAGTTAAAAGAACAATAAAAAAAACAAGTTGAACTCCACCTTGTAAAAGAATAAGAGAAGTAAAAAAAAGGATGAATAGAAGAATGAGGACCCTCCTTATATTCCTCCTCTACCATGCTCACAAAAAATTCCATTCTCACAAAGACTTTTGAATAATAAAATGAATGCATAATTTGTAAAGTTCTTGGAAAAGCCGTAAATGTTATAAATTAACTTGTCTTTTGTGGAGGCTTTGGAACACATGCCCAAGTATGTGAAATTTCTCAAAGTCATCTTATCAAGCAAGTAGACTTGGGATGACAATCAAACGATCTCCATGATATAAATCTGTAGCTCCATAACTACCAACTGCATGCCCTCAAAGTTGAAAGATCCAGAGAGTTGTAATATACCTTGTGTAGATGGTAATTTAGAATTTTCTAAATGCTTATATGAATTAGGTACAAGTATTGATCTTATTTCTTTGTCAATTTTTATGAAATTGGGGTAAGGAAATGTGAACCCAACTACCATGCTTATTTAGTTGATGGATCAATCGATAAAGAAACCGTTTGATGTGGTAAAGGATGTGCCTATAAAAGTGGACAAGTTTATCATTTATATAGATTTCGTCATGCTAGACTCTGAAGAGGATAAAAAATGTCAACTAATTCTTGGTAAACCCTTTCTAAACACTGGAAGAGCTTTGGTAGATGTCTATGAAGGCAACCGCATCCTTCGAATTGGTGATGAATAAATGGAATTCAATATGAATAAGATATTAAAGAGTTATAAGGAGGGTAGTTCATTTATGAGAATTGATTTAGTTGAATTTTTTAAGAAGAGAGAGAGTCAATTTTGGAAACTATTAATGAAGTATTGGTAATCTCTTTAAGTAAGAATAGTTTTTGCCTCCCATAATACAAACTATTGGGTATAATTGAAGATTTAGATAGTTTCATCATTCCTTATGTTATTGGCAATTTTTTATGAAAAAGAGCATTACTAAACTTACTTAGATTTCTTACTTTGATCAATTATATCCTTTTCATTATCTTACAACATGTCGCTTATTTACAAGCTCCTAAACTGCCATATGGAGAAACAGGTGGAACCAAACCACTCACTATAGACCCAAGTTAGGGTAGAAGGCAGAGTATGTCAAGTTAATGATGTTAAACAAGCGTTACTTGGGAAGCAACCAAAGAATTAGGATTTTTATTTTTTTTATTTTCAGTTTATTTTGTTGATACTTTGTTATTTTTATTTTTTACGTTTATTTTGTAGGGAATGAATTGATGGATCTTTATGGTATAGAGTGTTCCCAAATTCCAACGTCAACACCATCACTGCCTTAATCACCTAACTATTCTTGCTCTAACTTTTTTTATTGTTATTTATTTTCTTTTTATTATTTTATTTCTCACATTGAAGATAATGTGTTGTTCAAGTGTGTGGATGTATATGCAATTGCATATCAATTGTGTGTGAATTTTGCATTTTTATTGTATTAGTTTTTTCATTAGCTTAGTATTGTGTGAAATTTTTATTGCATGATATAAGCATTGTGTGAAATTGTCAATGGCATGAATTTAATAGAAATAGTTTAGCTTTGAACATGGCCATTTAAATTGTAAAAACATAGTAATTTGCTTATTTTGTGTTTTAAGTGTTTTTAGGGTAATTATGCATGTTAATTCGGATATGACACTTATTCATTCACATTAGGACTCTTGTTCATATAAATTTATATTTATGTTCAATTAAATTGGTTAGCATCGTTAGTATCCTTTCATGAAAATGATTGACTAAGAAGAAATAAGGTAAGCTTAGAAATTGTAAAAAGAAAAAGAAAAATGTTAAATAAAATCACTATTCTGCTAGCATTTTTAAGAATATTGGGTTAAGAATAGGGTTGGTAGCCAGTTGAGAGTTGTGAATAGCTAAGTGACCAGGGGCATTCATGGCAAAATGTTTATCTTCACATCAAAAGGCCAGAATGACACTCCAACCAAGCTAAATAAAAAACATGACCTAGTTGCATAATCGGGGGACATTCATAACAAGATGTTTGCCTTCCTATTAAAAGACTAGGTTATCGTTAAACAAAATTTAAAAAAATGGTGTTAAAATAAATAAAACCTGCTGATCTTTTTCAAATAGCAAGAATTTTTATGAAAAGATACTTAGAGATAGTTTGCCTTTTTGATTGCCTAATAGTAATAAATGTCTGCTTACAAGTACCATAGGTATATGAATAATGTGTTAATGTTTTGATTGATATATATATTCAAATCAAATCACTTAAACATGAAAGGAATAAGTTAGAATGTTGGCATTTTTTAGTGATTGATTTTTTACTTTAAGTTCATTCCATGAGATTTGATGTTATTTTATCATTATTATATTGTTATATGATTGTGTGTTTATATATTTATGTGTTTTGTTTGTTTATGCAATAAGTTTTGCTTGAGAAAAAGAAAAGGTTTAATTTTGAGGATATTGATAGGTGTATATCATAGTATGCTTTTATAGGTGTTTAAGTGTGTTTTTAAGTGTTTCTTACATGATTATCATATGTATAGGCTTAAAATTGTGCTATTGATAGTGTTTGTATGTGTTTCAATTTTTTGAGTGGTTTAAAGCAAGAATTTGACCTTAATTTTATGTTTCAAGGGGTGTTTAATGTGTTTGTGAGTTTATGAAAATACAAAATTGAAGAAAAGAGAAGAATTGGATGCATGCAACCAAGTCACAGTCTCGACAGATAGCAAATTCCAACGATTTTTAGCTTTTCCAACTCACGAGTTATTTTGTATTTTTGACATTTTGAGGTTATTTTTTAAACAAAAATTAAGTGGGAAAACACTTGAAAGAACTGTAGAAGCCTTAAGAACTATTTTAAGGCAAGAAACACATGAAAAAAAAACGTAAAAGCCACCCAAACAAAAGTAGAGCAAGAGGAGACATCAATAGGAGCTTTAAAGAATTTCCAAAATTCCATATCAATACTTCAATAAGTTTTTATTATTTTCCCTTTATTTCTTTCATTTTATTGAATGTTTATTTGGATTTCTAAGATGTTTAACATGATTATGGGTTTCTAAATCCATATTAGTGATTATTCTTGAAATATTTTGTTGAACTTTATTGTTGATGAATTCAATACATCTAAGAATGTTTATGATAATTATTACGTAGGTAATAATTTGAGATGGTTAATCAAGTTACATGTGTTAAGGTGCACAAAAATATTTGGTGACTTAATAGACCTATATTTATTAGAGTAATGAACAAATAAAAAGAGATCTTAATTGGGAACTTAATTAATCATAGGATTGCCTTAAATCTAATTGGACAAATTACGAATAGTTTTATGAATCAAGAGCTGACAACTCTATAATTTTCTAATTCAATTAAAGTTAATTGATTAGATCTTGAGAGAAGGCAATCAAAACTTTAGGATATCAAGGATCAAATATAAATTGAATCAACAAGGTAAAGGGGAAACAAAATAAGGATAGAATAGTTCCTAAATCTTTAAGTTTGATTAACCTCAAATTCATTAGCAACTCAATTTTTCAATTCCTTACTTTTTTTGTTTTGTTATTATTTTAATTTCAATTATTTATTTTCATTCATATCAACTTTTAATACCTTAGACAAAATTCTATTTAAGGTTTTAGGTGTCCTATAATCCTCGTGAGAATGATACCCTTAACACTGTGAGATACAATCTGTATACTTATGGTATTCAGAGTTTTATATATTATAAAACTTGTCAAGAACAACCACATAACTCTGGGACATTTAACCTATGCTTTGTTATCCCTAATAATGTGTGACCAATAATTTACCCCTAGTGAATTAGAGTTATAATGATTACGTATTCCAATCTAGATTTTGGCTCTGAATTTATATATGAATAATCTAGTTGGCCTATCTAGATCGTTCATACATAAATCCAAAACATTAAACATAAAATAACATAGTTAATCCTAAAAGAGAGTTAAGACTAACATCATTAGATTAACCAATGCTTAAACATGTTTATCGGCCTCGAAATTCCATTTGAACTAAAAAGATGAAGCTTAACTCCTCATATCTCTTCAAAGGGAAAGGAATCTACCACCTTTTGAGTCTATAATGTCTTTATACCCTTTTTTACCACTTGAATGCCCTTTTATACTGCAAAATTCAAGTTGTGTGCTTATACTTGGTCTGCTAACGGCTGTGTAAGTGACCATGTATATTAATTTGGCAAAAATCATTGAGTTACATGATTTTAGACCAACTTACAAAGTCGTGTAAGTCTTCATATGGGCGTGTAGCTCTCAAGGTTACTTGAAATGTCTTCAAGCTTGTACACATTTCCATTGAGTTACATATTCTCATACATGATTGTATACGCCACAGTAACTTCATTTCTTCCATTATTTGTCTCGTCTTTACCCTAATTCATCTCCTTTTGGCTCCATAAGGGTAAATAAGATCAAACATTGATAGAGAGGCTCTAAGGATGCAAATTTAGCTCATTTTGGTTCTTGTTCCTCTAACTTATACCTAAAGAAAAATATGAACCAATATAAGTATCTTAAGTGAAGTATAATATTAATCACTAAGAATTAGGGAATATATATTAATAATTAAGCACTTATCAAGTTTCCCCATACTTAGCTTTTGATAGCCGTCATGCAAAACTAAAAATCAAAATTAAAAGAAAATCACTTCCGCTTTTTTTATATTTACCAAAATTAGATAGTCATAAGAAAAGAGGAAAAACTTTCAAAATCATGGAAAAACTTAAACATTCAATAATTTTACTAATAATGAATCAATAACCATTCCCTTCAAAAACTAAGCAATCTAAGAGTAGACTTTAACAAGTTTTGTTTAAAAATAAGTAAATATACAGTTACACTCAAACACCTTTCATAGTCAAGACATTCCACAACTTTACAAATCATTCAATTCTCTACCATTAAGGATTCATATACATAATTATAAATCATAGGACTTTTCAAGGTTGTAATGGGGCTAAAGTTTAAGGTGAGAAGTATCTAGATCATATAGTTTAAAAGCCATCAAAACTAGTGAAGTAAGAAAAACACTCAAGGGAGTATCAAACATAAAAATTAACATTCATTCAAATTTGGGTACTGATAAGGATTCCGCAAGTATACGGGTTTAGTTGCAGAAATAAAGTGTCGATCCACATAATTTGAACCAATATTCTAGGGTTATATGACGGGCCATTAGCAATGGTAGACCAAAAATGAAATCAGTCGAAGCTTGGGGGTATCCTACAATGAATAATATATAACCCGATTGGAAAGGAGTAAATGGCATTGAATTCATCTAGGGTTAAAGTATGTCAGCTTCCTAAAAGTTGAAAGAAAATCTTGCCCGCTAAACAATCACGCCTGTGAGTAACTTCAATAGAAATTGTACTAAAAAATTCTAGGGTTATGTTCGAATATGTTGAACATCTAACATCCAAAAAAATTTACAAACCAATTGCACCAAACAATCTATAAATATCAGCTAATAAATCCAAGTCACTCAAAGTGCCCTCATCATAATACCTAGTTGTAATTAAAGGCCTATTTTTCAATCTTTCATACCTAGCTCATTCATCGATATCAGATAAACCAAAAGGATTAGAATTACCTAGTTGTCGTGGTGGTTGAGACGGTTGAGTGCAAGTGGTGCTAGACTCGCCTAGTGAGACACGACTCCTTTTAGGTCCCATCGGAGAATGAGGTGTAGGAAAGAAGGAGGTTGGAGGAAAATTGAAAGGGAAGAGAAAAATAGTGAGAATGGAGGTAAGAATTGATTGGGAGATGGATAGTTATGGAGATGAAGGAGGGACAAGATGAAGATGTGATTGTTAGGGTTGAAATTTATATAGAAAGAAGGAGGAATGAAATTTTAGATGAGAAAAATGAAAGGGAAGGGTTTTTTGAACGGTGGTGGAAGGCAAAGAACGTCACACGGTCTGTGTAACTCGACACGGTTAGATCGTGTGATTGTCGGGCAGGAATGGAAACGTCACATAGTTCGTGTTAGTCGACACGGTGAAACCGTGTGACTTTCATGTGAAAATGAAAATAAGCAACCAAGAGTCATATGGTCTGTGTGATGATACACGGTCAGGCCATGTGACTTTCGGGTGAAAATGAAAATAAACAACCGAGCATCACATGGTCCGTGTGATGATACACGGTCAGACCATGTAACTTACTGCCCTTTTTTGTTTATATAAATAATCTACACGAACTTGAAAGAAACAAATCAAATGGGAAACAAATAACTAAAACAAAATGTGTATAAACAAAGCTCATTAAATGGTGTGAGCAAACCAGTAAAGTGCATTAGCTTTGTTGTGGTTCAGAAAGTGCCAAAGTCGTTATGGCACCTAAGAGATGTCCAGCAAGATAAGGTTTTAAACACTGAACATTAACCTTAAAAGCTCCTGAAACTTCACTCCAAACCTCGACTGTGCTATGAGGAAATACTTGCAAAACTTGAAATGGACCAGACCATCGTGACTTGAGTTTTCCTAGAAAAAGAAGAAGATGAGGGTTAAATAACAAGACTAAATCACCATCATTGAACCTCTTCTTGGTAATGTGTTTATCATGCCAAAGCTTGGTCTTTTCCTTGTACAGGCGAGAACTCTCATAAGCTTCCAATCGCAAGATATCCAACTCATTCAATTGCATTGCCCTCTTTTCACCAACAAATTTTAAGTCAAAATTCAAAGTTTTGACAGCCCAATAGGCTTTATGTTCTAATTCCACCGGTAAATGACATGCTTTGCTGAACATAATTTTGTATGGTGTGGTACCTAAAGGTGTTTTAAAAGCTGTACGATAGGCCCAAAGAGCATCATCAAGTTTTAAAGACCAATCCTTTCTTGACTTATCAACTGTCTTTGCTAAAATACTCTTGATTTCTCGATTAGAAACTTCAACCTGCCCACTTGTTTGAGGGTAATAAGGCATAGTAATCCTGTGAAAAACACCATATTTTTGAAAAAGAGTCTCAAGGGGCTTATTACGAAAATGGGTACCATTGTCACTTAAAAGTGCTCTTGGAAGTTCGAAGCGAGTGAATATATGTTTCTTCAAAAACTTGATCACCACCTTAGCATCATTCGTGGGAGTTACAATTGCCTCTACCCATTTTGAAACATAATCTACTGCCACTAAAATGTAGAGATTGTTATGAGATTTGGGAAATGGACACATAAATTCAATTCCCCAAACATCAAACAGTTCAACCTCCAATATTCCAGTTTGTGGCATCTCAGCTCTCCTTGATACATTTCCTAACAACTGGCAATTATCACATGTAGCCATATAGTACTTCACATCACTAAACAAAGTAGGCCAGAAAAATCTTGCTTGGAGAACCTTGGCGGCTGTCTTATCTGGACCAAAATAACCGCCATAAACTGTCGAATGACAATGGTCAAGAACACTCTGGACTTCATCTTTAGGCAAACATCATCTAAAAATACCATCTCCATAATATTTATAAAGTAATGGTTCTTCCTACACATAATATTTGGCATTAGAGATTAGTTTCTTCTTCTGCTGGTAAGTAATCTCTAGTGGGAACAAGCCACAAATGATGTAATTAACCAAATCTGCATACCATGGTATTGCAATAGATGATATAGTCAACAGTTGGTCTCCCAGAATGGAATCATCAAGTAGGCAATCTTCACTAGGAACAGTAATCCTAGAAAGGTGATTGGCTACCATATTCTTAGTACCAGCTTTATCCTTAATCTCTAAATAAAATTCTTGCAATGATAAAACCCATCAGATAAGACGTGGCTTGGAATCTTTCTTTTTTAATAAATGCCGAATAGTTGCATGATCTGTAAAGACAATAACCTTAGAGTTAATGAGGTAAGACCAAAATTTTTCAAGAGCAAAATAACTGCTAAAAATTCTTTTTTTGTGGTAGCGTAGTTAATATGAGCCTCATCTAATGTGCGACTAACATAATAGATGGCATAAGGCTTGTTGTCTTTTTGTTGTCCCAAAATAACTCCCAAAGCATGATCACTTGCATCGCACATCACTTCAAATGGAAGGTCCTAATTAGGTGCTCGCATAATCGAAGCTGTTACTAAAGCATCTTTCAACCTATAATAAGCGCTCAAACAATCCTCATTAAACTCAAAAGATACATCGTTGACAAGTAAATGTGTTAGAGGTTTTGTTATTTTAGAAAAATCTCTAATAAACCATTGTTAAAAACCAACATGTCTAAGAAAACTTCTCATTCCTTTTACTGAAGTTGGAGGGGGCAATTTTTCAATTACTTCCACTTTTACTATGTCAACTTGAATACCTTTACTTGAAACCAAATGACCCAATACAATCCCCTCTTGGACCATAAAATGACATTTTCCCAATTCAAAACCAAATTAGCTTCTTTGCATTTTTCCAACACTTTTGACAAATTTTTCAAACAATCATCAAATTACAAGCCATAAACAAAGAAATCATCCATAAACATTTCCATTATATTTTCAATGAAATCAAAAAATATGGCCATCATACAACGATGGAAAGTGGTAGGAGCATTACAAAGACTAAAGACATTCTCCTATATGTAAAAGTGTCATATGGGCATGTAAAAGTGGTTTTGTCCTGATCCTGCGGGTGAATGGAAATCTGGAAGAAACCCAAATATCCGTCAAGATAACAAAAATGAGAGTTCTTAGCAAGTCTTTCTAACATATGGTCAATGAAGGGAAGGGAAAAATGATCTTTCCTAGTGGCAGAATTCAACTTATGGTAATCTATGCACATTCTCCACCCGGTGATAGTCCTAGTTAGAATTAGTTCATTTTTTAATTTTTGACAAATGTCATCCCTCCTTTTTTAGGAACTACATGGACCGGACTAACCCATTTACTATCCAATATAGGATAAATTATGCCTGCCTTAAGCAATTTCAAAATTTCCTTTTTGATCACTTCTTGTATACTAGGGTTTAACCTCCTTTGATGTTCAATGGTGGGGCTATGGTCATCCTACATTAAGATTCTATGCATGCACACAGAAGGATGAATTCCTTTAAGGTCATCTAAAGAATAACCTATAGCTTTTCTATGCTTTCTTAATACGTGAACTAGTTTTTTAGTATTAGCAACATCTTAAGTAGCATTCACAACCACAGGATAAGTAGAATCAGGACCCAAAAATTCGTACCTTAAATTAGAAGGAAGGGGTTTAAGTTCTACCTCAGGGGCCTTTACTTCAATTGATTGATCCACTTCCAAAACTTCAAACTGCTTTTCTTTGACCTTGTAATTCTCATGAAGATTTGTTAAAGCTTTAGCAATCATGGCCACTTCTGAAATCTCATCACTTGGTATTCCATTAGTAATCAAAAAATGTTCAAGAAAATCATCCGAATGTTGTTTAGACAAATGGATATTTATAATAAAATCAATTACGTCAATTCTAAAACAATCATCATACAAGCTTGGAAATTTAGTAGACTTTGACAAATCAAATTGAACATAATCCTCACCAATCTCAAAAGATAATTTGCCATTTTTCACATCTATTTAACATCTCACTGTTGCCAAAAATGACCTCTCCAGGATGATAGGGGTGTGTATGTCTTCCTCCATTTCCAAAATAACAAAATCAACGTGCACGTACAAATCACCTACTTTAATTGACACATCTTCTAATACACCAACAAAATATTTAACATATCGATCTACTAATTTCAAAGCAACAGTAGTAAGTGTCAAATCTCCTAAATCAAGCTTCTTACACAAAGAAAATGGCATGAGACTAACGCTTGATCCTAAATCACATAAAGCACGTTCAATTGTAACTTTACCAATCTAGAAAGGGATTGAAAAACTCCCAGGATCTTTGAGTTTTAGAGGAAGTTTATTTTGAATAGTTGCACTACATTCAGTAGTCAAAGCAACAGTTTCATGCTCTTCTAACTTTTTTTTTGACAACATTTCTTTTAAAAATTTAGCATAAGAAGGCATTTGAGACAGTGTATCTATGAAAGGAATGTTGATGCAAAGCTTTTTGAGAACTTCTAAGAATTTCCCAAATTGAGCATCCAATTTGGCTTTGGTCATTTTATGAGGAAAGGATATTGGTGGAGTGTAAGGTTTTTGGCACGACTTTTTTAATTCCTTAGAAGGATAATCATCATCACTCTTCTTTTCCTTCTCTCCCTCTATCTCGCTACCAACTCCGTTTGGAGTTTCATCGACTCCTTCTTCTACCACTCCATTCCTAGGATCATGACGTCCCACCCGTTATTTTGCACTTCTTAATGTGACGGCTTTACAATGCTCCCTAGGATTGGTTTCAGGATGACTAGGTAATTTTCCTAATGGTGTGATTGATGAACCAGCCTAATTTGCAATTTGGTTCTCAAGCAACTTATTATGGGTAGCTAATTGATCTACCTTATAGGTTAATTACTTGATTGTTTCTTCTTGTTGTCTTTGGGCTAGTAATATGGATTCCATCATACTTTCCAAGTTCGATTTTTGAGGTCCTGGCAGATTGGAAGGCCTTTGAAATCTAGGAAGTGGTCTAACATTTGACTGAAATAGGGGGTTTTGGTTATTCCTCCAAGAGAAATTGGGACTATTCCTACAAACTGGGTTATAAGTGTTAAAATCTGGGTGTCAAATTGGAGTGTTTGGTTAAGATTGTTAATGGCATGAACTTGGTGGCGACCCTGATCTTGGGCAAAAGGACTACCAACTTAAAAATTAACAAACAACAAAACCACAAATTTCACAAGCAGAAGTAGAACTCACAGAACTAACATTCAAACGGTCTAACCTATGGGTCATGGCTTCAACTTTAGCAGAAAGTACAATGAGTGCATCCACTTCATACTTACCTGGAGTACATGTTACTACTCTTAGTTCGTTAGACCATTGGTAATTATGGAGAGACATCTCTTCAATTAGATTGTATGCATCAACGTAAGTCTTATTCAAAATAGCTCCTCTAACTGTAGCATTGATTAATGTCCTCATCGATTCGAGTAATCCATTGTAGAAGTTATGAAGGACCATCCAATTTGGTAAGCCATGGTGTGGACACAAACGAAGTAAATCTTTATAGCGCTCCCATGCTTTATACAACGTCTCATCATCTTTTTGCGTGAATGTCGAGATTTGATTTTGGAGATTAGTCGTTTTGCTTAGAGGAAAATACTTGGCTAAGAACGTCCTGGAGAGTTGTTCCCACATAGTAATAGATCCAACTGGAAGCGAATGAAGCCATGCGCTTGCCTTATCTCTTAGAGAGAATGGAAAAAGGCAGAGATGAATCATATTTGGATCCTCAATAGGTGACCCTCCAAATTGTGATTGTTGTACCATAGAGATGAGGGCTAGTTTCAACTCAAAAATTTTTGTTTCCACACTTGGATTCCGAATTCCTAAAGTATTATCTTAAACCCTTGGCTTTGCATAGTCACATAATCGTTGTCCCACTCCTTCGTCCATCGTATTGCCATTGTCGGGAGTTGTCACCTTCTTTTTGTCTGCAAACTTTTATCTCTTTCTCTTGTGGTACACTCTGTCAATCTCAGGATCAAATGTGGCTATGAATGTATATTGCATGTAAGTCTCAATTATCCGCTACACGAGAAACACAATTAAGAGTAAACAGGTTTATATATAAAGAATAGACAAATAAGGTGGAATTAAGAAAAGCTTAGTCAACTTTATTCAAAAGAATTCAATATTTGACGTAAGCCCCTGACAATGGCACTAAAAACTTGATAGGGATTCCGCAAGTATACGAGTTTAGTTGCAGTAATCAAGTGTCGATCCACAAGGACTAAGTCAAAATACCTAATTTATACTTTCTAAATTTGTTAAGCAAATGAATATGAAAGTTGTTTTGCTAAGAAAATATCGATATACAATAAACAGAATTTGAACCAATATTCTAGGAGTTCATCCCAACATAGAATTTATGTCATCCTTATGAAATGAAATACTGATCCAAGCACATTAACCCATTTTTTTATTAATTAATTCTTTCGAAGCTATTGACGTGTTGATTCCAATTTTTTTAAAGCTAGTTTCCTAGACTAAAATTGAACCCAACCCAATGAACTCAATGGTTAATCTCAAGTACTCTTAATGAAGAATTCTATTTCTAGATATTCTTTCAATAAAGTCTAATCTAGCAGTTCAGATATTAAACATCACCTTTCAGTTTTAACATCCATCATTAATTAATTAGAAACCCTACATTAGATAGATCAAATCAACATCGAATTGATTCACTTTACAAAAGTCAACCATGAATTAAGAAGTAAAGTCGTTAGGTTTAACACATAAATTCCAAGTTAAAGTAAACATCCTAGAATAAATGAATTTACAAATTCATGACTAAATTCAACCAAAATGTAAAACCATAAGTATGAACATTAGAAATAAATAATGAGTGAAAAGGGAGGAGAAAGAACTCCAATGGCTTCTTAAATCTTCATTTCTCAATCTTCAAGCTTTCCTTTTTTTTTCATTAAATCTTGATTTTCTCCTCCTTTTGGATTCCTCAACTTCTGACTTCCTTCAGCCCACTTTCTCCTTGTGAAAAAACTCTCCTTTAATCCCCCAAAAAATGCCTCTTATCACTGAAAAACTGTCAGGGAAAACCGTCATACCTGGTCTGTGTGAATCTACACTATAAGACCGTGTAATCTTCGGCAATGATTGTGCACTCACGCTTCAAAAGACATGGCCCGTGTGAATCTACACGATCAGACCATGTAATTTTCGAGTCTCCAACTTTGAGCTTCAAATTTACATGGGTTGTGTGTTTTTAGACGAGTAGACCACATATTCCTCATATTTGCTTTATTATCTCCCCAAAACCCCTGTAATTTCCAAAATCAAAGGAGTAGTACCGGATTCACAAAAACTAAAGGTAATTTTAACATCATTTGATACAAAAACGATGACAAAATAGAGCTAAAATATATCAAGAATAACAACTTATCAATACCATTGATATGATGAATGCAAAAACTCTGTTTCACAGCTTATATTCAAGCCTTCACACCATAAACCATATAAAACACAAACAAATAGAAGAAACTCACTATAATATTATGGTAAATAATGCATTAAAATATTAAGAAGTGATCCTTCATAACTTCTCCCTTATTTACATTATAATCAATTGACCATTCCATACAATTTTAGGAGGAAATACTAACATGAATTACTTTGCAAAGCTAATAATTTTCCCCCTCGATACTTCTTTTCTTTTATTCCTGTTTCTTTTTATTTTTCTATAAAAACAAAAATATAAAGGAATTACATCAATGATGGAACTTATCAAAGGATAAAAAATCACATTCCATCAATTATAATTAACCTACATATATACACACCCCCATACTTATGCTCTTATTCATCGATAAAAATCAACAATTAGAAATGCTCCACTATCTTTAAGGCTTATATAAGACATTTTGTTATGTTAACGGCTTGTAATATGATTAGCACAAAAAGAAAAGGTTTCTAAAGTTTAAGAGGCTAAACAACAAGATAAATCATAGTGTGTTTTATAGGCTATAAAGTGTGCTTTTAGGTGTTTTCTTGAGTGAAAATCATATGTTTAGATGTTTTGTTTGATTATTATTGATTTAGGCCAAGATTTTAAATTTATTGCATGTTTTAGGGGATATTTAATGTGTTTGGTTGATGAGTGAAGATAGGAAATTTCAAGAAAAGATAACAAATAAGTTAGACGAAGAGAGCAATCATGTACAATCGTGTAGCAATTCGTGATAGAGAGATGAAGACTCTTATCATGAACATTTGTATTTGAACAATCGTGATAAAGAGTGCATAAGTAGTGTGTTGATTATGCATCATTTATGATAGTGCAAATTCCAAAATTCTAAGTCGCAAGATTTTTGTATTTTTTGGTGATTTGGGGCTATTCTTGGAACAGAAACAAATGTGGAAACACTAGAAAGAACCCTAGCAGAATCGAGAACTATAAAAGGAAAAGAAAAACATGAAAATAGGTGGTTGGAAACAAAAACGAATAAATCAAAGAGAGAAAATTCTAGAAGAAAAAAAGTTGCAGACTTTTCCAGTTTAAGGACAAAAAAAAGAAGGCATATAGAATTCAACCTTCTATTATTTTCTTTCCTTTCCTTATGATTCTTGAATTTTAATAATGAATCAATTAAGATTTATAGTTTTAGTTATAGATTGCTAAACTTATTTTGGGGATATCCCTTGAATTATTTATTAAACTTTATCTTTTTGATTTAACAGAGAAATACTTTGTGGTGTTTATTGTTTTATATTTGATATGAATCGAGAGGTTAGATTGAATTATCTATGTTGTGATGTATAGCAAGAGATAGTATCATACTAGACTGATAAACATCAAATTAATAGGAAATTGAAGAGGGATCTTAATTGTTTATTAGTTACCCTTAGGATAGCTTCAAATCCAATTAGATAGTTAGAAAGAGTTTTAATAGATCGAGAGATCACAATTCAAAACATGATTGATAATAAAGTGTGTAAATTAGTCTCCATTTACCAAGGCTTTATCTAATCTCTTTTTTATATGACACTTAGTTAGCTTATTACTCCAAGTGAAAGTTGATCCTTCAAATTTCAGGTCAATGACTCCTATATTCCCTGCATATCCCTAGAAGTTAGTAGTGAATTTCTTCAATCTGACATTCCTTTTAGCTTTAGAAAAATGAAGAGTATTGTTGAATGCCCCTTAGTATCAACCATAGATCCTTAACTTGAGTGTGAATTTCTTGTAGTTTTTTCCAAAGTGATCTCCTCTAAAAAGTATAATTTGAGCCATAAAAAGAAAAAAGATTAATACATTTCTTTGAGCCTTAAAGAAGAACAACTCCAAATGCATTTACTGATCAATGGCTAGTAACTTCTGGACCTTGACTAGAGTATTATCAAAAGCAATCACCACTTTCCCATAACAGTGACGTTAATGATTGGAGAGCAAAGTCCAATTTTCTCCTAAATGTAAATGATCTAGAAGGGGGGTTGAATAGATTTTTAAAGCTTTTAG
Organism: Erythroxylum divaricatum; assembly: GCA_025434745.1. Lineage (NCBI taxonomy): Eukaryota > Viridiplantae > Streptophyta > Magnoliopsida > Malpighiales > Erythroxylaceae > Erythroxylum > Erythroxylum divaricatum. Next base: position 31,114,024 of record JANTPM010000246.1, on the reverse strand, counting down.
CAAAGTTCTACAAAAATTCAGAAGTTAATTCTACACAAAAACAAATTAAACAAATTTAAATGTGGAGAATAAGGAAGAAGAGCAAACACTGTTTTTATAGAGGTTCGGTGCTGAGACCTACGTCCTCTACCTAAGCTCCCACTTAGGATTTTACAAACCACTTTATTGCACACTTTTTAGTTTAGTGCGAACTCTTACAACACCACTTGATTTCCGACTCAAGCTACCTTTACAACTAATTTGTTTTCTGGCACAAATCCTACCTCACAAGTGATTTCTCACTAATCACTCAACTCACAATAATAATGGGATAAAGATGAAAGATCAAATGCTCTATACAAATTTGAAACATGCTAAGAGCAATATAGAGCAAATTTGGAACAATAACAAAATTCTTTGGCTTTGTGGACTTCGATATCTGATCCCTTGATGAACCACTATTTATTTGGAGATTAGGAATGAATGAGCCATTGTAAATCCTCTGCTAGCCGTTGCATAATTTCTGATGAACGTTGCTTAATTTCTTCCTTTCCATTTAGGAATGATTCGGACACATCTGACTCAGCTTTGCCTGATAGTCGACTGGTCGAGCTGCGATAGTCGACTAGTATTAGCATTTTTCACTGCAGGCTTTAACTTCGCTCTTCGATCAGTCGACTAGTGCCATGATAGTCGACTAGTGCTCCTATTCAATTGATTTGTAGTCGACTTGTAATACATTAGTCGACTTGTTTCAAGCCCCATCTGATGATCCTTAATTTATTAGTCGACTTGTGATATGTTGGTCGACTTGTGCTGACTCCAACGGATACATTTAATCAAATCTTCCCATAATCTTCATGTTTAATGTCTCTATCATGTTGAAGATTACTTCCTTCTTGATTTCACCATGATTTATAATGCTTTCTAGATTTATTTCAATCCAAAGCACCTGAAATAATTTCTTAACAAATTCTATACATTTTATTATTATCAAAACATAAGTGGGATTTAATGTGTCAACTACCATTGGTCCAACACTTTTCATTTTTTTCACTCTCTCTCATCGACTCTCACTTTCACTCACCGTTGTTCTCTCTCTCTAGTTCTCCTTTCCATCTCGGCGGTGCTACTCCCTATCCGATGGTGTTGCTCCTTCCCTAACAACTATCATCATCCTCCCCGCTCCATGCCAGCATCAAAGATCCTTGGCTCTTCTATGCGAAGTCCCGAACATGCCACAGTCTTTAAGCCTCCTCCACGAGGACCACTGCACCATGTCGTCGCCACCATTGATGTCTAAAAGAGGAGAGAGCGTTGCTACTTGCCCCAGATTTACACCCGAGTCTCGACTTGTCACCCAACCTAACACCTAACCCAAAAACCCGAAACTATAAATTGATTTTTTAGGTGTGTTTTTTGAGTTTTTGATTTGTTTCTTGCTTAATTATTCACATTTTTTATTTTGAATCAATTTGAACTTAGATGTTGGAAGTTGAAACTAAATTTTGTGATTCGGTTGGAACTTGGATTTGTGAATTGATTGGAACTTGGTTTTGTTATTTGCGTGTATCTAAGTTAGATATTAGAGTTGGATGATTCACGGTTTTATGCTTTGAATATTAGAGTTGAATGATTCACGGTGTTATTTTGGTTTTATGATTTGCGTGGGTTGGATTGGATATTGAAGTTAAATGGTTCACAATTTTGTTTGGTTGACTTTTGGTTTGTTTTGTGCATTAGTTTAACCGATTAAAAGAAATTTATGTTAAGTTTTTTTATGAATGAAATGCACGTCCTAATGTGAATATGTGATGATGTTGATGAATTAAATTGATTCAATTGAAAGTTTGTAAGTTGAAACAACTTAAATTAAAAATTTAAATCGAGAATATTAAGGTTGCAAACTTATAAAGACTTAAATAATTAATTGACACATTCTTAAAATTTTTGAAATGTTATTTTATTTTTAGTATTTGGGTATTGGCTTTAGGTAAATAATTAATTGAGTATAACATTATGCTATTGTAAATTAATAACAATTTGGTTGTAGTTAATGATAGTATTTGGGTATTAGCTTTGGGTAAATAATTAATTGAGTATAAAATATATTGAATTATTTGGTAATATATAAGTGTGGGCTATCACAAATATTTATGATAGATAATGTGTGAAAGTAGTAATGTAAATGTGTCCAAAAGGAACTTTTTTCTCAAATTGCGAACATGTTGTGGGCTCCAACCACTTAGACTTATTAATTTTAATTAAAAATCATAAAAGCAATGTATATATTTAAGAACCAAATATAGAATGGTGTATATAATATTATGGATTGTTAGAAATGAAAATAAGATTCAAAGCTTTAAATTAAAAAAAACATTTCCAAAGAAGTTATATCCTTCAACTTTATCCTCATGTTATGAATATATCCTTCAACTTGATCATCATGCTATGAATAGATGTGTATGAACAATTTTATAAGATATTTCATTTATTATTTGGTGATTATGTAAATCATACTCTTGAACTTGATTCTCATGTTTGAAACTTTGAATCCAAAGTATTTGAAATTGTTGGAAATAGAAATTGCTTATATATGTTTTGTGGTTGTTAAAAATGGAAATTGTTTATGTATGTTTTGTGATTGTTGGAAATTAAAATTATTTTTGTATATTTTGTGTAATATTTTGTGATTGTTGGAAATGAAAATTGTTTGTGTATGTTTTGTGTAATTATATATGTTAAATAATTGAATTGTTAGTTTTTGACTTATAGTGAATTTTGTTCGATGAAATTAATTTGTATATAATGTAATCATACAAAACATGTTATATAAAATGGACATGCATACTGAGTAAAGAAATTATGTGTTCTTTATTTTGATATATGTATGTTTTGTGATTGTTGAAAATGAAAACTATTTTATGAATGTTTTATGATTATTGGAAATGAAAATTGTTAGAAATGAAAATTTTTATGTATGTTTAGAAAAGTAAATTGTTTTATGAATGTTTTGTGATTATTGGAAATAGAAATTGTTTATGTATGTTTTATGATTGTTAAAAATGGAAATTGTTTTATGAATGTTTTGTGATTATTAGAAATGAAAATTGTTGAAAATTATTGGAAATAGAGATTGTTTATGTATGTTTTGTGATTGTTGGAAATGAAAATTGTTTTATGAATGTTTTGTGATTATTAGAAATTGAAATTGTTGGAAATGAAAATTGTGTATGCATGTTTTTTGATTATTGGAAATAGAATTATTGAAAATTGTTGGAATATAAATTGTTTTAGGAATATTTTGTAATTATTGGAAATGGAAATTGTTGGAAATAGAAATTGTTGAAAACTATTAGAAATGAAAATTGTTTTATGAATGTTTTGAGATAATTGGAAATGGAAATTATTTTATAAATGTTTTGTGATTATTGGAAATGAAAATTGTTGAAAATAGAAATTGTTTTATGCATGTTTTGTTATTATTGAAAATGGAAATTGTTGAAAATTATTTATGTATGTTTTGTGACTGTTGGAAATAAAAATTGTTTATATATGTTTTATGTAATTATATATGTTGAGTAATTGAATTATTAGTTTTTGACTTATAGCGAATTATGTTCGATGAAATTAAATTGTGTATGATGTAATCATACAAAATGAATTATATTTTATAAGATAGACATGCTTATTGTGTAATGAACTAATGTATTATTTATTTTGATATATTCATTCATTTATTTTTATAGATAAATGGAAGGAAGTTCAAGTACTCCTGATCAAACTACTTTAGGAAGATACAATGATCCAGTTTGAGCTCATGCTGCATTGGTTCCCAGTATAAGGAACCATATTATTTGCTTGTTTTGCAACAAACATTTGAAAGGTAGAGAAATCACCTGATTAAAGAAATATTTAGCTAGGGTTAAAGGAGATGTGGAACCCTGTAAAAAAGTAAGTCATGATGTGAAATGACAAATGAAAACATTGCTTGAAGAATATCAACATGAGAGAGATAAAAGTGGAAGGCTGAAATTGGTAATGGAAGTTTGTTTTCTAGTTTTCGTGGTGATTGTGGAAATATTGAAGATGGTGGTGGTAATACTAGTACTGGTAGTGTTTCATCTTAAGCCCAAGAAAAAGTTTCTGAACCTAATGTGAGGAAGAGAACAAGGCAAGTGACTAGTTTTTTTACACCATGAATAACTCCTAGAGCCCAACCTTCAATTCGTAATGCAATGCAATCAAGAGATGCGACCCACAATGTCGATATGGCAGTAGCTAGATAATGGTATGATATAGGTTCATCATTCATTGCTTTTCAATCTTATTATTACCAACATATGATAGATGCTGGGACCGAAACCCAACCTCTTAACAAAACCATGACACCTATATATGCTCTTCATTTTCTTGCTCTGATACCATAAATGTTAGGTCCTGCCTGCGGAGTCCAACGCTTGATTTGATACCACAAATGTTGGATCTCACTTGCGGAACCCAACTTCGGATGTCTTAAACCTTGATCATCCTTGGTTCATCTTCATTCTCATTAAATCCTAATAATTTCCTCACAAATTGTTCAATGGCGTGCCCACACAAATCAGTCACCATGCTTGAACTCAAATTTTTCCTGCTGTTAGCAGAATTTGGAAATTTTCAAACTAGAATTTCAATTTGACTTCTTCAATGAAATCATAGCTCTAAGCCTCTATTTTGTTTGAAGCAAGAATCACCTCAATCGGAGCTATATAGCTCAAGATATGCTTAAAATTCCAAAGTGTGATTATACCTCAATCATGGTCTCTAAACTGGCCTCTCATTTTCTTACAATCAAACTTTTTCATCTCAAAACTAAAAGCTACCAAATTTCATGGAGAGATAAATACATGTCTTAGGAATCTATCGCTTCAAGAATCACTTCATTTGGAGGTCGGACGAGGGAGTTATGATCAAAAGACTTTAACATGTTTATACCCTCAATCAATTTGTACCTATCTTGGCGCGATTATCATAACTTTCACCAAAAATGTCTTATTAGTTTCGTTCTTGGACAATTGGAAAGAACACTTCGAGATCTAAACCTTTCATGAAGACCACAAAGTAAGATTATGCCTATAAAATGGTAAAAAATCGTGATTTCATGAAGCTATCCCTTGAGTGTCCGTTTAACAGACATGCATGTCCGTTTAACGGACGCTGTTGCCAAAATGCACTTTCTCACTCGAGAAAGTCTGTTAAACGGACATCAAGTCCATTAAACGGACATGGGCGAAGCTAGGGGTCCTTTTTGGCCTGTAAAAGTCTATTAAACGGACATGGGAGTTCCCAAAACTCCTCCAAACCCTCTCTCATGCTTCTTACATCCAATCTAACATCATATACACTTATAATATTCACAAATTCACTTATTCCAATGCCAAAACACTTCATAACAACTAAAACAACATATTTATCTCATCAAACTCTCAATTCTTAGTTCATTTGGTTCATCAAAACCACGATTCCCATCAATAACCATAGTTGTCATACACACAACATCCTAAGTAGCATCCCAACTTGTAACAATCATATCCCTTCATTCCGATGTCTAAAAATTACAAGCTTTATAGCGTCGGAAAGATAAGAAGATCATCTACAACTTCAAAGAAGACCATTTTTACTAATTCTACCCAGATTTTTCCAGAATTTCCC
>JANTPM010000246.1:31085589-31107809 GCA_025434745.1 Erythroxylum divaricatum | reverse complement strand
TTTATACTAAGAATCTGTTAGGAATAACAGATTCGGTTAGCTGACAACCAATCATAAGGTTGTCAGCCCCCTTCCCGTAACTAACATCATATACGTTTATATATATATTTATTTACTATATATATGTAAATTCATTTCTGTTTCTGAGTTGTTGTCCTGGCTCTACCACAAAGTTACTGATGGTGTTCCAAGAATTCTGGAAGAAAAAGCCGTTTAGGCCATCTAGCCCTGGGGCTTTCTTAGAGTTCATACCAAAAACCATATTCTCAATTTCATCATCCTCAACAGGTTTGGTTAGGTTTGCAAGGTCCAGTGGGGTTATTTGGGGCAAGTTTAGCTTGTGCAAATCAGTCAGAGATATAAAGGATGCTCTAGTAATGCCAAGTAGGGAGGTGAAAAATTTGACAGCTTCTTGTTAAATGTCTGGAGGTTCATTGTAAAAGGATCCCATCAGTAGATGTGATTGAGTATATCTTGTTATGATTTTGTCTAGCTAGGATTGTGTTGAAGAAGAAGTTGGTGCATCTGTGCCCATCTTTGAGCCAGCTAACTCGAGCTCTCTATTGAAGAAGAGAAGAGTGGTTTTGTACTGCCTGTAAGTATTTAGAAAGAGCATTTTTTTTCCTTATCCAGCAGAGTTTGATCGAAAGGTTGAGTGGCAAGCTTGCTTGGTATGTTTTCGAGCTCAATTCTTGTGGCGGTAATAGGGGAAGCTGTAGGCCCTTTCAAGTTGTTCAACGCCTTAAGCTCGATTTTGATGATTTTTAACTTTTCTATGCAAGGAAATTGTCTTGTCCATGTCACATAAGATTCTACCCCTTACCTACAAGCTTCGTGGAAACCTGGTTCATGAACAAGGAAGTTGTTGAACTTGAATTGGTGATGTTGTGTACATTGTTGGAACAGATGCTCTACAGTAATTGGGGTGTGGTCTGAAAATAGTGGATCTTTGAAAGTAGCAATACTGAGGAAAATGGTGCAGCCAAAGGGCATTTACTAGAGCTAGATTGAGCTTCTTTTGGTGAACCAATTTGAACTTTGTTTGTTTGACCAATTGTAGAGATGTCCCACATGTTTGAGGTCTGTCACCCCGTTGTATTCAACACAATCCTTTAAATCTGGTGTAAAATTCCTGAGGTTTGAGTGGCCTTGAGTTTCCGACGCATATAGTGTAGATTTAAATTCTCCACTGATTAACCAAGGCTTGGTGATAGAGTTGCTGATATGCTTTAGATTATTACATAAGACTTTTCGTTGAAAACCAAAATTACTTGCATAGATGAAGGAGATATTGATATCAATGTGTTCCTTAAAGAAGGTGGCGTTCAGATGCATGGCTTGTTCGTTGGCTTCTAGTATATCCAATTGGATTTATGCAAATCTATAGCACATAATGATTAGTCCAAAGGCATGGTGGGAGTGATTGGTGAGGATTTTCCAATAAGGCCCCAAAATGCTTAATTTGTCAAGGTTCTCCACTCGGATTTTTGTTTCAAGAAGAGTAACTATGAGAGGGCTTTCTCTTGTGACAAAATCTCGTAAGGCTGCAAGCTTGGAGGGACAATTTATTCCTCCAACATTCCAAGTTAGAATAGACATTATAAAAAAGTGTTTTTGTAGCCTTTACGCTTGCTCTGCTGGGATTTCCTTCGTATTACACTGTGAAAGATGTCATTGTAGCTGTGTCTAGCATGTCTCCTGTTTATCCATTTGTGCTTTGGAGGGATTCAGCTACTATCTGGACAGATTCAACTACAAGTGAGTAGGCATGAATGGGCTCTTCTGGGTCAGGGCCAGGAGGTGTATCAGTCTGAGGCCTGTGCATTTGCGGTTTGTGTATTGGTTCATCACCCGTAGTAGTACAGGAATTGCTGTCAGTTTCTAGGGTCAGGACTGCAGAAGGGACTTCCATTGCAGGTATGGTTGGAGATAGCAATGGAGGAAGAGAAAGATGGGAGCTGCTCCAAAGTTGTTTATAACTTGCTCCTTACCTAAGAAGATGATTGAAAATGACTTCACGATAAACTTGAAGTTACATATGCAGAGCATGGTTCAAGATATAACACCTGAGACATGAGTATTCATTTGCGAGACAACACCAACAAATGAAATGAGTTACTCTAAAATGTCTGCTAATTTTGTGTGTTTTAATGAATGTGGACATCTTGAAATTACTCTATCAGGCATATGTCTGTAAATATGCATAATCATGTGGGTGTAACAAATAAGCTGAAGTAAGACATAATGACAAAATCTATCTATTTGTCTGGTAAGTGAGTTTCTCCTCAGTGTTCAGCTAATATGGAATTTGTCAAAGTTCATTGACGAATTTTTTAGCATGTTTCGATTGAAGGTTGATATAGTTTGTGTGATTCTACCAAGTTGACATACTAGTGTAATAATGCAGTGTAAAGGTTTTCAAATACCAGTTGGTTGTATCAAGGAGTATTTTTACGTGCTTGCAATTTCTGAACTCAAGTTGTAGATACAACCAAAGTTCACTTTTGTTAATATTTACTTATGGAAACTTGAATGAGGAAAAAGTCTACCTATTTGTTCTTCTAAATATGTTGCCATCATTTGTTGTTTTCAACAAACTACTTATGTTAAGCTTTGTAAATATATAGAAAAGTTTATTAAATATGTTGGTATAGAGATTAATGGAAGGAATAATTAGAAACAAAAGAACTGACAATCTTTTATGTTCTTGAATGGTGACTGCAGTTGAAAGTGCAGAATACAAGGAGGAACCTTCAACCAAAGTGAAATTTTTTACAAATCTGAGTTTACCGGGTTGCTCAAGCTCATTGTCATTGGTTGGAACTGGTAAGTTCCGTTAGCATCATTGTTTTATTGAACAATGTAACTCATCTCAGTGAAGAAGCAGGAACTTAATAATGCTATATTTCAAGAACGTAGAGTGCTTTTGATATTTCATAGAAGTCTAAGAGGCAACTTCCTATTGTTTCACATGTTGGATTTTTCCAATACATGTTTATTTTTAGTGAGGTCTGGATATATACTATCCTTACTAACTAAACTGGATCTGCAGTGTAGGCAGGATGTTCTTTCTAAAAATCTCAGTTAATGACTTAGTGATTTGTGATCTCCATCTCCTGGTGATAGATTTAATATTTAGTTAAAAGTGTATTTTGAGCCTTAAAGCTTACAGTAGAATATAGAACCGACCTTAATATTTTGAAGCATTCAAATTGATTTCTAATGTTTTCAAAATATTGACATAGCATTTAATTGACAGGGAGTTAATCCTGTCAAATTTTCCGTCCTCTGTTCTGAATGTTTTGCAAACGTTAACGCTTCAAAATGTTAAGGTTGAGGTTGTATTCTGTTGTAAACTGCAAGGTTTTAAATGCGCTTTTAACTTTCAGTATTCTATCATAAAGAACTATTATTATTGGCAAAAATGGTGCTGTTACCGATATGTTATAGTACTTTCAAGTAATTGTCAAATAGGTGGTTTTAACGATCACAAGGAAAGGATACTTCCAGCTGTGGGATTAAAACTAGGACAATAACTATTTTGTATCTTGTTGTGTTTGCTATAACTTTAAGCAATCAAGTGAGTAACTGGCTTCTTTGGTCATTATGCAATTGATAACTATGCTATTATATCCTGTCTTGAGAAGTCATTGGATTTCAGTGATTTGATGTCTGTTCTCTAATATTGTACAGTCTATATTATTAATTTCAGGGTACAGGGAAAAGGTTTTCGCAATTATTGGCGTGAAGCTCTATGCAGCAGGGTTATATATCAATGAATCCATCTTAAGCGCATTGGAAATATGGAGAGGGAAATCAGCTTCTGAGATCAAGGAGAATTCAGCTCCATTCAGTTCAATTTTTCATGGTAAATAAATGTACTACAGGATTACTTGCTTTGAAGAGGAAGACCTGGTGACTTTTCTCATTTATCTTCTCTTAAGCGCAGCTCCTTCAGAAAAATCTTTGAAAATTGTTCTTGTGAGAGACATTGATGGTAAAACATTCTGGGATGCCTTGAATGATGCTATCTCCCCAAGAATTAAAGAACGCACCCCACGGGATGAATCTGCCTTGACAACATTCTATAATATATTCCAGGGTCGACCTCTTCGGAAAGGCACTTTCATATTTTTGACGTGGTTGGATCCATCAAAAATGCTGGTGTGTTTTCACATTAATCAACATATACTAACACGTTTTGACTACATTATTCCGTGATAAAGAATCTGTAGAGCTTTTCCTTGAACTCCTACTTTGGTTTATCACCTTTCAGGTTTCTGTCTCATCAACTGGAATACCATCTGGAGTAGATGCCACAATTGAGTCGAAAAATGTCAGTTTTGCTCTATTTGATGTATTTTTTGGAAATGCTCCTGTCTCTCCTTCACTGAAGTACTCGGTTGCTAGTGGATTGGCGACCGTTCTCAAGTAAACATCTTAAATGGTTTATCAAAGTTTGTGCTATAAGATTTGTATGCAGTGTTGGTCATATGATCATAATTCAATATTTCGTTGGTTTATGTAACTGGTAGGTCCTATACTTTCTTGTGGAATTATGTGGCTGTATGGTTAACCGATCAGCAAGTCATCCTGTTCCTATTTTCGTCAATATCTTCAACTCTACCTGGTTCTTTCGAATTAGTGCTCGTCTGTTCGACTTCCATCAATTTTTCTTCTCTCAAACCAATACAAGTATACATTTTATCGTTGGCGATCCAAAGTTTTGTTATTATCAGGACTCTTTAAGTTGAGTTCAACACAATTAAATCTTATAAGCAGGATTTTGCCGTTGATTTGAAATTATTTTCCAGAGTTTGATGCTTGATTAAATATGGTTGCTTGATGATTATGAGCACGAACTGAAGGCTTTGACGGCTCGTTACAGTGACATCAGGTTCTACATTCATCTCAAATCAACGAATGAGGTGTGACAATTTTTGGCTAGGATGATTTATGATTTAATATTCAATATAACTCAAGATATTATATGTTTTTTTATTGGTTCGTTATTTATTTTTAGTTATAATTTCTTTCTCTTTTTATAATCGTGTTGCTGCACACGTAAGATGCGACTTTATTATATTTATTCCACACGTCAGAGTTAGCAAAATGGCAATAAAATAAATTGGAATGATTTATATGAAAGCAAAAAATAAAATAAATTGGAATGACTTATCTAAAAGCAAGACGTCTTGAAAAATTACTGCCTTAAGTCAGAAATTTTCCTTCTACAGTGCAACAGGATAACGGCAGATCGCCTTGCCTTCTCCACCAGCTTTGGTACACTCCAAAAGAATCTGTCTCGGAGAATTGAAAAAAGCAGATCAAAGCATAATAGAATAGATATGCGTGACAATACATATAAAAGAAGATTTGTGCGTAAAGTGACTATAAAAAGATGCATGAGAGCAAAAGAAAGGCAGAGCAGATGTGTGGTTCTCTCGGAGGAGGGATGCGTGACTTATATACAAGCTAAGAGGAAATCACGTTATGAAAAAATTAAAGAAACGTTAATGGGTAATAATAATAGGAATTAGTCGAGATTTCAGGACTGATGGTCAAACAATAACGTTAGTAACTAAAAAGACAAAATGTATGCATTAATCTAGTTTTGGAACAATGACCCCAACAATCCCGCACTTGGTCCAAAAATTGATAAATAAATTGTAACATTTTAGGAGAAAAAAAAAAAAAGGCAACCAATCGAGTGAACTAAATTTTGAACCTGGTGTCTAGGAAATTTGGAGACAGAACCTGCCAGAGAAATAAATAGTTTCAAAATGTCTTAGTCTCATGATCGCTGTAAAGAGATAGCATAAATACTCTTATAAGAGGGTGGCTAACCCTCAACAATCACGTAGGTAAATCCATCAAATATGTACCGCTCACATCACTCAAATTTGGGCTATGTAACTCTTGAAGGATTAAAACATTCAACCTCATCAAATGAAGTAAAGTCATGCTAAAGAAATTAATTCGAATGTATCTTAATATTATTCCACAAATAAGATATAAGTAAGTAGTCATCATATAACTTCGTTTGACCCATTAAACTTGGTTTTTCAAGACGAGTATCTATCACGAGATTATTACACAATTGAGCTCAACTTCATCCCTTTTGCATGCTTTAAAACTAGTTTCCTATTTAAAATTTTTGTAAACGGATCCGCTAAGTTTCTCTCTAACTTGACATAGTCTAGAGAAATTACATCGTGTCAATTAGAGTACAAATTAAATAATTTTATATCCCAATCTGATTTGTCTACATTTGTCATTATATGTCTTGTTTTTGATAACATGAATAGCAACCTATCATAATGAAAGAATACAGAAGGAATTGATTTTTCTCAAAGTAAGATATCCCCTAAGAAAATCCTTAACTACTTAGCTTCCCATCTTACCAGCTCCAAAGCCATAAACTTAGCTTCCATTGTTGATCTTGCAATACATATTTGCTTGTTGATTTCCAATAAATAGCAGTTCCTACCAAGATAAAAATATAACCACTAGTAAAGTATATATCATCACTCTTCGTAACCACTACAAGAAATTGTATTTTTAATAAAAGCAAAAGTTGTCACTAAATGGAGTAATATTAGTCACTATTATTAATAGTGTCTAATTTTTAAAGTTGTCACCTTCAGTCATAGATACCTCAGTAACTAATGAAATAGTGACTAATTTAAAAAATGGTCACAATTATGCAACACATTTTTTTATAAAAGTATTGACATTAAAAACTATGAAATGTGTTACAAAACTGTATGGTCACAATAACTTTACATATTTGTGATAAGTTTGTTGTTACAAATAATATAAAGTAGTGGCGAATTAAGTCGTAAAAATATTTCATTTTATTGTGAGAACATCATCGCTACAAATAATTGAAAATAGTGACAAACTATTTGTCACTCATTTTTTTATCAGCTTTATTATTTATTGGTCACTAATATTTTAAGGAAAAAAGTGTCAACATCATTTTATCACAAAAATGAAAATTGTTCTTACATAAATTATTGTCACTAATGTGTTTATTATTATCACAAATAAAACTATCGATTCAACAATAAAATTGCAGTAGTGATAAAAAAATTTGCATCAATTACTATATTGTCTAACAAATTTTGTCAACATAAAAATTATATATTACAATAATGTTGTCGCTAAGTAAAGATTATATGTTACAATAAATTCATCACTAATGTGTTCGTACTTGTCTCAAATAATATTATTAAATTTAACAATTTAATTACTTAATCGATTTTTTTTTGCATTGATAGCCATAAAATAGAAGTTGTCACAAATGATACGATTTTTAGTGCCAACACAAACAACTAAAATTATTAGTATATATAAAAATAACCAAAACGTACAAAATTCTAATTTCTAATAAATAAAATTTAAAAATTCAATATCCAAAGACAATTATATTTATTACATTTATTCTGAACTATTTCATACTAATTTAAGCTAAAACTCTCCAAGGTAAATTTTTCTGGCTATTCTTTCAAATGAAGTTCAATTTTGATGTATTCCCTAAAAAAGTAAAAATAGAATCAATTAATTAGTTTATAAAATATTAAACTATAAATTTAGTACTAAAATTTTATAATAATATAATGATAATAATAAGAAGTAATACTAACAATTCTAGATTTTATAAATTTATAAACTCACATGACTAGTTGGAATATTTGATGTTGTGCCACTTGATAGATCTCCAATTGAGGAAGAAGCATTGAGTAACAAATTCGAGGTGCCAAATGTGCAAAACCAACTAAAATCTCTTTCAAACTAGATACACGATGTGGTGCAAGTTGTCAACTGCACATAGTAACTTCCGACTTGAAAAGACTGACATGCTTACCGCGTACGTTATAGTACAAAAGAGGAAATTGAACATCAACTTATTTTCCTTCATCTTGCTTTTGGGCAAGTCTAGCATTGATTGTTGGTCATTGTCCATAGTTTTTAGAATTTACATTTCCTATTTAAAAATAACAATTAATAGACATATATAATAATATATTAAAATTTAAATGTACAATCATACAATTTTGAAGATCATGTTACTGGTGCTAACAACAACTTGTCAATACCTCCAAGCTTGTAGATCAACACAATGTTAATACGAACCTTCTCCTTACCCATTATAAAACTTGGCCTAGAAGCTGAATTTACAAAAACAAATGCATTTAATCAACACAAAGGATTATCAAAAACTTACAAAACTGCAAAAAAAAAAAGAGATCGTTGTGAGTTTACTTTTCACACTTCAAAAGTGAACGAAAAGAAAAAATAAACCATCCATTGTCAACAATCAGTAATTTTGTCTAATCTTATAAATTCCGAATAGTTTAGTTAATATGGGATTTACCATTAAACTACAACCACTAAAATAAAAACTAAATAGTGAAAAAAGCCAGATTTTCACTGATAAATAGGGAAGTAAACGCAAAGCATGCCTCAAGTTAAATTTCCTTCTACTGAGTTTCAACAAACATAAGAACGATCTATCTGCATCAACCATAGCATGATTAAATCAAATTATTTCACAATCCCAAATGGGGATTTTCATGACAATGATTCAACACCCATAATAAATTACAACATCATTGAGTTAAATTGATCTTAAAAAGGTATTCTAATAACTTAGTTTGAAATTATTATTCAATAAAATACCATGTACCATCAACGCAAATTTATCATTTATCCAAAGAAATTATTCACCTCATCCAGAAGTTTGAATGAAACGACAAATTCATTTTCAGATCTAATGAAAAAACTAAGCAATTACTTCATATCACAAACTACACATCTTCAAAACCACACAACTAATAAAAGGTAAACATGATAATTTAATTTAACTAACACGTATCATAAAACTAAAAAAAATTGGATCAAGTAAAAGTGCAAATCAATTAACATTAAAACCTACGAAGAACAAAAGTGAAGAAGACTAAAAGAAGAAAATGTAAACGATCTAGAAGGGGGGTTGAATAGATCTTTAAAGCTTTTTGTAAAATTCTACAATAAAATTAGAAGTTAATTCACACAAAAACAATTTAAACAATTTTAAATTTAAAGAGTAGGGAAGAAGAGCAAACACTGTTTTTATAGAGGTTCGGTGCTAAGACCTACGTCCTTTACCTAAGCTCCCACTTAGGATTTGGAAAACCACTTTATTGCACACTTTTTAGTTTAGTGTAAACTCTTACAACGCCACTTGATTTCCGGCTCAAGCTACCCTTACAATCGATTTGTTTTCCCAGCACAAATCCTAACTCACAAGTGATTTTTCACTAATCACTCAACTCACAATAACAACAAGATAGAAAATGAAAGCAATAACTCTCAGTACAAAATGAATGGAATTCAGACCAAGCTAAGAGTAGTATGAGAACAAATTTATGGAACTATAGTAGTATGCTTTGATTTGAACATCGATAACCAATTCCCTTGATGTTTCTCTATTTATTTGTAGGCTCTAAGATGATTATAGACGTTGGAGAAGTCCACTAGCCGTTGCCTGATTGCTAATAGACGTTGCTTAACTTTCTCCTTTCCATTTATGAATGATTCGGACACATCTTGTTCAGCTCTACCTGATAGTCGACTAGTCGAGCTGTTGTAGTCGACTAGTATTAACATTTTTTAGTGCATGCTTTAACTTCGCTCCTCGATCAGTCGACTAGTGACATAATAGTCGACTAGTGTTCCTATTCAATTGATTTGTAGTCGACTTGTAACATATTATTCGACTTGTTTCAACCCCCATCTGATGATCTTTAATTTATTAGTCGACTTATGATATACTGGTTGACTTGTTACTGACTCCAACGGATATATTTAATCAAATCTTCACATAATCTTCATGTTTAATGTCTCTGGCATGTTGATGATTGTTTCCTTATTGATTTCACCATGATTTATCAGCTCTCTTGATTTATTTCAACCCACAACACCTGAAATAATTTCTTAACCAATTCTATACATTTTATTATTATCAAAACATAAATGGGATTTAATTTGTCAACCACCATTGGTCCAACACTAAACGCTTCTAGTTGAAGGACTTTTCTAAGATTAAGTTGGTTTTTAGGATGTCATTCATCACATGTTATTATTGAAAATGAAATCCTTTAACTTTTTTTAAGAGGGATTGTTTATCCCTCTTATATTCCAGGAGATTATTAGAACAATTAAAGGTTGTTTAGGTCCCTTGAACCTATTTTTTTCTCTATAATTTTCTATAATCATACCTAAACTCGTTATTTTGTTTGAGGATAGCATTAGCTGTAGAAGGATTAGTTAGGAATAGTGCCTCTTTAACTTGATACATAACTTTCTTTCCATGACTACTAGGATTCTTTAGGAATAGTGCCTCTTTAACTTGATACATAACTTTCTTTCCATGACTACTAGGATTCTTTGAGTCAGCTTCTTTATTTGCTTAATTTTGTTATTTCAGGTTGGAGTTCCACTATCCTCTAGCACCATTTTAGTGTTCCTTTCAATAAAAATTTCCTGAATTTGAACATTGGGGTTTCTATTATTGGCATTTTTCATTCTCTGTGCCCAAGCTCATCAGTTCTACATAGTCACCCTTGGTAAATCTCCTAACTATAACTCTTTAATATTTCCCTTACTCCTTCGAAGATAGTTTACATTAGTAGGCAACCTTAACAATATCTTCAACGAGTATATCCCTTTCTTAAGTCTAATATAAGGATGGTATCTGGAAGTTCTTTCCCAATATCAGCACTCATATATAGCTTCATATATTCCATTGTACTTATTTGAGAAATATTTGCATACAATATCCTCAAAGAGTTTATCCCATTCTCTAAGTCTTGAATGGGGATGGTATTTAGAAGTTCTTTCCTAATTTTAACACTCACAAATAGCCTCAGGTATTTCACTTTACTTACTTGAGCAATATTTACATCCATACTTATAGGCTTGCCTATGAAACTTGCAAACATATTAAGTCCTTTAGTAGACTATTATTCTAGGGGAACACTATATAAGTTAATCTATATAAGGAAATTTGTGCACTTGATATTTTCAAGGAAGATCCATGACTTCTAAAATTATAAGAAAAGAAGGCTATGAGTTCATTTGCATGGATGGTACTATCAAATTTGAATAAAATAAAGTTTTCCTTCATTAAGAGTATCTCTTTACTTGCGCTTCTCTTCCAATATTTCAAAGTTTAATGATAGGGAAAAGGAGACTCTACCTATAAAGAAACATGCACCAATACCTTGCTCCATCCTTGCCACTACTTTTCTCCACCTCAAGTGTCTATAAAGGGTCGGATTTCAAAGAATCACCATTGTTTTCATGCACCATTTGTAGCAAATTTATTATGACATTGATGTTCTTGGAATTATTGATCGATGGCTTAGATCTTGCGTTAATTCCATCAATAGTGGATTACATCTTATATAAGGGGTAGGAAGATTAACAAGGTTTCCGAAGGCAGTAATTGAGAGCGCCTAAAAGAGAAGAGGGTGGAAATGCCAAATTTTTCATTGCTTAGGATCTTGTAGGATATAAAATGAAGGTCTAAACTTGAAATAGGCAAAAAACAATTGTAGGAAAACAAGTGACTTTTTCAAAAAACTATTAGAGAAACGGTAACTTAGGGGAAGGCATGAAAGGTTTACAAAGGAAAGGACTATAAAGATCTAATAGTCAAATAGGCACACACAAGAAGGAGGCAAAGTAAAGGATGGGTGATTCAATAAAGAGGGGGTGGGTAGCACGAATAGAGTGGACCAAACAGGGGAAGGAGTGAGAAGTAAAAAGGGAGCTAAAGAGCTAACCTATATGGTGAACAATGTGGTGGAGTGTATAAAAAGGAAGCATGAGGATTTTCTAATCCATTTATTAATATTTAATAATGCTTGTTTATTTCTATTCTAGTTTTTAACTCAATAAAATAACTTGTTTGTTTGAGTTTTTGGTTTTAGTTTCTTCTAATTTTCTTAACTTATAAAAATTATAAAAAGTAGGTTTTGCTTTTCGTTTCTTCCTTCATAATATGATTTACCATAAACTAAATATATATTCTTTAATTACTTAACATTAATTATGAATAAGAATTATTAACAATTTAAATTAATAATTTAATAATTTAAAATAAATTTAATTTAAAAAATAATTTTAGTTTAATTAATAATTACTTAGTGAATACCTTTTAAATTTAAATTAATTAAAAATATATATTTTAATAAATTTTCTTTAATAAATAAAATTTATAATTAAATAAATATTTTATTTTAATAAAATATAATAATTTTTATTTGATAATATATTAATAAATGTTATATAAGAGGTTTTAAATAAATTTAATTAATTAATTAATTCATAAACATTAATTTATTTTTAAAATTTATCTAGCATGAAATTATTATTAGTAATAAAACAAAATTACATTGATAATAATACCCAAACAAGTTTTTATTTTTATTTTAAAAAGAAACTAAAAACAAAACTAGAAAAATAGAAAAATAAAAATGAAATCAAATGGCCCCTTAAGTATAGGAGAGGTAATATCTCTTACTTTTAAACTTATTTGCACTAAATTCTTTAACTTGCAAATTTTGTTTGTGAGAATATCTTTAGGGAATTAATAAACCTCAAATTAGAAACTTGAGAAGTAGATGTAAAACTTTTGATAAGATATAAACTGCTATAGAAATCAAATTTACTATTTCTTTTTTCTTCATCTTCGTTGCTTTTGTGATCATATCTATTTCACCTTATGTATTCACTTATTAATAATAGGTTAAGAGTTTTGTATTAATTTGACACATATGGTAACTTGATACCTCTTCAGATTTTACACTTTCTTAGTAGAGCATAAAAAATTTATAAATGCTATTAAAAAAGGAATAGATAGGGGAATAAAGGGATATGAAGCCTGTACTTGTGTTAATAAGTTGGCATGTATCAAAGAAGAACTGAAGTACCTAAAGAAGGATCATTGCTCTAACACTTTAAAGCAGGTGAAGAAAACTAAGGGTCCCATGGAAAATATAAAAGTGAAGTATATAAGCACCTTAGTGATGCTTAGTGGATAAAATGGGCCATTAAAAGATATTATAAAGCCTTGTATAACCACAATTCATTGTTAAAACAAAGTGATAAAGCATTATGGATGAAAGGAGTAGATAAGAATACGAGATACTTTCATAATTCCATCCTAGTAAGAAGAAACTACAACATGATCAATTCCTTGCTCAACCATAATGGGTTTCATAGCTCCACTTAATCACATCTCAAAGACATGACTTACTCATTCTTCAAGGAGTCCCTTGGTACATAAGCAATGAGCAATCCCTCTAGACAAATATTAAGGTCCTTTATTTCTCTTCAGTCTCCGAATGAAATTTTTCAACTCCTACCCTCACCTTTTGAACCAAAAGAGATTAAGTAAATAGGCTTTAAAATGAACCCTTAAAAGGCCCCAGTCCATAATAGGTTGAATGGGATTTTTTTTGAAAAAATCTAGCCTATGATTAAGATATAATGATCAATGAAAATATGTGAATAAGGTAAGTTTCTTAAAGAAATAAATTAAACTTTCATATATCTTTTTCCTAAATCTGATACATGTAGATTATAGTATGTTTTTGGAAGTGTTTAAATGTGTTTTTAAGTATTTTCTTATATGATTATCACGTGTATAAGCTTATAATTATGCTCTTGTTAATATTTGTATGTGTTCTAAGTGTTTGATTGGTTTAAAGCAAGGGGTGTTTGATGTGTTTATGACATTTTAGAAACAGGAAATTGAAGAGAAGAGAAGAATTGTAAGCATGAAATAATGTAGGTCAAGATTGTGACACCCTCATGTTCGTGGCAGACATGACAAAGAGCAAATTTCAGCTTTTACAACTCATGAGTTTTTTGTATTCTTGAAATTTTGGGATTATTTTTGGAACCAAATAAAGTGGAAAAATCTTAAAAACATCCCTAGAAGCCTTAAGAACCATTTAAGAATAAGAAAAACATGAAAAAGCGTAGCGGTCACCAAATCAAAAGAAGATCAAGAGGAGTCATCAAAAGAGCTTTAGAGAATTCCAATTTTCCAAATGAAGACTCCAGTTGTTTTTTTTTTCTTTTCCCATTATTTCTTCTATTGTTTTGGATGCTTATTTGGATTTTTATGATTTTCAACATAATTATGGGTTTCTAAACTTATATTGGGGATTATTTTTCAATTATTTTGTTGAATTTAATATATATATCAATGCTTTGTGATACTTGTTATGTTTATGCTTGGTAATAAATCAAGAGAGTGAATCAAGTCATATGTGTTATGGTGTGCAACGAGAGTTAGTAGCTTAATTGACCTACAATTATCAGTTAGTTAACAATTGAAGAGAGATCTTAATTGTGAAATTAATTGTCCTTAAGATTACTTTAAATTTAATTGAATAGCTAGGAGTAGTTTTGTGAATGGAGAGATTACAATTCCACTATTATCAAATTCAATTAGGATTATCTAATTAATCTTACAAGAGGGTAATTAAAACCTTAGGATATCTAGGATCTAGCATAATTGGATTAATAAGAAAAAGGGGAAACAATACAAGGATTGAATAATTCATAAGCCTCTAACTTTGGTCAACTTTACTTTTTTGGCAGCTCAATTGTTTACTTTTTTCTTTTTATTAGTTATTTCAAATTCAATTATTTATTTTAATTCAAATCAATCTTTAGTACCTTAGACAAAATTTTATTTAAGTTTTTAGGTGTCTAATTAGTCCTTGTGAGAATAATACCTTTTGTACTATAAGTTACAATCTGTATACTTGCGAGATCAAAAGTTTTCATTATAACACTTTTTAACAAAATCCTTAATCCAAGTTCCTTTCGAGATTTCAAACCCATCTCTTATTGCAGTTTCCTTTATAAAATTATTGCCAAGTTGTTAGCTAAGAGAATGAAGAAAGCAATAAGCTCCATTATTAATCCTGTTTAGGCTATTTTTTTGGACGGGAGACACATAGGTGATAATATCCTTTTATTCTAGGAATTGTTTAAAGGTTATTCCAGGAAGAGTTCATCGAGGGATTATGCAATTAAAATAGACTTACGTAAAGCCTATGACTCAATTAGTTAGCTCTTTATTGAACAGGTCCTAAAGGTGTTTAATTTCACTACGAAGTTTAAGAACTTACTACTTATGTTCATAACCTCCCCTTCTTATTCAATACTAGTGGATGGTGAGCCATCTGGGTAGGAAAGCAATCAGGCAGCTTACCTATTTGTGTTATGTATAGAAGTCCTCTCTAGGTTGTTTGTACATAACATGGACTAGGATTTAACTTTCTTGTCTCAAAAGGTGGAATCAGCCACTCCAGCTGTGTCCGACCAGGTTGTGAGGGGGGTAAATCATAGTTTATCTCGGTCCACCACTTAGCAGAGCGACCCTTGCACTCCCGTTGTCGAAAATCGAACTCAGGTCTTGTCCCAATTCACTCTGCTAGATTGCCAACCGAATTATCCGTGCGGGCTAAGATTTAACTTTCTTGTCCCAAAAGGTGGAATCAGTCACCCCAGCTGCCCCCACACCCAGGCCCAACCAAGTTGTGAGGGGGTTAAATCACGGTTTATCTCGGTCGACCCCTTAGCAGAGCGGCCCTTGCACTCTCGTTGACAGAAATTGAACCCAGGTCTTTGTCCCAATTTACTATATTAGATTGTCAATCAAGCTACCCGTGCGGGCAGGATTTAACTTTCTAATTCTACAGGAAGTGCAGGAACATGAGAATCTCCTACCTTATCCTTGCAGATGATTATTATTATTCTCAAAAGCAAGCACATGATAAATTATCTTACAATCTCGTGATATCTCTTCAAATGTTTAAGGAACTTTCTGGTTTGTTTATAAACAAACAGAAAAGCTACATTATTTTTTTAGAAAGTGCATATCAAATTTTCACCTGGCTAGCAACTATAACTGAGTTATAGGTCAAATAAAACTTAGGATTGCCAATCACCACAAGAAGATTGTTGTACAAAAAGTGTGTACCACTTATTAGAAAGTTAATGGAAGCATTAACAGTTAGAGCAAAGGGTAGGAACCATTAAACATAAAGTTTAGTGCCAGAGTAGGACGGAGGATGTTTACATAATGAAAGAAAAGGATGGTCTTTGAGTGCTGCCTATTGTTTTAAGCAAGGTTTTAAAACTTGGATCGGACTTCGAATTGGAGGCTTTATTGGTCACTGATTCGATTGGTTCGATCGGTTCGATCACCGGTCGAATAGGTGTGACGTTATAATTACGCAATAATTATATTTAATTATATATAATATTAGTAATATTAAAAAAATAAAAAATATACCAAATAATATAAATAAAAAATTCATTTGACCGGTTCAAATAATATAAATAAATATAAATAAAAATGTGATGTGTTTTAGGAAAAAAAACAAAAAAATAACAAAATCATTTAACCAGTGACCAATCGGTTCGACCACCAGTTTGATTGATCAATTGATCGATTTTTATTGGTTCGTATTGGTCCAATTAAAGATTAGTTTTTAAGAGTTAACCGGATAAAATAGTTGATCAGTCATTGATCAAACCAGTCGAATCGGCCAGTCCGATTTGAGTTTCAAAAATCTCACTGGGAAAAAGAAATAAGGAGGTTACTAACTTATAAGGAATGACTATGGATATAGTGGATTTTAGCCTAAAAGAGTCACGACAAATGGAAATGGAGCTTAGTGAGGCAAAACCAAAATTGATCAGATGGATTAGCGTACCTCTAAATTCGTCGTGGCGGGAAATTTTACGAGTCTTTTCTTTTTTCTTTTTCTTTATAGTTTTTGGTTTGGGTTTGGGTTTGGGTTTGAGTTTGGGTTAGGAACGTCAGTCGTTTCAATTGCACAATTCATCCTTTTACCCTTCAGCAGCAAATATTCGCAAGCTCTCCCATTTTTTCTTCTGCTATTCTTGTTTTATCAAATCTCACGTCCGTTTCCTCCTACCAGGTTTTTGTATTGGAATAAAGCCTTTTCGTTTAGGGTTTCCTGTTCTAGGGTATCTCGTTACATTCCCCAGATTGAAGCCACTACTTTACGAGCAATATTTTTCTCATACATGTTTCTTATGGCTTTGATTTCAGGTCCAGAAACAAAAGTTCCAATTTTGTGGGCTTTCAGTTGCTTTCCTTTTTCATCAAAATGACTGATTCGTTTGGTGACGAGAATGAGCAGAGCATAACCATCGACGAGTATCTCAACAAAGTCGAAGCCGAGGAGTTGGTAATCATCCCTCTCTCTTTCTATAATTCTTCATTTAGGGGTTGTTGCGGTCTCAAATTTTAAATCTCCCGCTCCCGCTCCCCTCCCTTCTTTTTTTTTTAAAAGTTAATTGTTACCTTGTCTTGTTAACGAATGGGCAATTTACGATGTTTGGATATCAAAAAGTTATGGTTTCCGTTGCTTTAGGTCTCTTACAGCTTACTAGATCTGAAAAGCTGCTTTATTGAGGTTTTTCACCTAAGCTATTAAACATTGAACATTTTAGAACAGAAAATGTTTTGTAACTTTTAGGCAGAAGATATAAAGTATGTTTATTTGTCGTATGACTATGATTTTTCTTCGTTCTCTTATGTTTAGGATAAATGAAAAAGAAATTGGAGGCATCGGCTAGTGAGGATTGGGGAAGATAATATTTGTGCCTTTTCATGTTTTTTCTAATTGGGATAGCATGCGGATGTGAGGGTGGAATGCGAGTATATGCATACCATTCTCTTCTCCTTGTTTTCGGAAGCTATTAAAGTTTTCCCTCTAGTTGGATTATTATTGGACATGGTTGTGATTGTAAGTTTTGAACTTCCAAAATAATTCTTTCATGCAAGGCATTGAGTTCACTGCCACTGTTTCTTCTGCGAGAATTCCTTCTTTGTGTAAGGTGGATATAGTTGATTGGGTTCTTAGTAAACTTCTGTTGATTTATTCAATTATTTGATGACTGGAAGGAAGCGGATTTGGTTTTGGGTGGAGATGAGGGCAAAGAATGCACCTATAATATGGGCTACATGAAGAGACAGGCAATTTTCTCTTGTCTGACCTGCACTCCTGATGGAAATGCTGGAGTCTGCACGGCTTGCAGCCTGTCCTGCCATGATGGACACGAGGTACTTCTCTATATGGATATCCTTTTTATTGTCTGTTGAGTTTGCAACTAATCGGTGTTTGTGTTTGTGATCTGTTTCTATATCCTATTTAATATGACGCCCTCATCTCATTCTAGCTGGTTTCTTTCCTTTTTTTATTTTTTGGCTTGAGCCTAATCAGATAAATTGTGACCGAATGCGAGTAAATAATCATACATGTGTTGGCTAGGTCTTTCCCTTGAATTGGTCGAGGACTTGAAATTTCAGATTCTGTTCATCTTGGGGTGCATTAACATTCAATACTTTAATTTTTTAATGTTTGCAACTCCTTACTGTTTCTATTGTTATGAAAATCATATGGTTTGGAGACATGCTATCATTGATATTTTAATCAAACTAATGGAGAATGTTACTTTTGCTATTTGCTAAAGATTGTTGAGCTGTGGACAAAGAGAAACTTTCGGTGTGATTGTGGAAATTCTAAATTTGGGGAAATCTTTTGCAAACTCTTTCCAAGGAAAGATCTAGAAAATGTTGAGAATTCATATAATCATAACTTCAAAGGTTTGTACTGCACTTGTGAACGGCCCTATCCTGATCCAAATGCTGAAGAACAAGAAGAGATGATACAGTGTGTTATGTGTGAGGACTGGTTTCATGAGGAGCATCTTGGTCTTGGGTCATCCAATGAGGTTGGTGGTTTAAATTGTTGCCTATTGATCTCAATATTATTGCTATGTCTTCATCTGATGGTTATTCCATATCTTTTAACTCAACTGTATCAAGTGATTTGACTGTGGTGCAGACTTGCTGAAATCTTGCTTGTATTTCTTAACCTTGAAAATTATCTTGGCATTGCAATTCCACTTGCCAACCCACTGAAGAAGGCCCTAAACAAAAAACTTCAAAGAAAAATTTTGAAGGTTACTTGAATAGTGAACTAGCTACAATTTATAGTGCAATGTGATTCTAGTGAATGCTGTTTTCCTCTTCATATCTTTGTAGATTGGTTCTTTAGATTTCATTGTCTGGTCTGACGGGCATGCTTATGCTGATTTTGGTTGTAATATTCTGGTGCCAATAGCATAGTAGGGTTTGGCTATATGTTACTATTTCTTTTGTCTGTCTTAATTCAGGATAAGATTTCTTTACTTTATCAGAATGAAAAGAGGTTTGAATACATTTGATTCATTTATGATTTTGATGCATAAGTTACATTTTGCTTCTATACATAACCTGTAATAAATAAGCTGCATAAAATTAACTAGTTAAGAAATTCTGTATATAACATCTGATCTGTACGTAGCAATGAAAAAACCTTTGGCTTAAGCATGAATTGTTGTTTCTTTAAACTTTATGATTGCACATCGGTTGCTTTAAATTTTTTAATGAAATTCACCTTTACTGCGTGGCGCTACTTTGCTGACAGCAGTGTTATATGCTTAAAATTGGCATTTTGATTAAATGTGGCTCTCTTTAGACTTTTAATGGGCACTCCTTTGCATTGAAATTTGTTTTTTTGTTTTTGTTTTTTGGTCTCTTATAAACTACACACTTCTTCAAACAACAGATTCCAAGAGATGAGGAAGAGGAGCCTATCTATGAGGATTTCATATGCAAGACGTGCTCAGTAGTTTGTTCTTTCCTAACCTTGTATCCACAGACAATCTGGGCTGTTGCTGGGCAGAGTAATGATACGGTTGTTAGTGTTACTAAAGATAAAGATATAGTGGAAGACATTCCTTCAACTTGTGAAGCTGATAAGCTTGAGAACAGTAGTTGTGCACTTAGTTCTGAAAAGTCCTGTGCACTTTTTAATGGCAACATTATGTATGCTTCTGTTGGAAAAGCATCAGAGATGGCAGAAAGTTCCGAGAAGGGGACTGATTCAAATCAATGCATAAGTGATGCCAATCCTCACACAAGTTGTGCTCTTGGACTTGACTTGAAAATTAATATGCCTGTTTTAGAAAGTAAACCTCTGTTTCTTTCCAAAGGATGGAGGGATACTCTCTGCAGATGCAGGAATTGCTTAGATATGTACAGGACGAAGCAAATAAGTTATCTGCTTGACAAGGAGGACTCGATTGCTGAATATGAGAAAGTGGCAAAGCGGAAGAGGGAAGAGAAATTGCAGCAGCAGGAGGGTGCTGAAATGAGTTTTCTGAATAATCTTGGCCATATAGAGAAGATGGAGATACTGAATGGAATTGCAGATTTTAAGGATGAGTTTCGCACATTTTTGGTATTTTCTTTTGACAAAAGTCACATATCTTACTCTTATTTTATTTGATGGTTTTCAATGACCTAAAGCTTGCCTTAAGTCATTTGTTACATCTTCTTATGAGAAGTATTTCACATTCATATGTAACCATGTTTTCATGCAGGAATCTTTTGATCCATCCAAGCCAATCACGTCTTCTGATGTTCACCAGATTTTTGAAAATCTTGCTAAAAAACGTCGACGTTTGTAGTGATTGGATCTTTAGTCTACTTGGATCACGAATAACATTTCCTTTAGCTGGTTTGGTTTTACAACCTCCTTTCTGTTTATTGGAGAGGATTTGCCCTTCTGTTAATGTTCTGTAATGTAATAACATATTTTACAATGTAGAAGTGTCTTGATTCCCGCATACGTGCTGGATGATTGTTAATCACTGGAGATGCTTAAGTTTTCATCGCTTGGAAGCACTGTTACGAATCGGTATCTGATTTAATTTTGATGCACGTAATTTTTAAATTTGTAAAATAATATTGTATTATATAATTTATAATTTTATATGAATCACCTTTTTAAAAGTTATAATAAAATTTGAAATAAGAATATATTTTTTATTAATATTATTTTCACATATCAATAATAATTATAATTAATATGAAAAAGATTATTTAATTATTATATCAATATAAAATTAAGGATAATATAAATTATTTAAAATATTACAATATAAACATCAAATAATAAAATAATAAATATTTATGAATATTTATGAATTTTTAATTATTATTATTAACAATAAGAGTTTGTATAAAAGAAACGGATTTTGTACCGTTTCGGTCGGAGTACGGTATGAAACATCGGTTGCCAATTCCAGCCTTGGATACCAGTTCGTACCGGTGTTTATCGGAAGGTATCGGTCAAAACTATCAATTCTGGTCAATATCATAACTTTCGAAAATTGCAAGGACTAACTTGCAATTTCTGAGAATTTTTAACCTAAAAATTCTAATTCCCCCCCCCCCCCCCTTCTCCTTTTGGAGTCTTCTTCTCTCTTCTTTGGCACGCACGCCGCTGCTCCTCTCTTCTCCGATCTCTCCCTCGGTATCTCGCCGTCTCCTCCTCGCTGTCGACGTCTTCTCCAGTCCTCCTCCTTTCTTCTCCAGTCCTCCTCCTTTGAGTCTTCGACTGATGGTTTGCTTTCTCCCTTCGAGGCTTTGACAATTCGACCTCACCTCAGCTCGCTCCTCCTCCTTGTCGCCTTCTCCTTCATCCTCCTCGAGTCTTCGACGCACCACACGACGGCACGACCACCTCAGCTCAGCCGAAGTACACGACCTGACGTCGACCCGGATTTACACCCGAAGACCCGATTGTTTTGGGGTGTATGTTTTTTATTTTTGTTTCATTTTTATGGCATTTTGAAAATGATTGCTTCGGTGATTGTGTTGATTGTTGGATTATGGTGAATTTGGGGTTAAAAATTGGTGTTGTTGTTGTAACACCCAAATACCCCCTGGGAGGATACGTGGATGCCACCCAATACAGGACAAACAAATCAAAACGGTACACACATGCAGTTTTAAAAACTAAACGTAACACACATATAATACATCGCAAAATTTCAGAAACAAATCGAAAGAATATTTACAGGCCCAAAGAAATTAAACAACATACATTTTCGCGCAACACAAAACTCAGACTCTTTTGGCCACTGCGGTTGACTTGTCCCAATCCTTAATCTCTTAGCTCCGAACCTACACGGGACAAATCCACCGTGCTAAGCATATAGCTTAGTGAGTAATAACTAATCTATATTAACCGATTTCAGGAAACAGAAAGAATGCATTT
>JANTPM010000246.1:31047502-31062750 GCA_025434745.1 Erythroxylum divaricatum | reverse complement strand
ATGGACGTAGCAAGCACATAGATGTGCGTTTTCATTTTCTTCGAGAGCTTACAAAGGCTGGTTCTGTGGAGTTGGTATATTGTGCTTCGCAGGAGCAGGTGGCTGATGTGATGACTAAACCACTCAAGCTGGATGTGTTTCTGAAGTTAAGAAAAGTGTTGGGCGTTTGTTCAATGTCTGAGATAAACTGATTACTTGCAGTATTCAGTTTAAGGGAGGAATTGTTAGGATTTTGTTCAGTTGTTTTGTATTTAGTCAAATAAATCCCTATCTTTTAGGGATATTACGTTTGTTTTGATCTCAGAAGATCAGGCACGTTTTTTTTGTTTTTGAAAGGCTATATATATATATATAGCCAAGAACGTTTAATAATAGATGTATTGGATTCCTCCAAATTGCTTTTCGTTTGCTCTTTACTATTGTTTTAACACATTGCCCGTCTGATACGATAGAGGAAAATGATTGACAAGGTCAAGACGTTAAGATTAGCCAATCCCATCGAAGGAAATTGATGAGGTCCCACCACATCCGATTTATTTCACTTGAGCCATCAAAACTGTTCTGTTGAGCGTTCCGTCAGTTAGAAAGCATGACAAAGGAGCAGTTTGCCTTATTAACTCTAAAGTTTTCAATCATTCCCATGAAACACAGACGTGATTTGGGAGTTAAAAGGTTTACTCAGGAGAGGTTGGTTAACACGGGGAATGATAATAAGAATGAAAATGAATATAGTGAGGACTATGAATAAATATTATCATTATAATTATAATGGTTGGTTATGAGAAATGAATGATTACCATTACTATTGATAGTGGTTGGATTGTAAAAAATATTGTAATTAATTACTTACAAAATGAATTATATTTTAATTAATGAATGATTATATTTTAATTAATTATATTGCAATTAATTAATTAATTATATTATTTTAATTAATTAATATTTTAATTAATGAATAGTTATAGTTTAATTAATAATAATATTTTAATTAAATATAATGTAATTAATTAAATAATAATATTTTAATTAATTATATTGTAATTAATTAATTAATTACAATATTTTAACCAATGAATAATTATATTTTAATTAATTAATTAATTATATTATTTTAATTAATTATAGGAAAATAATAATATTTTAATTAATGAATAGTTATATTTTAATTAGTTATATTTTAATTAACAATAATATTTTAATTTTAATTAAATATAATGTAAATAAATAAATAATAATAATTTAATTAATTATATTGTAATTAATTAATTAATTACAATATTTTAATTAATGAATAATTATATTTTAAATAATTAATTAAAATATTTTAATTAATTATAGTGTAATTAATTAATTAGTTACTCTCATTTTTTCCATTCCTCTCTCCCATTCCTTTAGATTATGAGAGGAATGGGAGATTGCCCAAAACCAAGTAATCAAACTCTTAGATCTTGAATGATAGATTCATACCAAACATCAATTTTTATTCCATATCCATACCCCTTTTCTCATACCCTCCAAACAAGCACCCCCTTAGTGTTTTTAGAACAAATAAAAACATATTTAAAACTTCACTTATCACTTAACCTTCAAAATGCTAATATGTGGCTTTTTAGCCATCTACCAAATGAGGGCAATGTGTTCAGTTATTTGATATTTGCCTTCTTCAATTCTTAGTGATTGATCCTTAAAATGCAACATGGTACTATGGGTTTTTGTTAATTTAAGCAGCAAAAAATTATGAGTGTGTTGTTTAATTAAGAATTCATGAGCTTATCGAACCTGAGAGTGCCTTCCGACATTAAAACAAAAAACAAAAAAGGAAACTTTTTAATATTGTGGACGCGTAGAGGAACTATCGCTGCTTTTTCATAATGATCGAAATTAGTCACTCTGAGCAAGTCCGTACCCAGTAGTCAAATCACAAAATATAGTAATAAGTGCTAAGCAAATATGTTGTCATTTCTGAATAGAAAATTATGAGCTTGTTAATTAGCTAATAGAAAAATCAAAAATCAACGCCCTTGAAGCAAATTCTACGTAATAGTCCGACATGTAGAAATAGGGCCCTCGTAGTCCATTAAATACCCATATCCTCGTGTTCCCGACCGTCACATAACACTTGAGTCTTTGAGCCACACCTAACTCCCTCAAAATTCATTCATTACCAATTTCCCGTAATTCCCAGAAGCCACCGCCAAATTAGGATTGTTGTTACAGGAACAAAGTAATTAGTCGAATGGGAAATTGCTTAAAGATAAGCATGAAAAGGCGAGATGAAGACGAAAACATGGAGCATCACCAAGAAGATTGGAAAGAAGCATCTGATGGTGAGCAATCTGTGAAGGAAAGTGGTGGACTGAGGGTTAAGATCGTGCTTACCAGGGAGGAGCTTGAGTGGTTGATGCTTAAGCTACAGGTTAATGAAAAAAAGAATACGCTTGAAGAGCTTTTGAGAGAGATAGAGAGAGGTAGAGAAAAGGTTAAAACTACTTGGAAACCTTCTTTGGAGAGTATCAAGGAAAGCCCTGAGGCCGTAGAGATGGAGAGATGAAGCATTCTCAATTTTTATTACGAGCAAACTGACCTACTTCTTGTATCTTTTAAGCTTCTTTCTTCTTTCTTCTAGCTTAGCTGAGATCATGACCCAAATATGAGCCGAATATACGTAATTTTAATGAGGGCAGGGGCTTATATATTTTGATGGGTTGGCTTTACTTTCTCTGCCTGTAATTGGGTTTTGCTGTTTTTGGGTATTGGAATAAGAAGGGAGTGAGTTTCATCCTGTTTGTTCTTCATCACCGGGTTTATGGAAGTAAATGATGATTCTACTCATTATCTTTCTCCAGAATTAGACATTCTTACGATACATTTTGTACTGTGACCGAATCGCCTATGTATGATAGTTTATGGAATGGCCCTCTAAGTCCAAAGATGAAATAAGTTAAAAAATGGAGAACATTATAGCTAGTCCAACATCAACCCTAATTTTTTGCGAGGGGCGAGAGGTCTAATGCGGAGCTTTCAATCTCTGGAAGTCAAGATTTTATTGGAAGCTGGCTTCAAAGTGAAAAGAAAATAATCGTGTCATTTAGCACAATTATTGGTACATCATATCAATGCTCTCACAAACATTTTTTTTACAACAGTAACGAGATCCTTAACCGTCGAAATAAAGAGTACAGATTCTTTGTCCAATTTTATGGTGTCTTATTATGTCTAATAAATCTCAGTCATTTATTTATGTGGATCCCACATAAATAAATATAAGTCCCACATAAATAAATGGCTGAGATTCACTTGACACAATAAAACACCATAAAATTAGACAGAGGATCTTGTCTCCGAAATAAATAGATGTTTATGAAATAGAGAGTAGGTATAGATTTTGCCTAACAGTAAGAAGCGTGTATTATTAAATAAAATTAAAATTTTAGTAAAAATTACTCATATAAAAAATTGTGTGTGTGAAACTACGAATAAGTGAGCAACTTTAAAAATACTAATGAGAAGACTAATTAATGGAGAAAAAGACTTCTTTGTGAAAGCAAAAAAAAAAGTGGGTCAGTCATTCGACGACTGTTATTCACTTTCCCATCGTAATGGCCATTTTCGAGTTGAGAAGTCAGTTATCTTACGTATAAACCTCCTAAAAGAAATACATAGCATAACTGTCAATTGATGTGAGCCTCTTACTCCAAGGATACTACCTTAGAGAAAAGTGCAGCAACATCCACTTAGGTTTCTTCATCCTTGCTCCTATGTTTGCATATTTTTATTTTAGAATGTTTAATAGAATGAACTTTGCCCTACCATTCTAGGTGTTCCATCTTTCTGCTAAGTCTTGGTTGATATTTGGTGTGAAATTTCCAGGAATAAGAGTTTTTCTTATACTTTATATTGTCATCTCCCTCGTAAAGGAAAGAGAGTCCTTACTTTTGATGGAGAGCATTCTGTTATTTCTCTCCATCCAAATTGTATACATTGCATAACTGAATGATGTTCTAAATACCATAGTGCAACCCTTGCTTGGTCTTGCTAGCCCATATGATAGTTTGCATCCAATCGTTAGCTCAATATTGCAAATTGCATAATTGTCATATTAAATGCCAGCTTAAATAAGATATGATCAAACTTTTCTTGGAATCTATTGTAGAAGAGACAACAGTCTTTGTTGCTAAAAGAGCCAGAATAGAGTCTATCCTTGGAGCTAAGATGTTATCTAATTGCAAGCTAGAGATTAAAAGAAGCTCTAGGCAAGTTATAGTGATGCTATAGCAGGTCAAACCAAAATATCCTAGGGTGAGTTTCTTTAAAGAATACAACACAGAAGCTATTAGTGAAGGAGGTAAAGATTCAATTCTTAAAGGATGAAGCCTTATGGAAAATTTTACCTAAAGCTAACATTTCATGGTCTCTAATCCAAATACTTCAAATAAAAGCTAAAAGTAAATATCAAGCACATGCTCAAAAATGAAGAAAGCACTTGGCTATAGTATGACTTCTGGAATCAAATTAGTCCCTTGCATCTTTATCCAAATGCAACAAATATGATGAATCACCTCCCAAATTCTGACAAGTTAAAGCTCTCAATCAATAACAACTCTAAGTCATAGACATACCATTGCTTCAACTTCCAATTCTCTTATAAATGGCATTAAAAAGGGGTTGGCAGTCCAAATAGGTAAGTCTAGAGGAAAAAATTAGGATTCTTAGGTATTTAAAGGGTGGTTGGAGATATTGAAAACTGGATGTTAATTTTATTACTAATGTACTTAA
This sequence comes from Erythroxylum divaricatum, assembly GCA_025434745.1. Taxonomy (NCBI): domain Eukaryota; kingdom Viridiplantae; phylum Streptophyta; class Magnoliopsida; order Malpighiales; family Erythroxylaceae; genus Erythroxylum; species Erythroxylum divaricatum. The sequence goes on along the minus strand of JANTPM010000246.1, from coordinate 31,057,974 downwards.
TTAACAACAATCAACATAAATATAGATGAAGAAATTGTTAATATAAATTAATAAAATAATTGAATAATAATTTAAAATGGATAACAAAAAGAGAATACAAATTGATTTATAGTAGTTTGGCAAGCAACCCTTGCCTACATTAACTACCAAGATTTTTCTTGAAGTTTCGCTATAATTCTTTTCTCAAGACAAAGAATATTCTTTATATAATCTTACTCGACAAAGAGGATTCTTTTGCAATCTTCTTCCCAAGATAAAAAGGAACCTCAATCCCACTTGAATCACCCCTGAGTACAGTAATATAATTCCTCTAAATGATCTTACAACTTAAAATAAGTCACTTTACTACTTGATAACTCTAAAGATGCTCACTCATACAAATATGAGACAATGATACTCAAATGATTGAATAATACTTAAAAATGTGTGTAAAATATATCCAAATGCTTCTTAATGTTAAAACAAATGAGAAAACTCCTATTTATAGTGTTTTATGGTCCTTAGTAGTTGTTGGAGCCAAGAACTAGCAGTTACAATTGTTATATATAGTATACTGGATAACTAATATAACATATTAATTGACCAGTATGCATTAAAAACACCAAATTTACTAGCTATTGAGACAATAGTCGACCAATATGCATATTGGTTGACCAATATAGTACATTGATTGACCAATACATCAACCAGTCATGATTAACACTTTCCAAAATATTCCTTAAAAGGTGTTTTAAAGATCAAAAGGTTTTTCCTATTGAAACCAAAAGTTTCAATGTATCTTGAAAAGTGTAAAGACTTAAGTAAGGCAGTTAAATTCAAAGTTTATATATACTGAGCCTTTTATAACTTTAAATTAACAAAGTAAGATTACAATTAATAATACATAATGTAAAATGATCTTGATGATCCTTAATGTTCTTTTATTCTTAGTTTGATTTTTATTTTGACGATTGCAAGTTCAACTTCTTTTTATCAATTTCATAAACTATCTTTTATTTGTTTATGGCTTCATTTTGTTCTTATATGACTTTTCAACAAAATAATAAACTCATTAGTTGTAATTAGGCTTTATTGTCTTCAAAATATTGATTGGATCCTTCCTTGGTTCAACAAACTTTCCCTTTCTGATGATGATAAAAACTTGTGATATTATACAACAATAATAAAATTAAGCACATTAATAACTATCTATATCAAGATAATGATTAGCTTTCTATTAGTTCATGCATAAAATACATTTCAATATCAACAACATAATTTAACATCAAGAAAGAAAGAGATATTCAATGTAAAATAAATATCCATAAATTTACTCAAGCATTCCATATAAACTGCAAGGAATATAAAAATGACAAAACGATCACTCCCTATGAATTTCATCACTCCCTTTAAATCTAATATCCCCAATATTTTCTCCTTATTTTGGAAATGCATAATACAAATTGCCATGAGCCAAGCTAACTTGGTTAAAAAATCATAATGAATTTGAACAAGATTGATAAACTTTCTCAAGGGAAAAGACTATTAAATATTTAATAATTATCTAAAAGATCAACTTTGATATAAACATTCTAATTGTTCTAATTTAAAAAAATCCTCAATTTCAGTAATATACCTAATTTGAAAGATTCAATTAAAGAAAATTCATAAAAGAATGTACAATTTAAAAGCTTTAAAATCACAAAAATAAAAATATAAAAAATCACTAAAAGTACCACAATTGAACAAAATTAAAGATATATTGAAATAATTGAAAAAGAAACAACCTTGACTCTTTTTTTTACAAAGTAACTATGGGTGTATCATATTTGAAAAGATAATTCTTAATTAAGAAAATTTTAGAAAATTACCAAATTTGAGACCCAAGAATGAAAAAATTTTTAATTTGATGTCACCATATTTGATTATAAAAATAAACTTAAACGACACTTGTAATTTATAGAGACAATTTCAAATCTCTAAACACTATTTTAAAAAATCCTAAATTTTCGGGGTTCTCTTGAAGAGAATGTGATTTTTAATGATCTTTAACATGAAGGGAAAAGGAAAATTGAAGATAAGGTAGTTAATTTCAATTAGGGACATCATTTTCCTAAGAAAAAAGTGGGTGATTTAGATTTTGAGAGGTATAAGCAAGAAAAATAGAAAAGAGAAGAAAAGAGAAGGAGAAATTTCTTAGAATATAAATATTGGTCATCCACATAATTACACTAGTCGACCGATGCTTGTCTCAGGTTGGATAGATGAAGTATTTTTTCAAATTTTGTATTGAAATCAATCCACTGGTTGATTATAGAGCCATATTGGTCGACTAGTGACAAATGTGGTCCAATAGTATATGCAGTTAATCTACAAATTCACTAGAAGAAAAAGTTTCTTAAAAAAGGAATCATTAGTCAATTAGAGGAGCGACCAAATTCTTCATAAACTCACTGGAAAGACATTACTACTTGGGTGAAGTGATATTGATTGACTAGATTAGCAAACAATGTACTAGCAAATTTACTAGAAAGCAAAAGGAATTTTAGATATGGGGGCATTAGTTGACCATAAGAGGGCATTGTTTGACCATTATGTCTGTATAGATGACTAACAAACAATCAAATAATTAAAAAAAACTCACTAAAATTTTTAGGCACACTAATTGCATACTAGGATATTGGTTGACTAGCATGTTCTAAAAAACCAGACAATAGCCTTAAATGTTAAATAAAAAGGTTAGATACACATAATCAATCAATTAAATATCAAGAATGAATTAAAACAAGTAATGGGGATCTCTTTATCATGTAGAATTTTCATCAAACATAAATAATTCTTGTTTGATTATGCAAAATCTATCCTTATTTAATGATTTAGACTATAAATCCTAACTTAATAATCTCATTTTGTACATAGTCTCTAAGTTTAGGTAATAAGGTTCACACTATAAAAAGAATTAATAAAAATCTTATTCATAATACAAATCAAAAAAATCAACAATAATGATTTATACTCAAATTGATAAATAAGAGCAATATCTGAAAAAAAAAAGAGTCTAAATTAGGAACTAGTTACCTTTTAACATCACTTATAAATGATTTGAATGAACTTTTTTCTTGAGTTTACAATTTAGTAAAGGCATCTCATCCTTCTTATCATTCTCATTTGGTTGTACAATTATTTCTTGAAGAGTCTTTAATCATTCTTGATTTCTTTAAGGACAAACTTCTCCATATTCTATACGAAAGTTTTTAAGAATTTTTTTAGATACGAGAAGGTTATGTTCATCAAGATCAAAAATATAAACTCTTAGAAAATAATACTTAGTTAATAACTACCATTTCTACTTCATGCTATTTTCCCTTTACGAAACCTACAAACAGCTAATCAATATGTTTTACAAATGGATTTTATTTTTTCATCGGTAAATTTACTAATATTGTTTTTTTTCTACATTTAATTTTATTTGATAATGTTATGATTGATGTATAATTTATACAGTTATCAGTTATCTGTTGATAATATTTTGATTCATTTCTACATTTAATTTTTTAAAACAAAAAATTGATTGATAATATAAAGTAAAAAAATTTAATTGATAATAAAATTATTATTTACAGCAATAAGTATTTATTTCATACAAAATGACTACAATTATACTATTCATTTAGTGAATGTGGGCGCTTTATATGTTGTGATGAGGTGCTGCCCTTCTCCTTCAATTCATCCATCTCATTATAGAGTTGGACTATGTACTTCATAAACTATTGCAACTGAGTTGCTAGTGCTTGTATTATGCTCCGAAGCTCATGGACTTCAATGGATGCAGATAGCCTACTAAATATTGTTGTACTGGATGTGTGCTCACAAATGAACTTAATTTGAAGATCCTCTCATGATGGTCCCTACCACTCATTGTATAAAGATATGTTTGACTTTCATCAATATTTTCAAACTGTTGAGACTATCATTGAATGCTTTTTTGTATTTGGTCTCATCGGAAGATAATGTTTATGTTAATAAATGAAAATTATTAAGCATTAATATCAAAGAACAAATTTTATATACATTTAGTTCTCTATATTTGATATTGACAAAAGGTCACACCGTCATACTTTTTAGTATGAGTGTGCACAAAAAGTTGACAAGGTGTAAGCTTTTTGCCCATAGACTTTTTCTACATAATAATAAAATGTTATAAGTGAACTACAATTTATAAAAATTTCAACAAAAATTTCTCTATTTTTGTGATATTTATCCCTCATTAAACAAAGAAAGTAACTCAACAACACAACCATAAATGACACCAGACAATTATAATATTTTCATTCTCCATAATACACATATTTTCATTCCAAAATTTACAATATTATCATTCTCCATAATTCACATATTTTCATTCCAAAATTTACACATCAAATTAAATTGAAAAACATCAAAGTAAAGAAACAGAATATAAGTGTAAAGTATAGATACTTACAAGTCTCTCTACATGCTCGTGGTGGGTAATAAATTCTCCAGTTTCTACGGGAGGACTCTATCCCCCCAGTCCTCCACGTCTGTTGGTAGAATTCAATATATGTTGTTTACACAACATAAGTTGGTACCTAATAGACCTATTAACATAAAATTAATAGAAAATTGAAGAGTGATCTTAATTGTTTGTTAGTTATCAATAAGATTGCTTTAAATCTAGTTGCATAGCTAGGAAGAGTTTTGATAAATCGAGAGATCATAATTCAGTTTCTATCTATTTTGATTAGGATTACTTAATTAGATCGAGAGAGAGGATGACCATAGTTATTGGATATCTAGGATCAAGTAGTATTACATCAAGAAGGTGAAGTGAAAACAAATAAGAATAGAAGTAATTCTTAGTTTTCATCATTAATAAATTAATCAATTTACTGTTGTCTAATTATCAATTCTTTGTTTTTAGTTTAATTTTAGTAAATCATTTTGTTGTTTATCTTTAAAAAGTATATAAGAATTGTTGGGTGACTACTCTAATCCTTGTGGGATGATACTTTTTATGCTATAAGATAAGATCTGTATACTTACAGTTAAGAAAGTTTTTCATTTAAAACTTCAACAAGTTTTTGACGCTTTTGTTAGGGATTGTTTTGTACTAACTCCTTTAGTTCAATTTACCTTAATTTAAGGACTTTAACACTTCCTTATATGATTTTAGGTGCATGGATATAAGATCTACAAGGAGTTTAAGTAAACCAAAAGGCACACAAGTTTCTGACATCACGATGTAAGAGATGGAGATTCAAAAAGTGAGATGTTAAGAAGTAATAGAGAGGAAAATGGAAGAAGAGATGAATCAAAGAGAAAATTAAAGAACCCCTTATATAGGCTTTATGAAGTTAGGGTTCAACACTAACCAATAAGGAATAATAAGACCACCAGTGTAGACAAAAACCTTTAAAATTAACTAGTACTTTTGAATATAATGCAAATCAATGTCTAGTTTTATGAACTGGACAATGAGGATCCTACTGCTCATTTGGATAACTTCTTTAAGAATTTTGACCCATTTCAATACAATGGATTGTCAAAAGATGCAATCAAGATGAGACTCTTTCCATTTACGCTTAAATATTGAGCTAAGTTATGGTTGAATTCTCTCAACCTAAAGAAGGTCACAATATAGGAGTAACTGGTGCAAGCCATTTTGCATGAATATTCTCCCTTGATGAAGACCACTAAGCTAATAAAGGACATAACCAAATTCTGGCAAAGCAAATTGGAATCATCATATGAAGCACGAAAGAGATCTTAACTTACCCAAAGAGTTCCTTTTGTAAATATCCTATAATGATGTGAATCCACCCACTTGAGGCACCATAAATGTAACAACTAGTGGTTTGTTAATAACGAAAGCAGTTGACGTAGCATATGATTTATTGAAAGAGATGGTAGAGAGGAGTAAACAATAATCAACCTTTAGAGATCATAAATGAGTGCTTGTTGTGGATTTAGTGACCATATTATAGGATAAAGTAGGAAACTTGGCCAAACAATTGAGTAGCTTAAAATCCATTTCTTCTATCCCACTCAAGGAAATTAAGCACAAATTATGTAGACTAGAAAGTCATGTCCCAAATGATTTCTTCTTAGTGGAAAATACCAATATAGAGTAGCGTAAGTTCATAGGAGAATAATATAGTTGAGGTAGTAAAAATCCCTATTCCAATACTTATAATTCTGGGTCTAACAATGCTACAGGGAATCCAATAAGAGCTTAAGGTCCACCAAGATTTTAGTAAGATAGACTTAATTCATTGGAATCAAAGATAGACAAGTTGATGGATGTGTTGAATTACAAATTCACAAGCTAAAATGAGAACCAGAAGAGGATGGAAACTGAGTTTATTCAAATTGCAAAGAACTATGCATCTTCCATTCCCAATCTGGAGGTTTAAGTGTTAATGCATTATCTACACAATGTGTGGGGAGTCTCCCACGTAATATAAAGTCTAATCCAAGGGAGCAACTAAAAGCTATCACATTTAGGAGTAGGAAAGAGTTGGAAGAACCAGTTAAAAAGAAAGATAAATCCTACTGGGTAGAAGAATAAGAGAAAAAGTATAGAAAAGAAGATAAGAAAGAGGAAACTCCACATATTCCTCCCCCACCATATACACTAAGGATTCCATTCCCACAGAGGATTTAGAAGAATCAAATGGATGTGAAATTTGCAAAGTTCGTGGAGAAGTTAAAAAAATTGTAAATTAACTAATCTTTTGTGGAAGCTTTTAAACACACGCCCAAAAAGTTGCTAAATTATATACTACCAAACAGGCAAAATGAAAGCTATAGCTCCATAATTATCATCCATTTGCTTTTACAATTGAAAGACCTTGAGATTTTTACTATACATTGTGTTGGTAATTTATGGTTTGTCAAAACCCTCCAAATTCTGTCAAGGAACTCTTCTAGGTCTCTCTTTATCTTGATTTATAGTAATCCAACAAAATATGGTTTTCTACTATTAACAAAGTCTTTTATTACTAGTCGTTTATTCAGGCCATTGAGGCCTCTAACATTCTATATTAACCCTATCATGTTCACTTCTTTATACTTAACTTCTTCCTTTTAGACCTTCTTCTTGCTTTTTGTCAGGCTTTCCATCAAGCTTTGCTTAACTCCTGAGATCTCCCCTACGTCATGTATAGGTGTGTTATCTAGTTCATTTTCCACCATCATTTGTTCAGTTTGCTTTGCACTTTTCACCTTACCTTTCCTTTAGGTATTCTGGTTGCATCCAAGTCCTTCTTCACCTATTCCACATTAGTTTCTTGAGTCTGATTTGTTCCATCTTCTTGTGGAGTTGTAGAATTGTTTCCTTGATCTTTCCCCTCTTTTGCCTCCTTTGGAATCCAAACTTGTTTGACCTCCTTTGCTTTTGATTTCCACATGTAGGCACCTTGATAATGTCCTCCTCTAAGCCACTGTCTTCATTCAGTTTCATAATTGCTAATGTGTTAGGCATTTTATTTTCCATATTCACTTTAACACATACTCTAGCATACCATATCCTTTTCATTAAGGCCATGTTCTCATCTTTTTCTTAAAGGCTTCCCCAGTTCACTAGCAAGGTAACTCAATCCCTCTATAGACCAATATTTAAGCTGTATTCTATGAAAATTCACCAATATAGACACTTATTCCATTTTTCTTCTACCTAGTTTAACACCTGGGTGCCATTTCTTAAGGAAAATTGGGATGTGCCAAGGACCTCCATCTATTGCTTTCTGAGCCATGTCCTCTGAAGTAAATTTAAACACAAATATCCCATCCTCATTTGCCGTGACACTTACCAGTCCTTGGTTTTTCGACGTTGCATTTGCCCATCTATGCACCACTGGATATGCCAGCCTCTTGTCCACGAAGTAACCCACCACTGCAGTATTCAACTTCTTAGCAACCTTTTGTAGTATTTCGATAGGGGGTGACACTAACCTTCCTCTTCAGTCTGGATGAAGCACAGGTTTCCAAAGGAGCTGGAACCTCCAACTACCAAGCTCCATGAAGACTTACCCGAGTTCTCTCTAAGTTCTTGAGGTTGTTTTGCACTTGGGATAGGGGGAAAGTCTGCAAGGTCGAGGGTGTTGGTTTGATCTTCTTGTTGTTGTTCTGTGAAGCTTCGATTTTGTGTGGCCAATTGGTTGTCTGGTTTGATTGTTTTGTCTAGTTCTAGGTGGCTAGATTGCGGGCTGTTTGGTTGGAAGGATAGTAAGTTGTTGGAATGTTGGAGGTGGTCAATTAAAGAAGGAAGAATGAAGAGAAGTAAGAGCATTTTCTCACTCCTTAATCTCACATGACATGTAATGAAGAGAAGTTGTTGGAATGGTCTAGGTGACTGGAAAGATCTTTTTGTGACATGTAAAATATTTTGAAATTGGTGAAGAAGTATTGGTGGTGAGTGCAACATAGTTCCTTCCACAATTGAAATGATAACACATTCGTGAGATAATCTACAGATGCATTATAGTGTCATTGGAATAAGTCAGGAACATGTAAAAGCAAATGATACGATAGGAGCTACAGTAAAAAGCAGGATTTTACATCAGTTTTAATTGTCTTCGAGAATAACAGCCTTGGGGGATTTTGCCCAGAGGACCCTTCTCCCTTGCCTCAACCTCTTCCAGCCCGAACTTTATTAACCGATCCCAGTGTCCTCCTTCAAAGAGGACCCCTGGTTTTCCATCTGTGATTCTTTCAACCATCCATCCAATACATATAATATGGGCTGCAGGGATTTTTCACAAGGGCGATCATGCCAGGCAGTAGTAATGGTAATTCAGGGTTTCCTTGGCTTCTTTGAGGCAGTGAACACCATTGTGCTCTCTTTATCAGCAAAAGACTGGTCCTTAGGAGGTGGATTCTCCTCTAAAAACTTTTCCAGCCCCTTTTCTCCACCAGGAAATCCCCCTGTTAGTCCCATCAGTTCCTTCTCGAACGCATTTTCTGGGACACGCTCAGTTGCTGACACGCCCATATTTTCTGTAGATGCTTCTTTACCATTTACTTGTTCTTCAACATTTCTTCGTAGCTCTCGTTGCAGACCCTTTTCTCCACCAGGAAAACCCCCTGTTAGTCCCATCAATTCCTTCTCGAACGCACTTTCTGAGACACTATCAGTAGCTGACACACGCATGTTTTCTGTAGCTGCTTCTTTACCATTTGAAGGTTCTTCAACATTTCTTTGTAGCTCTTGTAGCAGACCCTGTTCCCCGTTGCAGATTCCTCTGCCTCCCATGAGCTCAAAGAGATCAAACTTGGCACTCTGTGTCAGTCTAAACCTCGAAATTTTGGTGATCGTCGGGAGTGATTTGTGAGGAAGACTGGGAAAGTTAGTTTGGCAAGGAAATTGGGATCCAGAGAAAGTCCCTTGAAGGGCTTGGCGAGAGCTGGACAGAGCCATTTCGTCGCTTCCTCTTCTAATTCTGGCCGCAAGTAGGATATGTGGTTTGGATAATTCTTTCGCACGTTTAACCACCGTTTGATATAGGGCTTTTTCTCCGACCTAAAAAAGTAACTTGCAATTATTAGTTTTTTTAATAAAAAATTTATATCAAGTTTTAACTATTAATGGAGTACACGTGCACGTCTAATTAGTGAAGGGAGTTATCTGTCTTCAAATTTGTCTTCTAAGGAAAAAGCTAACAAATTTCTAGAGATCTTACCTTAGCATGTTCAAGGGAAACTCATGCTGTTGCAAAAATGGAGACCTAGTCTCACTTTAGAGAATGCAAGCTTATGAACAATCCCCATCGAGGTGCACTTTCACAAGGTCCCACTAGAGTATTTGTCTTCGTTAAGATTAAGTTATATTGCAAGTGAGATAGGCAAGCCTTTGAGTCTTAATAAGTACATTACTGATCTCAGAAGAATTCAATTTTCTTATGTTTGTATTCAACTGTAACTTGGCAAACTCTCTCTGATTCCAAAGGTAACCTATTAGAAGTCACAATACTAGTAACGTATACAAAGAAGCCATTGGCCATATTTGGCAATTTGTTGATAGCTAATAACTGATTATATCAGCTGTTAGCTCATAACTGATTATATCAGCTGATTTGACTAGTGGATTGTATTAGCTGTTTGTCAAAGATGTTTGATAAAATTAGCTGTTTAATTGTAAAATGACTTATAAGGACATGACTTTAAAAAAATATAAGAATATAAATATTATATATTTTAGTATTTCAATGAATATTCTTATAAAAATTTAGATTTTAAATATTTAATTCTACAAAAATTAAATTTATAACTTTAATAAAAATATAGAACATATAATAATAATAATTTTATTATTATTATTATTATTATTATTAGTATTAATAAAATAATAATAAATAATAAATAATAATAGTACTAATTATTATTATTATTATTATTATTAACAAAAGAAGAGAGAACTAAAGAATAATATGAATAATATAATAATATTATTATGATAGTTTATTAACAACAAA
>JANTPM010000246.1:30999385-31015461 GCA_025434745.1 Erythroxylum divaricatum | reverse complement strand
GATGAAAGAAAATCTACCTCAGGATATGTATTCTTACTAAACCATGGAGCAATATCATGGAAAAGTAAGAAACAATCTTGCGTTGCATTATCCACAATGAAAGCTGAATTTATAACATTCTCAACTGCAGTACAAGAGGCTGTGTGGCTTCATCGATTCTTAATTCATTTGAGAGTCACTAAAAGTGAAATTAATCCAGTGACCATCAACAGTGATAGTCAAGCTGCAATCACTTATATTAAAGACCTCAAATTTCCTTGTAAGACAAAGCACATAGATACAAAGTATAATTAGGTGAAAGATATGTTTGCACAAAGAGAAGTGAACATGAAATATATATCTACATGAGATATAATAACATACCCAATGACAAAGCCAATTTCTAGAGATGTATACATTAACCATGTAAAGTCACTAGGACTACGTACATATTGAAATGTACTGATTAACATTTTTCTGTGTATGTTCTCTCATTATAATATCATATTTTGGATATAATGTATGATGAAGATTATATATTATGTATCATTTGATTCATGAATATATGTGTTTTTGAATAAATATATTTTGGGATGAATCACAAGTATATAAGACAGATTATAGATTGGCCCTCTCACACGGGAAATCACCTTTGATGTTTATACTCGCTAGAGATGATGAATGTTTAAAGTTTATTATCTAGGTAATAATTGAGAGCGATAAACTTAAACCATAAATGCCATAAGGAAATTGGTTCAAAGTGATTTATTAATCACTATATCTGTCTTACGTTGTCATATGTGAGTTCTGAACAGGTTTTGAGTAGATCAATGAACTTAAGTTAAACATTGAGTATATTTGAACTATCATTTGAACGATTTTTCTTAAATGAAAGATGTTCAAATTAAATTAAGTGGGTAAATACCGTAGCACATGACTCTTACCATGTGTGCACAACTAACCATAAAAAGGGATTAATGTAAGCCTCCATATCTCATCTTACAATGTGTAAGACCCTTGAGGTTAAGAAAAACCTCATCATATACCCTTATGACTCTTGTTTCATTCTTGATAATTGAATTTAAGGTTTGCTACTTTAGGTTATTGCCAAAAGGTCATGTAAGATGCAATCCTATAGAATAATTCTAAAAAAGCAAATTAAAGTTAATTCAAAAGAGAATTAAAAATAGAGGAAGGTCATTTATTTTAAATCATTGACTCGCATGAAAAGTATTCATAGATAGACATCGTCTCTTTAGTAGAGAACATGAATACAGTGATGACATAAGAAACTAAATGAGATCAAAGAAAAGTGCAAATGTGAGATATGACCTCGGGTATAGCATAGAATGCCTACTTAAGGACATATAAATCCTAAGATCAATTTGTTAATCGAGATGTCATGTACTCCTAATAGATATATGACAATGTACTCTCATAAAGGGTATTATGGTAATTATACTTTAAATAACTACCAAAGGTAGTCAAGGTTTTGAATTTAAAAACTAAAGAACAAAAGATAAGAGTAATCTTTTGAGCAAAAACTTTTGCTGAAAGAGATATATAGTAAATATTCTTTAATCAGTAGAACTACAACAATAATCCAAGTATGTGATGTTTTTTTTTTTTTGTATGCATATGCAAAGATCCTGTTTAACATGATCTATATGATTATGTTCTATTTTGATTATTTCTAACAGTGGTGAAGGCCAGAGTTGTGTCGACGTTGAGCCTCAAGGTGGTATGGTGAATGAGACATTAGTTATACTGATGATATTGGCTAGCCATCCTGAAGGAAAGGTCGTTATTGGAGCTATAAAGGTTGTACAAGTTTTAGTGGTACTAATTAGAGGAGTAGAAGTCTTGAATATAAGTAGAGTTCATGAGTACAAGAGTTGAAGCCCTTAGTCTTTTGGAAAGAGTTGTCGATGTCCTCAAGAAATAGAGAAAATCGAACTACAGTCATAGTGCATCTTTTTTTTCTGAAGACCAAAAATATCTTGTTAATTGATAAATAACAAGATATTTTGAGTTTTATTAGAAATTAAGGTTCTTTAGGTTGTCTAAAAATTAAGTTTAGTTAGATTGTAATTAAGTTAATTAGTTAACTAACATTAATTGTAATTAAAATAGTGTAATTAATTTTATTTAAATTCTAAAATCATCAATTAACTTAAATTTGACATGCAAGACTCACCATACTACGTGAATACCATATGAAACAATAGGCCCCACGTGTCAAATTATATCAATGCTGATGTGGCACATAATAGGTAAAAGCAAAACAACATTCAAATTTTCATACTCTCTTAATTTATTTTGAATGACTTGTAAATTATTTTGAACACTTCGAAACATTAAAGTTCAACTTATATTTTGAGGAAAACATTATGATCTAATTTATGCCTTTTGCCTTTATCATAACAATAAAAGGAAATCATCTTCCCACCTCCTCTTCTCTCACTACCACCCTCACGCCATCTTCTCACTTCTTCAAAACCACATTTAGAGCCACCTCTTCCTCTCTCAAAATTGATTTCGCACTTCGATTATGCAAACTTCCCAATGATAATCCAAAATATACAACAATAGTTATAATTGTGGCTCTTTAATATAAGCATGAACATGTGGAAGCCTACGAGGTTAGGTTCGAACCACCTTATAGTACTCAACAAGTAAAACTAATATCAAATGATTAATACCATAGCAAATCCTAAGTTATGAAAGATCCACACATTAGTACAATGTCTCAAACTTATATATAATATAACAGCATTCACCTACATCTCTCAAAGTATCATAAAAGCAAAAACAAAAGTCATCTATTTTTTCTTTTAAAAAATAATAGCATAAATTGCATTACTAACCAATGATTGGTTCCAAATACTTATGTAAGTCTAAGATTTATATCCAAAAACCTTGTAAGGCATAACTAATAAGTTTTTATAACTTGAAATCTTATAACATTCTCTTTGTCTTTAGAAACTTTATGACTAGATCTTACTCTCATTCTAAAGAAATCAAGCATTTTACATCTCTAAACTCAATTGTAGATGGTTTCCTTTTAATAGAACCACCTCCCTTATCACATTCCTAAGACTAGATAACAAATCCTTTACATTAGTATTCTTATGTTTAAAAATTCTAGAGTTTCTTTCCCTCGATAATTCATACACGTAGCAATTTAGGAAGAGTCAAAAAGTCTCAAGCCTTATTTCAACCTAACAGTAATTTTGCATGCCCAACTGATGATGGTTTCCTAATTATCTTGTATGCAGGTCTATTGGCACTAAAACTCTATATCTATCTTCATACAATTACAAAATAGGTTCACTTGAAAAATAGATGTTAGATAAATTCTTGTTCTTACTAGCGTAAATTGAAAATATTAGTGGATAAGGTGCCTCTAAGTCTGTCTTTGATTTGGAGTCTTTATTTTACAATTAGTCATAATATGAAAGATGCTTTAGGAATATAGATCTCATCCCAAACTAAATTCTACCAAGTAACGTTAAGAGAGGGAGGAGTAAGCAATTTGAGGCACTTTTTGTTTGTAAAAGTACCTAAATTATCGACAAATGAAGTGATCTTGTCTTCCCTTGTAATGTTGCTTATATAAGTTACCATATTCACCATGGTAGTTGAGAATACTCTCTAATGACAACTCCATGTTCCATTCCTTATCACCTCCCTTACTTTAGCTTTATCTAGCAAGATTAGTTTTAGTTTATGAAAAAAATGGAAGAAGTAGAGATTTAAAGTTTTACAAGTTATCATACTATAACGAAGTGGCATTTCCCTTGTCCAATATATTTTTCATATGTTGATTCATAGTGCCTCTCATCTTTAGCATTTATTGAAGTGTCCCCGATATATTTGGGTATGGTTTGAGCTTCTAAAAAACTTTCATCATTGAGAAAGTTAGAGTGTATCCATCTCATTCAAAGAGAATTTCTATCAATTTGTAGTTTTCATATCCTCCTTGGCAAAAGCATATTGTTAATAGTCTTTTCGAAGTTGATCAAAACCATAAGAATTTTTTATTGATTTCTCAATTACTTGGATCATACTTCAAGAAAGACTTAGTTGAGAGGTCCAATTAACATGGATATTAATCGAGATTGAAATGATTAATTATAGCCTTCCTACATAAGAAAGAATTATATTATCCCAAATTCCGATTCATCTTTGAAAGGCATCAAATAATGGTTGGCAGTCTCTATTAGTGAGCCTTTTTTTTGTTATAGGTACACTAATGTATCTGAAAGGATGATGCATAAGTTTTGGGGCTATAATTTTTGCTAGAGTTAAGTTATTATTGGTATTTCGTCCTAACATATAAATGCAACCTTTATCGTAGTTAATTTTTAAAGCAGATTGATTGCCAATTTGTTGTACATTTTCAAAGAGGATTTTAATGATGTTTACATCTACACCACACAACATCATCATCAAAAGCAAGGTGAATGTGATTCAAAGAAGCACATTTGTTATGATAAATGGATATCTCATTCTCTTTAATATTTTTATTTAGGAGTCTTGAAAGGACCTCAAATTAGATTATAAAGATATAAGGGAAAGTGTATCCCTCTTCTATTTTGATTTTGACACTCATTTCACTAGAATGGTATTACTAGAACATAATTCCATGTAATCACACTGTATGGTTTATAGAACTGATAGACCTACATAAAGCACTAGCTGTGATAAATTGTTACAATTCCTTATCTATTTTGACATACCCACCTTAAAACTAGTATCAAACACTATGCTCAATATTAAGCTTTAGGTAATTAAAAAATTGGTTTGACGCTTATTTTCTTAGTAATAGACATAGATCATATGACTTATTAGCTTTGTTTGAGATAATACAAAATTTAGGAGAGACTTTAAGATTATATGAGATTATTTAACCTTGAAGTGACATAAATACCTAGTATCAACACCTCTATTAAAACTATCAAATTCGAGAAAGGACTAAAAATATTTCATACTTTATGAAAATCCTTATAAATGGATAAGCAGTATACTTTCGAGGATGTTAAGAAAGCAAAAGAAGGTACATCAACTAAGAAGAAGTTGAGTTATCTATAGAATACCCAAAAAGGTTTTTTAAGCATAGCCAACATGACAAGGGTGAAGAATAGTACGCATTGTTCACCAAAGAAAAGCAACTCACTAGGTTCACTAGGGAAATATGATCATCGAACATCTAAAGAAAGAAAGAAGATCAAGAGGAAGTATTAAAGTAAAGTTACCTACATTAAGCAGATCCATAAATCAAAATTTAAAATTTATTAAGTGAGATATAGTGAAACCCCCTTGACCAATGTCACTAAGGAAGACCAAGCATTGCCTAGGCATAGGTCGAGGACCCTATACCAAAGGAGAAGAGAAGGAAGACCCACAAAACGAATGTTGTTTAAAGAGGCATGCCCAAATTAATTAGGTAAATTCCATATTAGGCATTGAAGTCAAAGGCAACGAATGGGAAGACGAATTGTATTTGACGAAGAGAAAGTGTAAAGGTTTACAAACCTCATAAAGATGTGATGGTCATCAACGAAAACTGTTGGTCCTCTTATGGCATATAGAAAGGAATGTGAACTATGTATTCTCTATTTACCTGATATCTAAATTAATGAATGGTTATGTAAAAGTCATAGAAAAAATTTAATAATAAGCACAATAATATTAAAAGAAAGTGAATAAAAAGAGATAAAAAACAATTTATAATAGTTTAGCTAAACGATCCTTAGCTTACATCCATCCCCCAAACTCCACTTGGGAAATCATTATCCTTTTCTGCCAATAGGGAAAGAGGAATCCTCTATACAATATCTTGTTACAAGTGCAGAGGAACCTTTACAATCATCTTTACCATAAGTGAAAAGTAATCTTTTACAAATCTTGTTTAAGGTCAAGAGACCCTCACAATATGTACCCTAAACAATTTTTTCAATTACAATATATACTTCAAACAATTTTTTCAGTTACAATAATTACACAACTATAACTGAAGAAAGTTCCTCTTTTTCTCACACCAATTAACAAAGGCTCTATATATGTTATGAAATTGAAATATTATCTCTTTATCCTTAAGGAAAATAGCTCTCTAGTATACAAAAAATTCTTTCCATAACTCAATTATGGCCTATTTTTATTCAGATGCAACTTAAATAGTCATTAACACACAAATTACACTATTAAAATGACTAATTTTTTGGCAAGTTTGGCCAACTAATTGCCTCATTTAGTTAATTAAATAACAACCAACTATGGCATCAACTAGCTGGAACTCTATCCAAATAGAAAGTCCCCTCTAAATAAATTATCAAATATAGTGAACATTGCTTTGGTTAGTAAATGGTGCAAATGATGAACAATGCCTGAATAATAAATAACATTGCCTATGTATAGTGTCAAACAATACCTATTCACTTAATAAGTCATCTAAGCTTAACTTTTCAATGCTCTAATTCTTTAAAATATTAAAAGACACCACTTTGGTAAAATTTTGATTCAAAATTATTTCAAAATTTCTCTTTTTTTGTAAAATAAGATGTTTTCTTTAAAAATCAAGACAAATTTTCTCACAACTATGAAATGATTCATGTATTATGCCATATATGAAAATGATCATACAATAATTGAACATGTAATTCATTAAAATGAATAAGGTAAAGTTACAAAAAGGATTTAAATGATTTCTTTAAATCTTGAATTGCATTTTTGCTCCACTTTGCTCGTTTTTCTTTATCTTTTGACTTTTAAATTGATTCAGATGAGTCCTTTACTTGCTTTTCCTTCTATTAAACTTTTTCTTTCACATTGTATCTGATTTTATCATACAGACTTACAAACATCACAAAAAATAATTTGATTAGTAGAAATATGTTTTTGTTATCTTCAAAACATAGGTTAAGACCTCACTTGATCTAACAATCTCCATTTCTTGATGATGGAAAAAATATTTGGTGATATTGGATAAAGTAAATGATGTTGAGTAATCTTCCCTTATGTTAAATCAATATGTAATGCAGAATCCCCCTTAATTCAGTCTTAATGCATGATCAAGTTTAAACATCATCATTCTCTCCCTCTTTTGTCAATATTAAAAAGGCTATACGATATGTTAATCTATAATAATCAAGGAGAAAAATTAATAAATAAAAGGGTAATTATTATGATTCTCATATTCTAAATTCTAAATTCAATCTATCTTTTTCTCTTTAGGGACATGCAACAATGGATTCTCCCTACAATATATATGTCAAATAAATATGTTTAAATGTTATCAATATAAAAGCAAGTGCATACCTTATTTTATGTACTACTAATGGTTACTTCCTTTTCTTGCTCACTTGGCTAAACAATTGATATTTTGTTACCATTAATTAGCTTATATAAGGACTTTAGGTGAATTTTCTTTTAAAATCAATTATTGAAGATAGTAGTTGTTGATAAGTTTTATGTAAAAGCTTTTGTACTGCAAGTATACAGATCATAACTCATAGTATAAAGGGAATCATTCCTACGAGGATTAATTAGTCTAACAACTCGAATGCACTTTCTCTAAGACAATCAAAGATTGAACGAAATGAATTAAAAAATTAAATAAAATTAAATAAACTAATAATACTAAACAATTGAATAATTGAGCTAGCAATAAGAATAAAATTAATCGGTGATGGCAACTTAGGAATTATTCAATCCTTGTTTTTGTCTTCTCTTTATCTTGTAGATTTAATTATGTTTGATCTTAGATATCCTAAGGTTTTGATTATGCTCTCTCAATATTTAATCAAGCAATCTCAATTGAAATCAATAATAATATAATTGCAACCTCTCGATTCATAAAACTACTTCTAACTGTTCAATTGGATTTGAAGCAATCCTAAGGATAATTAATTCACAATTAAGATCTCTCTTCAGTTGTTTATTAATATGGTATTTGTAGGTCTATTAAGTTACCAACTCTTGTTATGCACCTTAACACATGTAACTCAACTCAATCTCTCAATTTTCTAAGATTGAAAAATCAAAATAACAAGGTGTCATGCACAATTGTGACTACACGCATGATCGTGACATGCTTAGCACACTCCAAATTTGTCACGTTTGCACTATTTTCCTCGTGTATCCCTCATAACTTGTTCCCTAACCTATAACACCTTTCTAAATATGAGATTTAACAATTAAAATCACTCTAAAAAAGAAAATAACAAACCTATATGCAACAATTTACGAAAAAACCTAACTAACATAACATTAGAAACAAAATGGCATAGAAATAGAAATATAAAACCTATCTTAATTCTTTGGTTGCCTCCCAAATAGTGCTCGTTTAACATCATTAGCTTGGCATACCCTTCACATCTACCATTAACCTGGGTCTATAATTGGTAGCTTGCTTCCAACAATTTCTTCCTATAGTGGTTGAGTAGCTTGTGAATAAGCCACAAGTTGTAAGATAATAAGAAGAACATAATTGATCAAATTAATAAATCCAAGTGATTTTGTTAATGCCTTTTTTATTTAAAAAATTGTCAATAAAATAAGGAATAATGAAACTTATTGAATCTTCAATTAACTCCAACAATTTCTCTCGTGGGAAGGTGAACTTCTCTTTGCCTTCTGCAACCACCTTTGTCCTCTCTTCTACTTCCTCATCTTAAACAAAGACTTCCTTCTCCTCTTCAACCTCTATTTTCTCTTTTTTTTTTTGTTTTTTGTTCTTCTTTGTCTTCTTACACTGCATTTAGTTACTGTCTTTTACATGCAGAGACAAAACGAGACAAAAATTTAGAGATAGAATAGAACAAAAATTGAAAACAATGAGATTTTTGGTTGTGATGGACAAAATAGATAAGACTGTTTCCGTCTCAAGAATAGAAATGTGTTTAGTTGCAGTTTACAAAACATAAAAATAGTGTTAATGACTAAAATACCCTTGTAGTATAATATGATTGTAATTTTTAATTACGATGAAATAAAATGAGAAACTTAAATATTTATTGAAATACGAAACTTAAAAATTAAATGAAATGAGCTATTAAATAAAAAAATCCTACAAGTTAGATATTCTAGTACATAATAATTTAATAAAATATTTAAGCATTCATGCAATTAATTACATAATAGGTTTAAAAAAATCATACAAGTTAGAAATTCTAATACATAATAATTTAATAAAATATCTAAGCATTCATAGAATTAATTACATAATAGGTTAAAAAATCATACAAGTTAGAAATTCTGGTACATAATAATTTAATAAATCATCTAAGCATTCGTGGAATTAATTACATAATAAGTAATCCTATAAGTTAGAAATTTTAGTACATAACAATTTAATAAAACATCTAAGTATTCATGAAATTAATTACATAATAGAAAAAATCCTAAGAGTTAGAAATTCTAATACATAATAATTTAATAAAACATCTAAGTATTCATGGAATTAATTACATAATAGGTTAAAGATACATTCAAGCCATATATTTTATTAAGAATGTCCTTAACAATAACACCCAAAATGACTTATAGCGATGAGTAAAAATCCTTAACTTCATGTTATTTTTTTCTTCAAAGTTGCAACTTCTTTTAATTGTTCATTTGTTAGAAGTGAAAATTGATTCGGAATTGATGAAGGTTCATTGACGGTAGGAACAATTTCTTCATTTCGATAAGTCCACCTATTTGGATCCATGACATAAGTACTTTTTGCTTCAACTAAAGTCTGATACCCCTTGAATCTAACATTAGGAAAACCCTCAGTTGCTAATTTAACATCATCCCAATTTGTAAAAATATCTACTTGATGTCCAATAAATACAACATAGAAGTGGTATCTGCCCATAGTTAAGTACTTAAAAATGAATCATATCCTCATCATTCATATACGTACATAAATTACAAACATTAAATAATTAATAAACCAATCATTCATCATTGATACACAAGTGTACAAACAAAGTCAACAGTTCATCATATCATCATTCAACATCACATAGGCTATTTGAAGACAATGCACAACGTAGGTTCCCTGTTAAGCTACTATGAAGCCAGTAGGTCCATAAAAAACGATGAGCCCGAAAGAGATAGGTCACAACCAAAAAATTACGTCCATTACAAGTAATGGCCGTAACAAAAATAGTTAAGCTAGAAGCATTGTTACCATCCTATGTTACCATATAATAGTGTACCATAACATACAAATTAAGAAACAAAATATAAAGTTAGAGTTCATCATCTAAGAGGCTCCTCACATAAGCCTGTTTTTGGTCTGCAGTTAAACCCCAGAAAATATTCCCAGCATGAGCATTCTTTGAGAAGATCCTTGCAGTTCTAACAACTTCTTCAGTGGAGAAACCCAAATTCCCAAGCTCTTCACCTAGCTTGAGAATTTGGTGTCCTGCAATAGCATCAGCAATGATTTTTGCATTCTCTCTACTATTGTCAATGGCACGAGCAAATGTGGCAACAAGGCTTTCTAACACTTCAATATCCCTCATCTTCCTTTTTCCTTTGTTTTGATGGCTCCCTTCTATATTGCTGGAAGAGGCGACAGAATCAGTAAGATGGATTGAAGCAGTTGGAGTGAGGGTGGCCGATGGGCCTGGTGGATCTGATGAGGCAGCAGGAGGTGGTGGAGCTGTTGGTGCATCACCTTTAGTTTCATCACTCTCAAGCTGAGCAACAACATCTGCAACATCTTGAGCTCCTGCATCAGTGGTTTTATCTTTCCCAAAAACAAACTTAAGTCTAGGGTAAATCGGGAAAGGCTTTCCAGGAGTGTAGTACTTGTTGGGGTGTTTCTGAAAAAAAATCAGAAAACTTCAGTATGATAAACATATTATTATTAGGATGCTTCTATAAACAACCAACAAATCAAAAAAAACATTTACCCTCATCCATTCAAACAGCACTTGCTTGCTATCAACCTCAACGCATTGCTTGCTTTCATTCCAACCAAATCCACTGCAGTTCAACATGTCAAAGGCTGTCTGATATTTATCCTTCAACCTCTTGTGCTTATTTTTGATATGCCTCTTGTCAATGCCACAATCAGGAAACTTCTCTACCATCATTCTAGCAAGAAGTTGGAAAGTACCAGGCTTAAATTGCCCATTATCAGCTTTGTGACCAGCAACAACTGCCTCTTCCATGAAGGTCACGAATGCTTCTGTTTCATCTGATGTCCAAACTCTTGACATTGTACCGAAACCATGTAATGCCATACCCTAAACCATTCCAAACCATTTCGATAACTAATTAACCACCATTATTTGAAACTTTTTTGGAAATAAAGAAGACAATATTGAATTAAAAAAACATGTAATTAAGTACAAATAAAACAAATAAACAGCCAAAGTCAAGCCATGACCTTTCAATTGTAGACAAATATTGACACAAGGATAATTACAGTCTCAACATATTTTAATTACATAAAGGTAATTATTTCCAGAATCATTCACAACAACCATACAAATATTTAATTGCAATGGTCATACAAGATATGGTTTAACTAAAAGGTCAAATTTAGAGAAACTATCCAGCACTCAATATCACCAAGAAAATTCTGCAAGAGATAACAATGGCAAATGCAGGGTTCAATAGGAAGAACAAGAAGTAATAACAAGTGACCAGAAAAAAGAATGGCCTGCAAGTCTTAAAAGATCGTTTTCTACCGTTGGCAAAGACTTAAAAGTTCGATGATCATAATTTTGCAGCTGCAACCTACGGAATCAAATCAAACCTTTTCTTTTTTCCTTAAAAAGCCAACATCCGGCCCCATTTATTAATAATCCTTGTTAGCTAATAAGAAGAGAACATTTTAGGTAGAAAGTCGTGATGATGCAGTCAGGGTCAAGTCATGACAAGAGCAAAGCCATAGCCATGAACCTAGTTAACTCGTTACTTATCCAATTGATTAATTTATATATAATTCTAGCTTAACATGAAAAATGTGTTTAAAGACCCTCATTTTCTTTTTCTCGTGGTTGTATTGAATCATTTTCCTTATTCCAGACAAGGAGATGCTCCACCTTTATCAGAGAAATATATAGCCATTTACAATCTGAATATTATCATGCCAACCTAAAAGCCAAGTACATCGGAAAAATCTTACTAGAACCAAAAGAAAACAGATTTTTAAACATGGAACTTTCATCACCATAATTAATTAAGAATCACTCAAAAGTAACAACTGTTCAACGGTTAAAAGCAATAAATTGGATTATTTTTGGATGCAGAGTTGGAGAAAGCTAATCCAAAAAGAAAAACAAAACCAACCCAAGAAACAATTTGATTCATTTTCTGTCTTCCTCAACAACTTTTTTATAAGCTTATAAGCAATCTTTGAAAGCTTACAAGCATAATGGCCAGAAAGAAATCAACAGATCAAGTTGATGTCAGGAACAAAACCAGTTTGAGTTTTACCATTCAAGTTCAATTAGATATATCTATAAATGAATTTCACCGCCAGCTAATCGCAAACCAATCAATCATATTAAGTGCAATCTCATTCTTTTAGCACAATGGGTACCATATAAACCCATGCACGAACAACCATCCCGGTTGGCATGCAACAACGATGGATGAACTAGAGCATTTAACTAGCGTAGACTGCTCCAAGAGTTAACTGAAGATCTGATAGACTTTTGGAAAGTGTTGACTCGAAAAAAAGAAACAAAATTAAGCTGACAATTTGTCCTCTGTTTTTTGTGTACGTCCAAGGCATTTTCTTAAACAATGTGCAAAATGGTTTTGTGGTAACAAAACCAGTTTGAGTTTCAAACAGTTACATGTTTCTCGGAAGCAAAAACAAAGAGAGAAGAACGGAAAGAGTTAAGAGGGAGAGCTAAAATGGAAGTAACAAACAAAAAAGGGTTTGGCTTCTAAACAAAATCGAACTCCAGCAGCTGAAAGGAGCCACCCCCAAATGCAAACAACCCCAGAAAGAGAGAGATATGGGAACAAAAAAAATGAACAGACACGAAACAAAATCAGAGAGCAAAAGCAATCAAGTAAACATATAAGGAATCAAACAAGGACAGCGAAACGAGAGGCAAAGAAGGGAAGAAAATGAAAAGAAAATCAAAAACTTACCTTTGACTGCCGAGACGAACCAGAGGGAAGAAGGAGCGTTGTGAGAGAGAATTATTTTAGAGAGTGATTTTGTTAGGTTTCAGATGCAACGAAAGAGGAGTATTTCTGAAATTTTCTTATGTGATTTATTTTTATTTCGGGGATAAGAAATTTTGTATTATAATTTTGATTATTTCCTTACGTTTTAGAGTAGGAAGAAAAATGCCCGCACGAGTAGTTTGATTGGTAATCTAGTAGGATAATTTGGGATAAGGACCAAGATTCGATTCTGGATAACAAGAGCATATGGGCTGCTCTATTAGGTAGTCGACCGAAATCAAACCGTCATTTAACTTCTACCTGAGCATATGGGCAGCTGAAATGACCGATTCTACCTTTTAAGACAAGAGTAGGAACAAGAATAAATTAAAATAGTAACCAAACACCGCAAGTCATAAAATTTTAATGTCTTGTTTTCTGTATCCACCAACAAAGACATCAACCAAACGCTGCATTAAGGAGCAACTTCATTCATGTCATCGATCTTGATCTCCTCTTCATTGTTAAAGGGGAATTAAAGACAGCCCCAAAAAAGTCAAGGAAGCCATCGATGTGAAATTGTCACAAAACGATAAAGGAAGCACAAAGTCTGATAGGTAAAATAATTTCATCTCACTTTTTTTTAAGGTAAGTTAAAAGGTATCTCCCATTCTTCAAAATACTAAGTCAAATTAGAAGGTTCAAAAGGCACAATGAATGCTAGCAAAACATCGAATATTGCCAAAAGAACAAACTCATAGCCCCCAGTAAAAAAGCGAAGTATATGAATCTGATATGTGGGATCAAGTGAGCAATAAAAATTAAGCTAAACTCCAAAGTTGTTGTCAATCAACTAAATGGGCTCTTTATTTTTTTTTAATTAAGAAAACGGGACAATTGTCCAGTCAGTAAACTACAAATGAGTGGTACGAGGTAATGCCACGCCGACCGAATCAGCAAACAATAAAGAAAGGAAACCTACAACAGGCTCACGAAATCAATAAACTCCAATAGAAAGACGATAGCTATAATTAGCTTGTTAAACAAGAAACGATACAAAAGTGTTTCACCTTTTACAAGATTATAGAAAAAGTCATGCAGATTTAGGTGGAATATATCCCAAGGGAACATAATAATTTAATAGTCCAATTGTCAAAATAACAAATGAAAGGGATCAAGCTCAAGGATGCATTTTAATGGATGAGGCAGTCTCAGATTAGAGAACCTCGACAAAAAAAGTGTACAGGCATAGGGGAATTACCTTCAAACCAAGGTGAGGCAAGGAAGCATGTACGCAAATTCGTAAAATTATCCATTGACGAGAGAATCTTGAAGGAGCGTTGTGAAGCTTTAAGTGATCACATCAGGGTTGTTCAAATATGTTACATAACAAGGATTTTCTAGCCATCACCCAAGCAAGGTGTGATATGTTTATGAATAATAACCTGTTTCATCTTCAATACCGTTTGCACACTAGAGCATAAAAAATTCATATTCATTCCCACCAGCTATTAGACATCATAAATTCATTCCTGTTGTAGTCGATTACTTACACACGATGGAACGAAACAAAATCATACCTTGATCATAATAGCTAAGACAATTGAGTAATTTTTTCTATGTCACATTGTAAGTAGATATGATCTAGCTCGCTTAGCCGACGGAGAAACTATCCAGATTTAGATTTGGTGAGCCAAGCTAGAAGAGGAAATATGATAGGAAAGATGGCGATTGTGAAGAATCTAAGTCATCTCAAGGCATCACAAGGCATGAGATGATAGCAGACCTAATAAATCATTAGCTTGTTGCAGTTTCAACGTGGTCCATGACGAGCTTAAGCGCTTGTTTAGATGGACTTTTATCAGTAGAATTTTTATTAGTAGAACTTTTGTTAGTATAGCTTTTTTGAGAAGAACTTTTTAAAAAAGTCAGTTGACTGTTTGGCTGTCAATTAAAAAAATAATTTTTTAAAAAGAGCTTCATATAGTAGACTGTTTGGCAACATAAAAATAAAAAAGCACTTTTATTAATTTTATCTATATGTTATTTTGTAATAAAAATTATTTGTGCATATAAATAATATTTAAAATATATTAAACAATATGCAAAGCACAATTTATTATATTTACGGTTACTTATTTCTTAGATAACCATCTTGTTAGAAATTTAGATAACCATCTTATAGGAAATTATTTAAAAAGATATCTCAATTTCTTGTAGGAAATAAAATTAATATGAAAATAAATATTAAAACATATAAAAAAGCTAAATAATATTATATCCCAAAATAAATATTCAAGTTGAGTAAATAGTTAAATACATAATAAATTAAGCATTTTATTGTAATACAAGAAGATTTGCAATATGCTCCCTCACATCATTCATCTCGTTATTTTATAGCTAGTCTAAATGATTTCCTTCAATGTCTTCAATTTCATTATTTTCTTCATTTGTACGAAGTAATTCATCATCTTCATTCCACTCCGCTTTAACCTTTTTTTTCAATTTATCCTCACCTTGAATATCTTGACTTGATATTGACATTTTCTATCAACAACAAAATCTCCACTACATATAACAATGAATTTAGCAAGTATAAGAAAATATAAAAGCATAACCAAAATGACATAGACAAAAACATAATAAACATTAAATCATAACAACATCTATGGAAGTTTATGTACGTATAGAAGTAAAGAAAGAGACACACTTCATAAGAAGGTGCCCACCTCATCCTTCAATTTAGTGGTATTCCTCTGAGCCAACAAAGAAGCCTAAAAGAATTTAGAATTAACATCCACTTCTTTAAGTCAAGTTTATGCAGCTTTCTGTCTCATAATGGAAAGAAGTTAAACTTGTTCACACTTCCCATGTAAACCAAACAATACAGTCTTATGTGTCAATTCAAATGCTGAGGCTATGTAATTCAATTTATCTCACCCATCCTTGGTTGTCTTATATAGATT
>JANTPM010000246.1:30948667-30973867 GCA_025434745.1 Erythroxylum divaricatum | reverse complement strand
GGAAGGCAAGGGCGTAGAGGAAAAACAAAGAGAGAGAAAGGACACAACATGAATGAACAGATATGAACACATATAAGCAGTCACAAGGGCACGCATTGCGCGGTCGTCTGCGCGGTCGCCTCACAAAATATTATTACAACAGAAGATTGCGTCAGAAGATTGAAGATTGTGTCATAAGATTGCGTGTATATCGCGCGAAGACACAACATTCAATAAACAGAAAAAGCAGAAAATCTGACTGAATATAGGCCGTCAGATTAAATGAAAAAGCAGAAAATATAAATCGCTAGATTAAATGGACGAAGGAGATCTGACTGAATATAGGCCGTCAGATTAAATGAACGAATGGGATGGATTGCGTGGTCGTCATCCCGTTCGCTCTTAGTATATATACTTAATGAATATTGATGCTCAAATGATATGCAATACAATCAATAATCCATAAAGTAATCTATACGTTGGCTATATCTTCCTAAAGTGTTGCAGGTATATGTTTGCTTTAAACACTAATATTAATGAGTGTTTTACTTTCAATCAATTACTTTGACTTAATATAATAAATTATCAATTGAAATTGAATTAAATCATTATATAAATAGCATTTGATTAGTTCACATTTGATATTTATACTGTATATATTTTGTTATTATTTTTTAACTAAAATTTAAGAGAATAAAATGTTAAAAACTAAAAAATAGAAATTTAAAAGATCAAAAAAATTAAAAAAAACTAGAAATGAATTTGGCCTCGTTTAATAAATGACTGCTCAACTATTTTTTAGCAGATTGAGAGGTATTTGACAGTTTAACCATGTCAAACCGTTGATAATTATGTTTAGTAGTCAACTGATTCAATCCGCTATTTTTAAAAATGCTTCTATGAGGAACGTCTTGATCCAACGACTGAAAAATTAAATGATGAAAAGACGATTGTGCCTAAAAGTTATAACAAATTACTCAAATTGTCATCTTTTATTATTACTTTTCTTTCACAAAGTATTAGTAGTAGAAAAATATGAAGAAAGAAATAAGCTTCAATTTGATTAATATAAAGAAAGAAAGTAACTGTCGTAATAATAATAATAATATTTATTATTAGAATTATAAATTTAATTTTTGTGAAATTAAATATTTAAAATTTAAATATTTATAAAAATATTAAAAAAATAATATTTATATCTTTGTAATTTTTTTTAAAATTATACTCTCATAAATTAATTTATACGTAAATAACTAATATTAATTTTATCAAATATTTTTAAATTAGATTTAACTCTGAGTTAACCGCCGTTGTTAGCTCTGTGTCTTTAACTCGATATTATTATTTATTAATCTGGAGAGAGGTGTTTCCCGCTTGTCATAGAAACCACTGGTTCTTAATCTCTTCATCCCCACACCAAAACAACTCACCAGGTTCCCTGACCACAACATTCTCTCAGACACAGTTCCTCTATTTCGCTAGCTTAAGATGATACTCCATCTCAACCCATTAATCTCTCCATTTCACCTTCGCTTTTTCCCTACTCATCATTTCCACTTCCCTCCCTCTCCTCTCCTCAACTCCCCTTTCCCAACTTTCTCCATTCGATCCAGCAGACTTGGAGCTTCTTTGAGTGACACCCCGAAGGTCGAGTTAGTGAACGAAGCATTGCTTGCCCGTGTTTCTGCTGCCAAAGATGCTGCCGAAGCACTCAACATAATCGCCCAAATGTCCCAGAGAAACAGCGGTGTCGTCCCTGTTCCTGATTGTTGTTTGATCATCAGCTCTGCCATTCATCGCAACAACTCCGATCTGGCTCTCTCTGTATTCTATGCCATGCGGTCCAGCTTCGATCAAGGTTTTGCTTGCTATCATTTTCGTATTTGTTTCTCTTTAGACGGTTATTTGAGTGTGTTGGATGAAATGGGCATTGTTTATTTATGTGATACGTAGTAGTTGGTGAGAATGGCACTTTGGTTGAGAGATGGAAATGGTCCAGACCCGATGTTCGCGTGTATACGTTATTAGTTCAGGCCCTTTCTGCCTCACTAAAGGTTTCTGATGCTCTTAGGATCATTGATTATATATGTCGTGTCGGAGTTTCTCCTGGCGAAGAGGTAAAGAACCAATCTTTCCTTCTTACAATTCTCATTTAACTTATTTGCTCTAGTTATTGGAGATGGTAAAAATGGACTGGAAAGAAGAGAGAGGCTTTTACTCTTTTAGCTATTTAACTATAATGGATGATCTGCAGGTTTCCTTTGGGAAGGTTGTCAGATGTCCAACTTGCATGGTAGCTGTTGCTGTTGCACAACCGCAAAATGGTATTCAGGTATTAACTGAAGATGCTGTTGGTGATTTTGTCTAACGTTTTTGTTGCAATTATCTTTTTGTCTTTTGAACAAAATTGTATTCAAACCACGAAATTTTCATGGTAAGTATAAGCAGGAGTTACCCATTTTGTATCATTTTATCCTTTTATGATAAACTCAGCCTTCCAATACTTATTTATTAATTGATTACGATAGTGTGATAAACTGATGTAGACTTGAAACTCCTGCTATAGGTTGCATCTTGTGCCAAGTGCCGTTACCAATATGAGTTAGTTTCTGGGGACATTACTAGTATCAGCTCTGAAGAGATCAGGTTAGTGAGCTTTCATCTGTATTGTTTGAATTAACCAACTTCTGTCAAATTTTCTGTTGATTATGAATCAGATGACCACGGTAATCCTTTCATGAAGTCTATAAATTTTAAGTGGGTGTACATTGGCTATTGCAATGCTAATACTGTTTTTGTTGCCTATTTAAATTTGTGTACGGTGTTGATCCTGGGATAGTGACTTTTTCTAAGGAACTCCTAATACCGAACGCAGCATGGATCTTCCAGCATGGGAAAAGGGGCTGAGGTTCTTGCAAATAATGAAGCAAAGAATTCCTGCAGCTGTTCACTCCATTGTGGTAAATGTTTCCTGATTTAAATATTAAAAGAAGGCATCATGTTCGTTGTACCTTTTTCAGGTAGTTAAAGGAGATGAAATCGAACAGATCGTCAGTACAGTGCTTGTACTTAGTTTATCAGCAATGATGTTGTTTTGGACTTGAGAAGTTTCGAGCTTTTACTGAGATGTTATAGTCTGTTGTTTTATCTTTTAAGAATTAAGCCTGTTTGTTTAATGTAGCATGAAACTCTAGAATGATCTCATAATATGCAGGGGAATAGCTTGTGATCTGATTAGTCCACGATGTCCATAACCAACTGATAGGCTGTTATACTTTCTGTCTAGACTTCTTATTACAAATCTTTATTTGTCAGGTTCAGACTCCTTCTGGAATAGCTCGTACACACAGATTTGCCACTGAAACGGTTGACCTCCCAGCGCAGGAAGGAGAGAGGGTAACTATTGCATCAGCAGCTCCAACAAATGTCTATAGAAATGTGGGCCCATTCCGATTTACACCAAGAGCCCCAAACACGTATCCTGGAGAACCTATGTGCCTCACAAACCATAACAATGGACGAGTTGTAGTCTTATTAAGAGCCCCTATTAAAGATGGAAAGTTATCCTTACTTAACCCTTCCATACTTATCCCATTTCTTGCTCTTCTGGCTACTGGAGATGCTGCATCTGGCATTGTTGATCCCAGCTTGCCTCAGTTCCTATCAATTGTTGCCGTTGCTTCTCTTGGTGTTGGAGCTACACTAAATACTTTTGTACTTCCTCAGTTGAATCAGGTGAAATATTCTCTTGTTACCTTGAACTGTTTTTTTTTTTCTCTATCCAATAGTTCATTCCCGACAAAATCTCTCCCTTGAAATTTGTTCTTTTTTTTATCAAAAAAAATGGTATCATTGTAGACTAGAATCTTCAATACTTCATGGGATTCTTGATATTTTAAACCGGATTGTATCTTCCTAGTAGGGATGGCAATGGGCCGGCCCATGGGCCAGCTCTACCAATTTTTTAAAAATAATTTTTTAAAATTAAAAGTATAAAATAACTTTTTTTTAATTGGATCTGGTTTGGGCTATCTAGGCCCAAGCTTACCCGAGGCCTAACTTCTAAGCAAAACGATGCCGTTTTGCTTAAAATAGTTGAGATTCGGGTTGGTTTGGGCCGCCCATTGAAAGCACCTGAATCTGGACCCACGGGTCAGCCCATTGTCATCCCTATTTCTAAATTAGAATCCTTTTCCCATTTCATTGTGCAAAGTCACGTCAAGCAATTGAATGGGCAGTTAAAGATACGCAGTATGCCCCTTCACTCAATACTTGGACATGCATCGATTCATGTATTCACTTCAAGTTCAAGCATCCTTATCTCAACAAGTTTAGGGTTCTGAAACTGAGAATTCTCGCATTAGCCAATTGTTCCTTTTGTGAAGGGGTCAAGTATTAGAAGAGATTAGATTTTTTTTTTCTGTTTGCAGATGTCCATTTACAGACGTAATATGTTTATCATCAATATAGAGTATATAATTCTTTTATTGTATAGATTACAAAATGAATATACTATCTTTGGTGGTGTTAGATTCCTCAAAAGTTGGTGGCTGTGATCAGTATCAAGCAGCAGCTTTTATCTCAATATGATGTTCTTCAATCCCGCATAAAGGACTTAAAAGAAGCAGCAGAAAAAGAGGTATGCTTCCTTGGTTGGAAAATTTTTCCTTAAAGCTGTGGCTTTGATTTTTCAAAAAGAGGTATGCTTCCATAGTTGGAAAATTTTTCCTTAAAGCTGTGGCTTTGATTTTTCAATTCTGGCTCCCGATAGCTGTGTAATCAAGGTATAGTATCTCATTTATAGGTTTGGCTGTTGGCTCGGATGTGCCAGTTGGAGAACAAGATTTTTGCTGTTGGAGAACCATCTTATCGGTAAAGCACGTCTTGCTTAGGCATACTGCATCTGCTGAATGGTATTATTTGTTGTCAAAGTTCATTTCCTTATCATTTGACTAATTTTATGTATTGTTCAGTGCTCGGAGAACTAAGGTCAAACGGGTCCGAGAAGGCCTGGAAACATCTCTCAAGGGTCGGGTCGAGCTCTTGGACAGCTATGCCAGAGTATGTGCCCTAGATGACATAAAACAGCAACACATCTACATCCCTATAAGACTAAAACCTGTTTCCCACAGCACCACATCCCTATAAGGCCAAAGCCTGTTTCCGACTCCCACCCACAAAAGGATATCAATGTACTAGCTATGGTTCCTTGTCACTCTGTATTAATTAGACATTTACATTTTGTTTGCCAGATTTCTTCAATGATTGAGATTGAGGTAGAAATGGACTCCGATGTTCTTGCTGCTGAAGCAGTCAGCAATGCTGTGAGTTATAACTGTGATTGCCTTCTTGTCATATTTAACAAAGAATTTTACTAAACTACTTGACTGAATGGTTTTTTATTACAGGAAAACATTGCTGAACAAATAGAGCAGATAATGGAGCTGGAAAATCTTGAAGAGGCAAGTTTGTGAACTTTTCTTTTTCTTTCATGAATTGTTATTTGGAATTGAATTTAATAGTATTTAAATGTTTAGTATTAGTTATAATTATATTTTTGTATTCAAATTATAGTAATAAACTCAAGTTTGAGGTATCAGTTTCTCAAGCGCACCATATTGCTGTATTTTCTAATCTGCACTTGGAAAGCCCATCATTTCAACTTTACGGAATACTGGAGTTGCATTTGGCAAACGAACACCTTAATTGGCCATATTGGGTCCATCATTTCATTACTTCTTGGGCCATTACTAACAATCATGCATGGAGCTTAATTGGAATTTAGAACACTAAGTTGGTCCATCCAATAGAAGTCGTGTGAATCTGCTTTTAACTGATCTCTCTACAGCAATACCTGTGCTTTCATTATTGATTCACCTTTCATTTGCAGCGATGGAAACTACAAGCTGAAGCAAACGATGAGGCTGAAAGACTTCTGACTTCCCAACCTGTGCCATCTGAACAAGTTTGAGAAATGCTGGTATTTGAAGAAACCAACTCTTGTTTACGTGTTCAAGGAGAGTTCTTCGGTTGCATGGCCTGAAAAGCAGCAGAGACGTGGCAGACATCGGTGAACAATCACAACCTCATTGTTTACTGGTTTACCTGAGAGAATCAGCATTT
This sequence comes from Erythroxylum divaricatum, assembly GCA_025434745.1. Taxonomy (NCBI): domain Eukaryota; kingdom Viridiplantae; phylum Streptophyta; class Magnoliopsida; order Malpighiales; family Erythroxylaceae; genus Erythroxylum; species Erythroxylum divaricatum. The sequence continues at coordinate 30,967,765 of JANTPM010000246.1, read as the reverse complement.
AGTTGCTTGTGTAATCATGATAACAATCCATCAAGTAACTCTTTATGGATGATACTGCCATTTTTCTCACTTGTAAGTGTTGGAATCTTGTATAATGTGTACAAAATAATAGAGAAGCGTTTACGCCGGATCCTTGACCCACACCCTTTATTTATGTCTTCTTTTTTTTTAAAGAAAATATTGTTTGAGATATGACTTTAGAATATTCTTATTAGATTTCTTCTTAACAAAATTAAGTAATTATGCCTATTTGTGCTAATTGTAAAGCTATTCATTTATTAATAATACATATGGAAGCAAAAAGAAAAGATTATTAAAATAGACACCCTTTATTTATGTCTGTTCACATGGTTGATACAAGTCGAACGATTTAAAATCAGAGTAAAGTACTGTCCAGCTATGTTTTCTTTGGAATAATGTTCCCCGACGCGTGTCCACCATCTTTTTGTATCATACTTTTGAGGTTTCGTGTCCGGAACCTGCACGTAACGCTTTTTAAGTTGTAGAACAACCTAATGGCACCGACCTTTGTAGAAAACTAAAGACACCGACCTTTTTTTGTCTCATCCTTTACGCAAAAAGTATGGAATAGTATAAAGCCCAAAACGGGAAATGCCTATTTGATGCGATACGCTTCACTTACGTGCCACAATACCAATATTCCATAAACCATTACATGTCTACCTGTAAAGAAGGTGTTTAATGCAGAATGCTTTTTCTTTTCTTTAAAATATAAAAAAATCTTTTGATAACATCACACAACGGTATCGGTAAATTCAAAGTAAACAAAAATTTTGTTCTTTTCTCTTAAAACCTATACATTTGTGCCCTAGAATTTAGGACTGGGCATGAATATGATAGACTGAAATGTACAACACCTTTTCTTTACCACTAAATGACTTTATTTAAAAGATGCAAAAAAGCCTAGAAAGTATAAAATATTTGTTTAAAGCAATGCATTGTTAAAATAAATAAGAATCATATAAATATATTTATCTGTTTTTTGTTGAGAGTTTGACCTCATTTGAAAGCACATGTGAGTTTTAGTGATCTTAGCTACGTACCTTTATAAATCATAGGAATGATGAACGAACCAAGTCAAGACAGAAAAACATTTCTTGAAAGTCATGTTTTAAAGAAACGGTCATATTGAGTAGAATATGCACATGTCCTTAATTTACACGGTCATGTAAGTAACTGTAAATGTGTATAAGATTAATGATTACTTAGACGGTCGTGTAAGATCAGACACATCCGTGTCCCTATCATATATGATCATGTGTGTAAACCGTGTGATTAGCTAGAACCGTGTACATACACGACTGTTAAAAGAATGATAGACCCAATTATTATGCATGATCATACAAGTGACCGTGTCTGGTTCAAAAATCCTATTTTTAGATTATAAAAAGGGAAAAACATATGCGTCATATTTACAAGCGAAAAAAACCATTGACAAAGGAAAAAGTTGAGGAGTGTGAAAGTAGAAAAGACTTTCTCATTCCATAATTAGCATTTTCTTTAGATACAAGTTATCTTTATGTTTGTTGTTTCGGGATTGGTTTTAGAGTGGTGTTGATTTAGGATATTAACTTGAATTCAATCTTGAAACTTGGTATGGTTTCGAGTTTGGGTTAACAGTTTGGAACTTGAACTCTTGTAACTTGTAAGTTGCTATTTGGTTTAATAGATTTACTTATTGATTTGGCTAGTACTTTGTCCTTTTACTCTCAAGAGTTTTCCACATATATTTGGTTTTTTTTCTTTTTTGTCATCTATGGTGCTTAATTTGATTGATTATTATGATTGGATTGCTGAGATTAGTTGATTGTTATTAATTAACTATATGGGAGGGGGTGGGAGGTCGTGTGATTGGAGCCTAATAAACTTGTATCAAAACTATTAGTTATGGAGAGTAGAAACAACTATATGGTCTAATTGATATCAACAAATTACTATATTTAAAGACTCATGACGGAGGATCTTTTGTATCGTAAGGACCTTTTCTATCATATTGATATGGGTAGAAGTGTAAAAGATGATGTTCTAACTAAATCAAAAATGATGACAGATAGATAATAGGAAAAGATGAATCAAGAAACTCTATGCGTTATCTGACAGTAGATTGACATTATTATATTCAATCAGGTGTCCTAAGAAACCAATCTGTTTGAGTTATGAAAGAATCTGGAAGGTATTTACAAAAGGAAGGTAGCCTACAACAATACCTCTCTAGTTAAGAGAGTGATGACTTTAAAATTAAAACCTGAAAAATTAGTGTCAAAGCATCATAATGATTTCTAGGACATTATCAATAAGCTGACTACCTTAAATATCATTTTCGATGATGAGCTCTAAGCCTTATTTTTTGTTGTTTTTGTTATCAAATAACTGGGAGACTTTAGTAGTGATCATCATCAACTTAGCCCTAGAAGGTGTGCTTTCCTTAGATGTAATCAAAGTGCACATGTTCAATGAAGAGAGTAGAAAAAAGAGAAAGGTGTTAATAATGTGCAGGCTCTTGAGGTAGAGAGTATGGGAAGAAGTAAAAGCAAAGGTCCAAAAGGTACGATAAGTCTAAAAATTGATCAAAGTCTAAAGATGACAAAGAAATCAAAACATGCCACTATTGCACTAAGAATGGTCATAGTAAAAGTTTCTATTATAAGGGAAAAGAGGTTAAGAAAAAACAAGATTATTAGAAATATGTGGATGATAAAAATATAACTACAACAACTTTAAACATAAAAGATAAGGTGTCATTAATTTGTGCAATTAGTGAATGCTTCCATATCAGTGATTTGGGTTCCGAGTGGCTTGTCGATACAGAGGCCTCGTATCATTGTGCTCTAAAGAGAGAGCACTTCGGCTTGTCGATATAGAGGCCTCATATCATTATGTTCTGAAGAGGGAGTACTTCTCGAATTATAAGAGCAATGACTTTAGAAATGTGTAGATGGGTAATCAAATTTCTACCAATATTGTCTTATGGGTGATATCCTACTTCAGACCAATGTCAGATGCTAATTGACTTTTAGAGATGTATGATATATTTCTAATTTACACTTAAATTTGTTGTCAACTATTGTGCTTGATCATGAATGGTATCACCTCAAATTTGGGGATCGAAAGTGGAAGTTATTAAAAAGAGCAATAATAATTACCTGTGGAGGGTTATGTTACATATTGTACAAGACACATATGAAGATGTATGGTAGAGAACTATATGTAATTATAGAAAATACTTCTTCGAATCTATTGCATTAGCGAACGGTGCAAGTGGTGGAAAAAGAAATCAAACTAATGGCTGATAAATCTCTTATTATGGTAAATACCACCATTCCTCTTGATCATATGACCATTGTTTAGTTAGAAAGTATCATAGAGTCTCCTTAAATAGGATATCTACAAGGAAAATGACCAATTAGAGTTGGTGCATTCAGATGTTTGCAGTCTTATTGAAGAGGAGTCATTAGGAGGTAGCAAATACTTTGTTATATTTATTAATGATGTTATAAAAAAAACTTGGGTCTATATGTTAAGAGCAAAGAGCCCAGTATTTGAAATGTTTTAGAAGTTTTATGACATGGTAGAAAAGGAAATAAAGAAAATTGAAATATCTTTGAATTGATAACAAAAGAGAGTAAACCTCTAAGGAGTTTGAGGATTATTATGTGAGGCATAGTATGAGACATGAGAAGACAAAACTTGGTACTCTACAAAACAATGTCGTTACCAAGAGGATGATTATAAAAATTTAAAAAAGGTTTGATATATGGTCATAATTTCTAAACTATCGAAGATGTTTTTGGGGAAGCGGTTAGAACTTTTATTTACTTGATTAACTGAGCACCATTAATCCCCTTAGGTCTTGATGTTCTAGAGAGAATATGGATAGGGAAATGCCCCTCTTATTCGTATCTAAGGGCATTTAGATGCAAGGTGTTCAAACATATACCTAAGGAGTAGAGACTAAACTTGATTCGAGGACTGCTCCTTGTATATTTGTTAGGTATGGTGATGAGCAATTTAGCTTCAAACTCTACGACTCAAAAAAACATAAAGTTGTCAAAAGCAAAGGCAACATATTCTATGAGCATGAGATAGGCACAAACCTCAATTAAAGAGGAAAGATTTCTCTTAGTATTTCATCTTATGATGTTATTGATGCTTTGCCTATTGCAACTTTTGTTAATCAACTTATAAATGAAGAGGGTGAAGAATATGAGCAGACTCATAATGTTAGTAATCAGGTACAACCTGATAGTGATGAGCCACATCTCATGAGCAGGGGAAGCAACCTAGTTCAGTGTTACATGATAATCAACTTTGAAGGTCATTTAGAGAGAAAAGGTCTTCAACAAGGTATTTGAGTATATAGTACCTTCCAATTATTATTGAGGGGGAGCTTGAAAACATTCAAAAGGTTTAGTGTCATGAAGATTATGATATTTGGATCACAACTATGTAGGATGGGATGAATTTCTTGAAGAAAAATAAAACTTATGAGCTAGTGACACTTCCAAAGGGTAAGAAGGAATTAAAGAATAAATTCAAGGTAATGAAAGATGGTGACAAGTTGGTGAAGAATAAGGTAAAACTAATGGTGAAGGATTCAACCAAAAGAATGACATCAAATTTGATGAAAATTTTTCCAGTAGTCAAGATGACTTCAATTCGAACTATATTGGGTCTAACTGCTAGCTTAGATCTTAAATTTGAACAATTGGATATGAAGATAACCTTCCTGCATGGAGATTTGGAAGAGGTGATATATAGGAGTAAACAAAAGGATTCAAGGTTTAAGGCAAGAAGAATTTGATTTGTAAGTTAAAGAAGAGCTTGTATGGGCAAAAATAGGTGTCAAAATAGTGGTATAGGAAAATTGATTTCTTTATGATAGGTAATGGCTATAAGCTAATTTTTACTAATCCTTATGTTTATGATAGGTAATGGCTATAATCCTTATGTCTATTTCAAGAAGTTTACCAATGGAAACTTCATTATTCTTCTTCAGTATATTAATAATATGTTGATTATGGGACAAGATATTGGGATAATTCTCAAACTAATGGAGGACTTGTCTAAATATTTTGACATGAAAGATTTAGGCCCTACAAAGCAAATTTTAGGTATGAAAATGTCTGGGGACAGGAAGAACATGAAATTGTGATAATTACATGATAGGTATATTTAATGGGTGTTAGAAAAGTTCAACATAAAGCATGTCAATTTAGTTAGCATGCCATTGACACCTTACTTTAAGTTGAGTAAGTGTGATTGCCCTTTAATTGAAAAGAAGAAAGATGGTATGTCTTTTATTCCAAACTCATCTGTTGTGAGCTCCTTGATGTATGTAATGGAGTGTACAAGACTAAATATTGCACTGGTTGTTAGGTTAGTGAGTAGGTACTTGTCCAGTCAGGGAAGGTTCACTAGAAAGTAGTGATATAGATATTAAGATATTTATGAGACATTTCTAAATGGAGCTAGTGTTTTGGCAATAGGAAGCCAATTTTAGAGGGCTATACCGATGCAAATATGGGTGAAGATCTTGATAACAGAAAGTTCACTTTAGGATACTTATTCAAATTTATAGGGGGAGCCATTTCTTGGTAATCTAATTTATAAAAGTGTGCAAATTTATCCATAATTGAAGTTGAGTATGTAGCTATCATAGAAGCAGGTAAAGAGAGGCTTTAATTGAAACAATTTCTTTAAGAATCATCTCCAAGATAAGTATGTGGTATTTTGTGATAGTCAAAGTGCTATATATTTGGCAAGAATACTATGTCCTATTCCCACACCAAGAATATTGATGTTAGGTATCATTAGTTAAAATCCATAATTAAGAAACCATGATTGTAATTGAAGAAGATTCACAAGGGTAAGAATGATGCTAATATGTTTTGGTTCTCAGGAGCAAGTATGAGCTTCATAGTAAGCTCATCAGGATGACTCTCAAATATGCATTGGGGTGATTTGTGTGCTCCCAAAATAGGCTAAAAGAGGAGATTGTTGAGGGTCCAGCAAGGCAAATGTGGGTTTCAATGATCTTAGATACCTTCATAGATCATAGGATTGATGAACGAGTAAAATCAATATGGAGAAATATTAATTTGAAGCCATTTTTTAGAGACATGACTGTGTTGAGTAGGACATATGTCACACGACCATGTAAGTAGCATAAACATTTAGATCAAGAATAAGGTTTCTTCTCTCTCTAAGATTTCTCTTTGCCTTCTTTCTTGCGGCTTTAACCATTTTTCCCTAATAATTTCCTTTTTTGGAAACAAAACTCCCGCTTCTAGTATACTTCGCTTCTAGTGCAAATCTTCATCTTATACAATTGAGGTTCAATCTCGAAGGACGGCCTCTTAAAGGCTTGGAACATATAAAAAAAGGTCATCTTTATCCCTTAGATCTGAATCTTGAAGAGTTTCTTGAACTCACTAGCATTGCAAAATGGAAACAAGCTAAAGAATATTCAGCTATAATAATTTTCAAGAAAAATGTCAAATATGACTCTACATAGCCTGAAGGAGCTTAGAAAAAGAATCTTAACATTCAATATAACAAGGGTGTGCTCAAACATTTTCCAAATGTTATAAAGGTTGGAGTGTTCACTCCTCCTATAGAGCTCTTCCAAGTAGGAGCAAATGCATGGTCCTCGACATTAGTGGATTATTTCTGGAATAAAAGGTCAGCATTCCCTATTGTCCATACTTGGGCAGTAGCTAGGGCGTAGGAAGGGCTTGGAGAAAACCATGTTGATTAATGATGGTACATTCCTATTCAAATTCTTGATAGAAAGTAGCTTGAATGAGATCATTGAACTTCGTGCTTGGAACATAGGTGGACAACCTATGTTCATTCAAAAATGGAAGCCTAGTTCAAAATGTGACAAAGCTAACATTAATGCATTTCTTATATAGGTTAACTTTCATAATGTGCCACTTGAGTTTTGGATAATTGAAGGCTTAAGTTACCTTGCTAGTTGACTTAAGAAACAAATTTGTATGGATTCTCAAACTACTAATATGGAGAGAATTTGCTTTGTAAAAATCCACATTTAAATTAAAAGAAACTTTAATTTGCCTATCTTGAAGCTTAGAGATTATGGGGAACTTAAGAAAATTAAAGTTCCTATCACCTATCTACGGAAACCAAACATATTGAGTAAAAGATGGAAACCAATGGGTAATTTCTTTAAAATAAGTTGGCATGATAAGTTGATGGGGTTAGGTTTCCAAGAAAGCATAAATAAGGCTAATCATGTTAACTTGGCAAACATTGGGATAACTACAAATGGTGAAAAAATGAAGTATTGATAGATGATTTCTATACTTACACGACAAAAGTTGAGAATTTCCAAGCAAATCTTGAAATGCAAAATTATATTGTGGAAAACACTGAAACAAATATTGAGAACAATGTTGGAAAAGAACTCCAAGTTAAAGCTAAAGATTCAAGGACCAATTCCAAAAGAAGATCAACTAGAAGAAAGGGCAAAAACAAATCCAAAAGGGGATTTTCTTCCTGACAATACTAGTTGGGAATGTTAGAGCGTTTAATGACCCTCTTAAAAAGCAATGGTAAAGAAGATTATTTTTAAAGAAGAGGCCTTATATAGTAGGGATTTTTAAAATAAAAATAAAATCACCATAGATGTTAGGTGATTCTAAACTTTTGGGTGCAAAATAAAAAACTGTTTCTAATCACTCTTAATATTGCAATGAAAGAATCCTATGTTTTTATAATTCAAATAAACTTTTAGTGCAAGAAGAAGGAGAAAGTGATTAACTTATTCACTTTAAATGTCAAGTGGATGGTAAAAACTTAATCTTTACGCTTATTTTAGTTTATGCTTCAAACTTCCAGTTTTAGAGGGAGATGCTATGAGACAATGTTCAAACTATTGAAGCTAAATTCTCAACTCCTTGGTTATTAATTCATGATTTTAATAGTATACATTCTGTCCATGAATTAGAAGGAGGAATAGGATTTCATACATCAATAGGGAGGTAGTTAGCAAATTTGTTCCAAAAGAAAGTTATAAATCTCAGGTTCAGTGGAAGACTTTTCACTTGGTTCAATAAGAAAGAAGGATATAAGTTGATAAGGAAAAAATTTTGATAAAGCATTGGTCAATCAATATTAAGACATGTATTCCCAATCTTTTGCTCGTTTTGGTTCCTTTTCAGATCACTATTTTATACTTATATTGAACCTTAATGCACTAAGGATTTTTGGAGCACCTTTCATGTTTTTTCATTGGACTAAAACAACAAGATGGTTTCTTGGAACTAGGGGGTACCTATTGGAACCAAAATGTAGATGGTATAAAACTTTTCAGCTAATGCGAAAATTAAAGAAGCCCTTTATAAACACTTAAACCAGGTAGATTATGGAGACTAAGAAGAAGCATAAAGAGGCTTTGAATGATTGTTACAACTGCCCCTACAATATTCAATTGAAGAATACAGAGGCATAGAGACTTAGAGAGCATCGGGAGGCCCTTAGCTTGCATAATTCTATCTTAAAACAAAAGGCTAGAGTTGAATGGTTAAAAGATGGAGATTCAAACACAAAATTTTTCCATACTTCTTTATTAGCAATAAGGAACACAAATAAGATTGTGGAAATCATAGACAACAATGGAAATCCTTTTTTTTGACCAACTTACCTTATTGAAGCTCACTAGGGAATTTTTCATGCAGCTAATGGGCACAGTAAAGGATTCTTTATATGGTTACAACATTAAAAGATACTTTGATTGTTCTTTGAGACCAGATATCAAGAACTCATTAATTGCACCCTTCACAAATCAAGAAATCAAAGAGGTCTCATTTAGTATGAACCTTTCGAAGACACCTAGGCCAGATGGGTTTACTGCCTGGTTATTTCAAAACTCCTGGGATATCACTGGCAGATTATTTACAGAAACAATCCATAAATGCTTTTCCTATTTTAAAATGTTAAAGGAACTAAACCATACCTATATTTGCCTAATTCCAAAGAAACATAACCCTTTTTCTCTTATGGATTATAATATAATTTTCCATTATAACACAATTTACAAAGTGGTTCCTAAACTCCTTGCTAATGGGTTGAAAATAGCTTTAAAGGGTCTAGTTAATCCAACACAATGAGTTTTCATAACTGGAAGAACCATAGGGGATAATATACTCCTAATTCATAAGTTACTAAAAGAATACAATCCATGGAGAAGCATCAAAAGTTGCATTTGGAAATTTGATTTTTAAACATCAAAAGTTGATTTTGGAAATTTGATTTTTATAAGTCATTTGACTCAGTGAGTTGGCAATTTATTCAATCATGATTGGAAGCACTCGAATTCCCTACTCTTATCAAGGATTGGATCATGATGTTTCAATAAGTATTCTTGTGAATGAAGCTCCTACAAAGCCTTTGAATTGTGCTAAGGGAATTGATAAAGAGGTCCCCTTTTCCTTTATCTTTTCACTCTAGTAATGGAGGGGTTACCTAAAATCCTTAACAAGCTCACTGGTTGCAATGGTAGGCAGGGACGGATCTAGAAATTTTTTAAGTGGGGATAAAATTTTATTGTTAATAGGGCAAAATTTTGATGGAAGGAAAATTTTAATTTTTTATAAGAACAAAACTTAAATTAATAATTTTTATATGAAAATTTTTAAGGATGGTAGGTATCAGCTTCATTATAAATGTAAAGATTACAAGCTAACACACTTGATGTTTGCAAATGATCTCATTCTTCTATTTGGTGTCGAAATTCATTATATGAACATTCTAAAAGATATTCTCAAGAGGTTTTCAAACTGGTTAGGGATGAGGGTAAATATAAAGAAAAGTAGCATGTTTGGTTCCAAAGATGTGAGCAATTTTGTTGAATTATTCAGGATCTCAAATCTACGTTACAATCTTTACCCTTTAAGTATCTTGAAGTCTTAGTTTCTCAAACAAAACCCAAGTATTCAAATTACATTTCTATAATTGAGAAATATAAATCTATAATTAATGTTTGGCAAAATTGGTACCTATCACTAGTTGCTAGAGTTACCTTGATCATTTCAATCCTTAGTAACTTGTATGTTCATTAGATTACTTACATGATCTTGCCAAGTAGAGTAATCAAGGAGATAGATTGAATCATTAAACCCTTTTTATAGTACGGGAAAATTGTAAACTCTAAAAAAGCTAAAGTAAAGTGGAGTGAAGTGACAATTCCAAAGAGATATAGAGGATTGGGGATTATCTCAATACCTCTAATGCAAAAAGTGCTACTATTTAAAAGAATCTGGAGGCTACATGTTGATAAAAATGCCATATGGATTAAGTGGATTCATGAAACATACCTCAAAAATCAAAATGTCAAGGAATTGCCACTTGCCAAGGAGTATTTTTAGATCTTCACTCATATACTGACTTTGAGAAACGTAGTTTACCCTTAGATAAAACCATAGATTGGGAAATGGAGACAACATTTGAGTATACCATGAAAATTGGTTAGAATTCAAAAAAATGAGATAACCTTGCTAAGGAATAAAGTCCCTTTTAATGCAAGAGTCTCTTCACTCATAATTTCATAGGATTTAGCTCTCTATTAGATTATTTTCCCTAAATCATACACTAGAATACTTAAGATAGAGTTATCTGGAAACCAGATTCCAGTGGAATATTCACCAATAAGTCATGCTACAAAAGTTTACAAGTTGAAAGAGAGAATGCACCATAGTTTAAACTCCTGTGGAAGAACTCCCTAAACCTTAAAGCATCAATTATCACTTGGCTAGTCATCAAGAATTAACTCAGAACTAAGAACAGGTAGTTTGGATCTTATGATCTCATATGCGTTTTATGTAAAGAAGTAAAAGAATACAAAAATCACCTGTTCTTTCAATGTAGATATTCCAAATCTATGTGTGGTAAAATCTTGCACAAGCTGGTTAACTATTGTACTTTATACGACTGGACAATAATTCTAGATTGGATTACCTAAATTGCTAAGTATTAGATGAAAAATGGAGCACTTTATAAAACAACTTTCACAACTACAATCAACTCTTTGTGGAAAGAAAGAAACAAAAGAATTTACAAGGAGGTGCAGTAAACAAGCATCAGTTAGCTAAGGAAACGATCAATTAGATAAAAGCCTTAGCAATTACAAAATCTGCACACCATAACCTGTCTACAAGAATGAAGTATAGACGAAATTTGTAATTTAAAGAACATGTTCTTTCTACTTGCTTAACTTGCTAAAAGCAACATTTTTTAGTGGGCTCATTGTAATGTTAAAATGGCTTTGCTATGATTAATGAAAATCTCATTCATTTAAACAAAACATAAACATGTATGAGATAGATGATGACTTAGACGAATGTGTAAGATCAAATACGCCTAGGTCCCTATTATATACAATTGTGTGTGAAAAATGTGCAAGTAACTATAAATGTATACAACGGATAGCAAAAGTGGAAGACATACACGACCACATGGACACAAACATGTCGATATCCCTAGGATGCACAACCGTGTGAGTAGATCGTATGACTGACTAGAATTGTGTACATCTTCGAACGCTGGAAGAATGATAGACACGACCACTATACATGACTATGTATAATATTGAAAAATTAACAAATAGGAATCATATAAATAAATTTATTTAATTTTTATCAAAGAAAAGGCAAATTTAATAAAAAGACATTTAAGTGAATTGTTTGAAATAGTATGCTCAATATTTGGAATGCTTCTTAACAAAAACAACTTATTTAAAAAACTAAAATAAAAGCAATAAATTGATAAAAATAAAGTAGACACACTAAATAGACAAAAATTTGGAAGTAGAGCAAATATTTGGTTTTAAAATTCATTTAAATAATGTTTTATTTAATTTGAATGGATTAGATTGTTTTTGGATCTTCTTTCTTCTTTAGCCCTATAATTAATTAATCTATGATAAAGGTCAAAGTTGGGGTTTCACGTCATGAGACTGACAAAATATTGAAATGATTTTAACGAGAAGTTACAATTCTTTATGAGCCCAAATCCGAACGTCAAGTCAACTACCAATTTAGGGAGTAAATGTTGAATCCAAATAACGTCAACAAATTGAGGTCACGGTCGGTTAGAAACACAACAAATTACTGGATGGACCATGTGTCATGAACCGTTAGTTATACTTCTATTTAAGTTAATATATTTATTGAAACCAAAGTCCACCAGAGAATAGAAATTTCGTAGACAAACTTCTGCCACGTGGCGATTACCCTTTATTCCCTGCTTCTCTGGACACCGCCCTTTTTTTTGCTTTTTATTTTTATTTTTTACCAACGCGGCACAACAACACAACACGGGAACACAACAAACTCCTTTCCCCTTGGTTGTTCAATTTCCATATTACTTGCTTTTCTTCTCCTTTTCTGTTTCACATATTCTCCGCTTCTTCCCTCTCATAAACCACTCCACTCACAGTGACAGCCACGACTCTTATAAATATCTCCTCACGTTTCTCGTTTTCTCTTCAACATTCCTCCAGAATACGAAATTCCCATATACATTACATTCCTGAAAATCTCTTGAGTTTTCACGATGCCTAACAATACGATTTTGGTCACCGGAGGTGCCGGTTATATTGGGAGTCATACGGTGCTTCAGCTTCTATTAGGCCGCTACTCCGTCGTCGTCGTTGATAATCTCCATAACTCCTCCGACGTCGCGCTTAAAAGAGTCAAGGAGCTCGCCGGAGAACATGGCAAAAACCTCTCTTTTCACAAGGTTAGCTACCTTTGTTACGATGCTTAACAATACCATATTCGGGCTTGTTTTAACGTTTTCTAACCATTTGCAATTAGTTCCTTGTTTCGATTTACATCCATGCTGGTAGATTTGTTGGTTTTCCTACGTTCTAATTCTATTCGTGCCAGCGTTGGAACCAGTAATGTGTATTAAAATACATAATTCCTGACATGGAATTTGTGTTTATTAAATGTTTTCTTACTCTTAAACGTGGGAGTGGGACAGGACAGAACACCTACAGCACCATGTCATGTGTCATGTACTATTGATTGCCTGGCTTATTCTTTTGCTTGGAATTATGCTGTGAACTTCAGGTTGACCTCCGGGACAAGCCGGCACTTGAGAAGATATTTTTGGGTACAAAGTACGAGGAGTTTTCAGTTGAATAATTGTAGCCCAAGCGTTTGACCGCATGCTCTGTAGTTTTATTTTTGACAAACAAATTTGTTGCAGATTTGATGCTGTCATCCACTTTGCCGGGTTGAAAGCAGTCGGTGAGAGTGTGGAGAAACCGTTGCTCTATCATGATAACAACCTCATTGGGGCTATATCTCTGCTGGAAGTAATGAGTCTTCATGGGTGCAAGAAGGTATAGAGACTCTTTTACGTGTCACATTCTGTGGCTGGGGATCTGTATTTGCCTGATATTCGTAACTTTTAAATGGTTTTCAGCTTGTATTTTCATCGTCAGCAACAGTTTATGGCTGGCCTGAAAAGGTTCCATGTACGGAGGAGTTCCCCATTTCTGCTATGAATCCATATGGACGAACCAAGGTGTGTTCCTGATGCTCAATTGGTGCTTGCTAATATTCACTCTACGCAACTAGCTAGTTTTTTGGAGCTTGAAGAGTGTTTTCGTTTGGATAGTTTAGTTTGGCGGATGTTACATTCAATTTACAAAAAGAAAAAAAAAACCACTTTTCTCCTCCAGTACCATTCTTCGTCTAACAAGCCTTATTTTCAGCTTTTCATTGAAGAGATATGCCGTGATATTCAACGTTCAGATCCTGATTGGAAGATTATTTTGCTAAGATACTTCAATCCTGTTGGTGCTCATCCCAGTGGCCATATTGGTGAGGATCCCCGTGGAATTCCAAACAATCTAATGCCATACGTACAACAAGTGGCTGTTGGCAGGCGACAGCATCTGACAGTCTTTGGAAATGACTACTCAACTAAGGATGGAACAGGGGTATGATTGGTGCTTCACTGGTCCTTTCAAATTTTGGAGATTCTCTTATGTGTGAAACTTGTAAATGTAACAAACGTCTTCATGCTTAAAGTTCTTAGTCCATTTGTTACGTTTAAGTTGGTCCGCGATTTGATCTCTGAATTGTCCTAGGTTTGGATTTTGTTTCTATGGTGTTGTGCTAACTGATTTAGGGTTGCTTTATATCTGTCATCTGTCATGAAAATACTCTTCCATGGTGTGAGGATGTTTCAGCTCAAGGTCCTCGTATCTATTGATTTTGATCTTGATGACACGTGTACTTTCAGGTGCGTGACTATATTCATGTTGTTGATTTAGCTGATGGCCACACTGCTGCATTGCAAAAGCTTACTGTTCCTAAGATAGGTAAATTCTTGAATCCTGATCCTCATTTCCCAATCTCACCCATGCAATTTGTTTTGTTCTATGATACTTGGCTCTCTTTTTTAATGAAATCAATTCATGAATTCAAATGTTATCTATGATCCTATATGCATTACTGTAACATGATCTACAATGAGTGAAGTGTCCTGACCTCTACGCACTGTAAGTCTGAGAGCTAGTTTTTTCTGTTTTAACTTATCTTCTTTGATCATGATGCATATATATATATTTATCAAAGTTACCTTAATCGCATCAAAATGTATATACTGGGGATTTGGTATATTTCCTGTTGTTATATGTTGATTGGTTGGATTTATGTTACACAGGTTGTGAGGTTTACAACTTGGGAACAGGAAAGGGAACGTCAGTTTTGGAGATGGTTGCAGCATTTGAAAAGGCATCTGGAAAGGTATAATTTTGTATTTATAGGTCTCAAAATGCTCATGGGAATTGGATTTATATTACTGTGGAAAATGGTTGCAACAAATTCGTAATGTTTGTTCTTGCTCCCTTGAGGTTAAGAAGGCGGGGGCATCCTTATCTTTGATCATATATTTGATTTATGCTATGAAAGAATTATGATCATCTGTTTGAAGGTTGAACAAAAAGCTGTTAGGCACTTCTGATTTTTCTGTTAACGGAAATCCATTAGAGAATTGATATTGATACAAAAAAAGAAATAATTGGATTGCAGAAAATTCCTCTTCAAATTGCTGGAAGAAGAGCTGGTGATGCTGAAATAGTTTATGCATCAACAGAAAAAGCAGAGCGGGAATTGAAATGGAAGTAAGCACGTCTCAATTATGGTGTTGTTCCCAATGATTTAGCGTATTGTTAAATGTTACATGTGTTTTTCACTGGCTACAGGGCCAAGTATGGCATCGAAGAGATCAGTGGAATTGGGCAAGCAAGAATCCTTATGGTTATGGATCTCCTTGATCAAGACTAACGCAGGCAGGCATTTAGCAGTGTAGGCCACCCAAGTTACGAATGTAGATAATGTTTTGTATACCACAATCATCTAGTAGATGTTCCATTAGGAATGCTTACAGCTTAATAATGCAAATCCATTGCTTTCACACCAGACTGCGATTCTTTGCATTGTCTTTGTAATTCCTTTCTCCTACCAAATACTGATTCACAGCAGCTTCATTTTGCTTGTGTTCTTAATAACAACAATTACCTTATACCTTACCTTATTTAAGGATTCAACTTCAAATTACTTCATTAATAGTAGTCTTAGCTTAATTCAGCACTAATTAATTACTAATCCAATAAACATAAAATTAATTTGATGATGAAATAAGTCGCATATATACTAGGTGGGAATGTAGAATTTATAAAATTTCAGCCCAATTAAAGAATGAGGCCCAACTTTGCAAAAAATCCTATGGCCCAAAATAAATAATAAGGCCCAAATTAAAATCTCAAGTGAAGGGCAATCTAATAAACATGTACCAACCAAATATATAAGATAGGTTTCACTTTTTAATGTTCTTAGAAACCTAGCTCTCTGCTCTCTGCCCTCTGCCCTCTGCTGGTCTCTTAACTGCTCTACGTATGTAAATACTTTTGTCTCTTGGGCTGGTCTAAGTTCATGTTTCGTTCTTCTCGCATTTAACTTTTGTGGATCGCTATTAATTCTCGCATCCGTTCTTGTAATTTCTTGTTTTGGATACTTGTTTCGTATATTCTGATGTCACTATGTTGTTGTGTAGATATCGTGTTTAGTAGTCTTGATTCTTCATGTGTATTGGATGTTCTATATGAACTGTACTTAGTTGTTAATTGCTTTTTGCGTTAACACTTGGAGTTAAGTCGTTGTTTGTGTACCTGAAAGAGCTCTGTTTGGTGAAACTGCACACTTGGAATTAATCTGTGCTTTCATGTTCGAAGTTTGATGTTTACTCTTGGAACTGAAATGGTTTAGTAGATTATAACTATTTATGGGTTTTGTTGGGTATTGAGTTTGTAATATGGGGTTCCTTTCAAATGTTTGCAATGAAATCTTTATGGTTACTGACTTTGTAAATATTCGAATGTGTAGCGGCAAGAATGGTGAGAGTTAGTGTTTTGAATGTTGCTCTCAAGAGCATATACGATGCAGAGAAACGTGGGAACCCTCAAGTCTTGATCAGTTGTGTGACTTCTCGAAATCAGAAAGTTTAAATCTTTAGTTCCACTTCTTATTGTTCTTGCCATTTCATTCTTTGATCTGATCAGTAATGGGAAAAGGAGGACTAATATGGGCAACAGCAGAAGATTTGGCACGGAATAGAGGGAAAGTTCTGTCACTATATCGCCAATTACTCCGAGGCCTCAACTCTCCGAATTTGCCTCTTAATTATGCAGCAAGAATGGCTAAGAAAGCTGAGGTTCGCGGCATCTTCATAATGGCTGCCGAGGAAAGATCGCTTCACAACATCAATGTGTTAGACATGATAATGATCTGTATACATGTCTATTATAGAAATAAATGCGGAATATTAATACATACCTCCTGCCATTGATGTTGAGAGATCTTGAAGAAATGTGAGAGGGTTCTTCTAAGCTTTAACAAACGCAGATGATGGTGTATGCAGTTATTATCTGTTAAGCCTAGGGACCCAATCCTTATATATGCCTTGTTGTCTTCCATCAAAACAACCGAAAGGGCATGATGGTTCAAGTGAAATGGCATGACTCTTCAAAGAAACATACACGACCCAGACAAAGAAAACTAACGGCTAACAAAGATGTGTTTTGTCTTCGTTTCTTTGATCAGACTTTATAATGCTTATGTTTACCTGTACAAAGTTAAACAAGATTATAGGTTCAGACCTCTTGACCAACACCTAAACTGCAACTTGATCTATCATAATACCTTCTACTGAAGCAAATAGAATAAAAGATGAATATGATGTGTAAAGCTTTGCTTGCTAATTTCATTTGCTACGAGAACAATTTATACAGAATTTTTTGTGTGATTTTAGACTGTTCATTTGAACTGATTATACAACTAGCCTAACAAAATTTGTTATTTACAGCTAGCAACCTGTTGAGAAGGAATTTCTTCTGTACTATTAAGTGTAAGATAAAATTTGGTAATCTCAAATATTGGCTTGTTGTAGTCTACAGATGGTCTCATGTTTATGTGTCCAAGCCCATTATAATTTTCCTGACCCAAAGTCTTTTGTAGCTGATCTGATTCCTTTACACCCCCACTCAAACGATACCTAGGATTTGATACTAGGTTGAGTTTGAAAGTTAAGCCTTGAAACCGAGTTGCAATGAGTGGTTTAGTGAGCAAGTCGGTGATCTAGTCAATAGTGTTCACATATCTTACCTATAGAAGCCCTTTTGCTATTTTGTCCCTCACAAAGTATACGTCAATCTTTATATGCATAGTTTGAGAGTGAAAGACTGGGTTTTGGGGGAGAGATCGTGCACCATTGTTATCACACCATAGAACAGGTGTTCGTGAAGGGTTAAACCCAATTTTTGAGAGAAGAGAGGTTAACCATAGCACTTCAGTGAAGAGCTGAGAGAGAGCCCTATACTCAACTTCAGTGCTGAAACGAGCCACTATAGGTTGCTTCTTAGAGAGAAGACTAGGTTGCTCCCTAGGAAGACACAACCACTGTTTGTGAACTTTCAATCATTGGGAGAGCTGGCCTAATCAGAGTCACTAAACACCTAAAGATCGAGAGGAGAGGACGAACATTGAAATAGCAACCCCAGATCTGAGGTTCCCTTAAGATAACGTAACACTCATTTTAAAACTATCCTGTGTGGAGTGAGAGGATTTGAAAGAAATTGACTTAGCTTATTGACCATAAAGCTAATGTTTGGTCTGGTGTTACATAGGTACTGCAGAGCACCAACCAAGCTGTGATACAGGATGGATTCTCAAAAGGTTGACCATCATGGCGAGAGAGCTTGACCCCTGTGAAAGCTAGAGTGGAGCAGGGTTTGCAAATGTTCCTATTAACCTGAGTAAGTAAGTCTCTGGTATACCCACTTTGTGATTGGTATAGCCTTGTTGTATTTATGTAAACCTCAAAGCCCAAAAAAAATGTAAATTGCCCAATGTTTTGAGTGCAAATTGTGAATTGAGTTTGTTGATGATTGACTAAATTGCGGATGGATTGTTGCCTGTTATTGGAATATCATCCATGTAGACTAAAACGATGAGTACTACTGCATCTTTCTTCTAGGACTTGAAGCAGGAAATAAAAAAAATCAAATCATACCATCTCTGTAATAGGTAAATGCTTCTTTTTCTCCTGAAAGTTGTTAGAATTATTCGTAATAAGATATTGGCTAGAATTGAAAACGTCTTATCAATAAAATTTCCAGTTATACGGGATCTAGGCATAGGTATATGTAGCAATTCATTTTATAATTTTTTTAATTACCTTCCGTGAGAAAATGAGAAAACGATCCCACAAAAAAGTAATTCTATAGTACGAAATAACATAAAAATGAACTCCACTCATAAAAAACTCTGTATAGAAACAGAACAAAGATGTATCAGCCTTTGAATTTTTGAAACCCCACTGGAGAAGAGCAGTCATTAGTTTTTGATACCAGGCCCTTAGAGCCTGTTTAAGGCCATAAAGAGCCTTGGAAAGCCTGCAAACATGATTAGGTAGATGCTGATTTTCGAAAACTGGAGGCTGACTAATTTATACGATCTCATGAAGTTCACCATTTAGAAAAGC
>JANTPM010000246.1:30934301-30948567 GCA_025434745.1 Erythroxylum divaricatum | reverse complement strand
GTTTTGGAGATGGTTGCAGCATTTGAAAAGGCATCTGGAAAGGTATAATTTTGTATTTATAGGTCTCAAAATGCTCACGGGAATTGCATTTATATTACTGTGGAAAATGGTTGCAACAAATTGGTAATGTTTGTTCTTGCTCCCTTGAGGTTAAGAAGGCGGGGGCATCCGTATCTTTTGATCATATATTTGATTCATGCTATGAAAGAATTATGATTATCTGTTTGAAGGTTGAACAAAAAGCTGTTAGGCACTTCTGATTTTCCTGTAACGGAAATCCATTAGGGAATTGATATTGATACAAAAAAAGAAATAATTGGATTGCAGAACATTCCTCTTCAAATTGCTGGAAGAAGAGCTGGTGATGCTGAGATAGTTTATGCATCAACGGAAAAAGCAGAGCGGGAGTTGAAATGGAAGTAAGCACGTCTCAATTATGGTGTTGTTCCCAATGATTTAGCTTATTACTAGATGTTACATGTGTTTTTTCACTGGCTACAGGGCCAAGTATGGCATCGAAGAAATGTGTAGAGATCAGTGGAATTGGGCAAGCAAGAATCCTTATGGCTATGGATCTCCTTGATCAAGACTAAGGCAGGCAGGCAGGCAGGCAGGCAGGCATGTGTAGCAGTGTAGGCCAACCAAGTTAAGAATGTAGAATATGCTTTGTATACCACAATCATCTAGTTAGACGTTCCATTAGGACTGCTTACAGCTTAATAATGCAAATCCATTGCTTTCACACCAGACTACGATTCTTTGCATTGTCTTTGTAATTCCTTTCTCCTACCAAATACTGATTCACAGCAGCTTCATTTTGCTGCTGTTCTTAATAACAACAATTACCTTATACCTTCCCTTATATAAGGATTCAATTTCAAATTACTTAATTAATAGTAGTCTTAGCTTAATTCAGCACTAATTAATTACTAATCCAATAAACATAAAATTAATTTGATGATGAAATAAGTCCTATATATTTAAAATTATCTATAAAGATGACAAAAGATTTGACCATTGATTGACTAAATTTTGAGTCAGATTTTTGCCTTGAAATCTTATAGCTTAGGTATTTTGGCCCTACCCTATATCATGAGATCTGGATCATCCATTTATATATGATTTTGTCATTATCTATCGGACCTAAAAATTTGAGGGATTGATCATCTGGCTCAAGTATTCTGTATAATTTTGTCATTATCTATCGGACCTAAAAATTTGAGGGATTGATCCTCTGGTTCAGATATTCTGGTCTTATGGATGATCCAGATCTCATGACATAGGGTAGGGCCAAAATACAATGGATGATCCAGATCTCATAATACAGGGTAGGACTAAAATACCTGAAACAGAGGATTAACCCCTCGAATTTTTAGTTTCGATAGATAACGACAAAATCATACATAAGTCCTATCAAATGTGGGCATGAGTGTGATCGAGCCGCTTCAAGTCGTATCAACTTTGCGCATGAGCGTGCTACCTAAGAGTCAGTTGGGCCTTTAAAAGGGCCCTGTCTGAGACAAACCTGGTCGGACTTTGTCAACTTCGGTGGACCGAGGGAATTTAAATATTAATTAATAAAACCTTTCTAAAATTCTCCTCTTCCTTTTCATTTCAAAACCCCATCAGATTTACATTTCAACGAACACTGTCAAGACTCTCGTCTCTTCTTTTCAAAACTTCCCCCCTCTCTATCTCTCTTACTGGATCTAGCTTTCTTCTTCTTCTTCCTCACGCCTCACCTATCAGATCCGGCTCATTGGAATCTGACTCTGCGATTGTTGCTGCTGGTGGCGGTTATTTCTTTCCCTTTTTCATTAGATGGAGAATCTGATTTCGTTGGTTAACAAAATACAAAGAGCATGTACGGCTCTTGGCGATCACGGTGAAGCTAGCGCATTACCTACTTTATGGGATTCCTTGCCGGCGATCGCCGTCGTCGGTGGCCAGGTTACCTCCAGATCCTTCGTTCTCTACCTAGATTCCCCTTCGTGTTTTCCTTTTAAAGTACAAGCTCCATTTTGGTGATCTGAGCTGGGGTGTTGCTATGCACAGTGATTAGCAGCTTTTGCTTCGATTTGTATTTAATTTATAATGGATTCAGTGACGTTTATTTAGTAATTACTTCTTTCGTTTCTAGAGGCTTTTACTTAGTCTTTTGTATTCTTTGTTATGTTTACTTATAGAGCTCTGGTAAGTCTTCCGTGTTGGAGAGCATTGTTGGGAAGGACTTTTTGCCCCGTGGATCTGGTAATTAGATTGTACTGATATTGTTTAGTTACACTTTTCTGTTTGTAGTTTTAGTTTATTAGTTTAGAGCGTGGCGTTCGATATTATGCAGGGATTGTTACTCGGAGACCACTTGTACTGCAGCTTCATAAGCTTGATGAAGGCGCAAGGGAATATGCTGAATTCCTTCATCTTCCTAGGAGAAGATTCACTGATTTTGGTATGTTTTCTTTTGCTACTGACTGGGTTTTGGTATATGAGGAACGTGCCTCTTGTATGCATAGGAAGATATATCTTTGTATTAGTTGTATATAATGTTGTTTCACCGTATAAAATTCTGTTTCTCAAAGTTTGCTTTACAATGTTGATGGTTTTATCATGTAGCTGCTGTGAGGAAGGAGATTCAAGATGAGACTGATCGAGAGACCGGCCGCACCAAACAAATTTCTAGTGTTCCAATTCATCTCAGTATATACTCGCCTAATGGTAAGAATTAGCTATTTAAATTTGTTAATTTGGGTTCAAGTTACATTTCTAAATTCGCATATGGTGCTTGTACTTGTTAGCTCTTCATGCTTATCTTCTTTCAATCTTGGCAGTTGTCAACTTGACATTGATTGATCTTCCTGGACTGACAAAGGTAGCAGTAGGTAAGTTGCATAGATTCTGATAAAAATGATTTGCATCTTGTTGTTGATAATCCTAGGAAGAGTTAACAAAAGGGACTATTTGTAAACGTTAAAGCTTAAATACTTTCCTTGTATGTACTCAACTGATTTTTGTGATATACTTGGGCCAACTTATGTATTATGTTGTTTGCCTTCAAAAGTTTTGAAGTTTCCTCTTATTATGATATTAATATCTGATATCATCATGCACCATTTCTAAATGAACAATATGACTTATCCAATACAGAGGGTCAGCCAGACAGTATTGTGCAAGATATAGAGAATATGGTCCGCTCCTACATTGAAAAGGTACTATACATCATTCTTGCCAATATGCGTAGGTACTAGTTTAAATTGGAGGTCTTTTTCTTTGTTGTATGGAAAGCTTTGCCCAGTTGGTAGGAAAATGCATCTTTGGACCATTGACTTTCTACTATTAGTATATTTCCTATATTCTAGGCATGGATGGTATACACAATATAACACTTCTTTTATACTGTTTCTATAATTCCAATGTTTATTGCAAGGCTAAAATGAAAGATATATAACACTGTTTTGTTTGCTAAATCTTTTAATGTAGCCCAACTGTCTAATTCTGGCAATTTCACCTGCCAATCAAGATCTTGCTACATCAGATGCAATAAAAATCTCTCGTGAAGTAGACCCTACAGGTAACCTATATGCATTTTTTTTTGCTTTTACAAGCAGTTATTATCATCAACTTCAGGTAGAAAATGTCTATGGTCAGTGCAAGCTTCTAAATCTCTTAGATTATATGGTTTTGCAATGTTACTTTTAATACTTGTTGTCATGTTTCATTTTCAGGAGAGAGAACCTTTGGAGTCTTGACAAAGATAGATCTAATGGATAAGGGCACTGATGCAGCTGATGTAAGTTGTGTTCTTTCTGGCTTTAAATCCACAAAGAACACTAATTTCTGTTGTTGTATCTCAATTCAAGACTTAATATTGCAAATGGTCTTAATTCTAATTGAATGAGTCTCAATTACAGAATCATTCCTAAATTGTTTCCAAGTCAACCTACAAATTTCGATACATAGTAGTTGCCAAATTTTGAACTCTGAAAACTTTTATGCTCTTCCCTCATTTCTTTTCTGTCCCCTACTTATTGAGGAGCCTTGCACATGCTTGTTTCACTTGTTTATTGGAAGTAGTTCACGCCTTCTTTGTCATTAGCTTGTCTCATTCTCAATCGCATCTTGGGTTTGCCTAGATATTGGAAGGAAAAGCTTATCGCCTTAAATTTCCCTGGATTGGGGTTGTTAACCGCTCACAAGCAGATATAAATAAGAATGTCGACATGATTGCTGCTCGTCGCAGAGAGCGCGAGTATTTTGCCAACACCCCAGAATACAAGCACCTTTCACACAGAATGGGCTCTGAACACTTAGCAAAGATGATGTCAAAGGTAGGCATCATTATCTCCCATGTGTATTCCCTGAGCATCAAATTTAAAGTTTTTACTCTGCTATAGGTGTAACTTGAGTTGATAAACTAATAGCAAGGGTAACTTTCTCAGCACTTGGAAACTGTTATCAAGTCCAGAATTCCAGGAATCCAGTCCTTAATCAACAAAACGATTTCCGAACTTGAATCTGAATTGAGTCGTCTTGGAAAGCCTATAGCTGCTGATGCTGGGGTAAGCATGCTTTATTTAAATAGTGCGTATTAACTGGAGCATGTCTTCAGGCTAGAAGACTTCTGTGTAATGACTATTAATTTTTGGCTTGATGTTTAGGGGAAGTTGTACACAATCATGGAGATTTGTCGTCTTTTCGATCAGATCTATAAGGAACATCTTGATGGCGTGTATGTATCACGTTTGGATTTTTCCTTAATTATTTAAGCTCCTTTTATTCAACTCTTTGTCATCCATCATAGTAAGTTCTATTTGACATGTCTGATATCATCCACAGGCGACCTGGTGGTGACAGAATTTACAGTGTTTTTGATAACCAACTTCCAGCTGCTCTGAAAAGGTTGCAATTTGACAAGCAACTGTCAATGGATAATATTCGAAAATTGATTACTGAGGCAGATGGATATCAGCCTCATTTGATAGCTCCTGAGCAGGGATATCGCCGTCTCATTGAATCTTCTTTGGTTACAATTAGAGGTCCTGCTGAGGCTTCTGTTGATGCGGTATGGATGAAAACTGTTAATGACTGACCATTTTATTTGACACACTATTTTTTATTACATTTCAAAGTCAATTGTTATTATCTTTTCTTGCTTTGTCCTACTGCTTGAAAGTTTGATTCTTAATTGCTAAGCAATTAAAAGCACATTTGTATTTATGAGTCAGACTAGGTGGCAACTTGGAATGTTTTTCATGTTTAGTCTTTCTTGATGTTACTGTTCCATATAGGTGAGCCAAAGAATCCTTGCACTGTCCTTGCTGGCTGTTAAACTGGAAGTTCTTGGATTTTCACAAAAACTTTTTCTGGAATAGCAGTCTCTTTGATTTCAATGGCTGAAAGATACAGATGGAAAGAAGATTAAAAAAATGAGCTGATCTTGACAATTAGGTTACATGCATCAATAACTGCACACGTACCTAGATGCTTTTTTTTTTTCCTGCAGTCATGGATGTATGATGTAGTCTAATGCTTCTGTGAATTGGTTTGATGAAGTGTCCTATATATGAAGATGTATGTGTTAAACTCTCAGTCTTGACATTTTCCAATTTTATGGTATAGTGGATTTTTTAATTCTGTAATGTTGGTTTTCTAAAATGAAATGTTTGATTTTATTTCTGAATTGTAGTGGACTATGTGATGCAAAAACCTTATTATAGTTGATTTTTTCTTGTTCACATACTCAGGTTCATGGCATATTGAAGGATCTAGTTCACAAGTCCATAAGTGAGACACCGGTATGTTGTTATCTTTGCAAAATCTTTTTGCTTATGTCACATGCTTTTTCTTGGTGCTCTGCTTGTAAATTTTAGTGGAGCTCTCCGAACACAAATCTATTCAGGTTTTGGAATTGTGTCTACTTGAAACACAAGTTTCATGAAAAGTTCATTTGTAATTCCATTTGTTAGATATTTGTAATACAAAAAGTGTGGAACTGAATTTTAACATTTCAATTTCATGAAAGTATATCATTTAATCCAATTCATTTAAAGTGGGTACAGCATGCAAATGGTTTTCACATTGCTTATAGTTAGTAATATACCCTATATAAAGTCTAACACATTGTTCTCTTTGAGAAATGTTAAGATTATATAAGGAAAATTTTCCTTTTTAATTTGACTCTTTTAATGTTCTAAACAAAAAGGTATATAGAAATAAAATTGAATACAATATTTTAAGTGGTTGATTCTGAACATGATTATTTGTTTTAAAATGAGTTTTACAATGAAAATTATCATTTACAAATGAAATCCAAATGTGTTTGGTTCCAAACATTTTTTAAGTTGAAGTTTTTAATGTAGTGAGTAAAATATGTAACTGAGACTTCTGAGAGCAAGTAGGACATGCCTGATTTTGGCAAGCACTTATGATATATTGTTGGCATTATTCCAAGCCTTACCTGCCTTGTTTTCTGGGTCATGAAAGCTATGTTCAAAAACGAGAATATATGTTACCCAAATTTGACTTTGAGCGTAAAAGCTTGGAAATTATAATAATTTGAAATAGCATATCTGGAAAAGGCACTGTCTGCTTCTAGTATGACAAGTACTCTGTTTGCTGTGATGGAATCAGAAAACAGCTTTAGGCTGGTTCTCGTGATTGAGGGATTAATCATAACCTACTTTATTTTCAAGCCTTGTGGCAGTGTGTATATAATGAAGCATATTTCTCTCTCTCGTTGATCTTTTTTCTTCATACATTTAATCCTTTGTCATATTAGTATTTCCGAAGTATTTGTTACTAGATGGGCCTTTTTCCTACTATTATTATAACTGGTGGATAAGTTTTATTTGTCTTCTTTCTCAGGAGTTGAAGCAGTATCCTGCTCTCAGGGCAGAGGTTGGAAACGCGGCAATTGAATCACTTGATAGAATGAAGGAAGAAAGCAAGAAAGCAACACTTAAGCTTGTTGATATGGAGTGTAGCTACTTGACCGTGGATTTCTTCAGGAAGCTGCCTCAAGATGTTGACAAGGGTGGCAACCCAACACATTCACTTTTTGATAGATACAATGATTCATACCTTAGGCGAATTGGTAAGATTGATGGGTGTTATAGAGAAATTTGCCTCCACTGGGCATTTATTTGTGTCTATGTATTTAGACAACGACATAATTTCCTACTGATGCTTCATGTATGCACAGGAACGACGGTTTTGTCTTACGTCAATATGGTCTGTGCAAGCCTTCGGAACTCCATACCCAAGTCTGTTGTTTATTGTCAAGTGCGTGAAGCCAAGCGAAGTCTACTTGATCATTTTTTCACAGAGTTGGGAAAAATGGAGGTGAGTGATGCCTTTTCTTTAGAGGTTATTAACGTTTGAATCTGTGTGGCTGTCCCAATCTCCATTCCTGAGCCCTGATAGATATAATTGTTGTCTGAATGGACTTTGCAGCAAAAGTACTTATCATCTTTATTAAGTGAGGATCCAGCCGTCATGGAGCGGCGCTCCGCGCTTGCAAAGAGGCTGGAGTTATACAGGAGTGCACAAGCAGATATTGATGCAGTTGCGTGGTCCAAATAGTGTTGGAACTACAAAATGCAGTTGCATGGTCCCAATACAAAATGCCGTTGCATGGTCCAAGCAGATATATTATGACCCTTTCTGTGCAAGTAATTTAGTTTGATGACTTTGATATTCTTTTATTTTGTATTGGGAAACAAGGGGTCTTGTTGTACTACTACGTTGGGCGATTGACCACGGGGGCATTAGTATAATATTTTTGTATTCCAAATATATATATATTTGCCTCATATATTTGACATGAACTATGTTGATATTGATCCTGGGATGGTCCGGGCCTTTATATTTACTCAAAAGTCATCTGAAGATCCATACTAGGCAGCATGATATGCCAAGTTAGATTCCTGCTTGATTTCTGACATTCGATTTCACCTTACTGCCTTATCGAACTTTACTGTCGTCCATGTTTTTCGTAAAGGTAATTAATGTGTTGATTTTTTAGCTCACTTGGATTTGGGTATGATACCTGGTGAGTGCGTGTGGCCTACTTTTCCACCTGGGTTGCTCTATTTGGTGCGGGTCGATGCTCAGGTCATTGGCTTTTTTTGCACCTAGCTGTTGATTTTGGCTTCTTATGTACCCAAAAAAAAAAGTAAGATGTTCTTCAACGATAAATTTATCAACAGCCTAACCGGTAATATATTATGAGTCATCGGGTGATTTTTAACAGAGAACTTTTGTCGATGGATTGACATAAGATACAGTTTGGTACTCAAATTGGGAGGAACAGTGGTCTTTTGCTTAATAGACCACACTAAAAGTCATCATCACCCTTTACCTTATTTTGTTAGGACAATGAAAAGGATTTCGTTAACTTAATTAGTTATCGGATGCCTCATGGCCCTCACCCAAATTACAAAACTCTCCTCGATGTTGCTGCCCCCGTAGCCGTTGCTGCTTCATCATTGTACATTGTCATCTTCTCCTATCAACTTCATCTTCTTCTCCAGATCTTGCCATCTTCTGCCGTAAGTTTATCAATGACCTGCTGCAGGTATGGTCATTTTTGTGTTTTTATTGTTATTTGGATAGGTGATAACAGAGCTAGTGTAGTTGAAGCCATCATATTAATTCTATTAAAGAAGTGGGTTTTGTCATTAGAGGTCGTAATTACATAGTTTTTAGGACTATGTAATTAACGTTTTCAATTTGTTGATTGAGGTGCAATTGGATGTTGCAAAAAGGTTTTGCTTGATAAATATCAGCCCTTTGCCAAAAAGGGCGTACTGGCTTACTGTGTTCGGTGAGGTTTTTGAATTTGCACTAGCTTTAATTTTGGATGCTTGATGCTTTTGTTTTACTTTGATTTCGGATACGATTTCAAAGATTATGATTATAGTTCTGATATGCGTTTTATCTGTTTTACTTGTTCGTTGTTTTTCTCTCTAGTTCTTGTACAGAGGATGATAGGCTAGATATGTATGGTTTGGTGTGGAGGCCTGTAATGATCACCTTTTGCTGATATGAAGAAACTCAATCTATTGTATTGTGTCCCCACACTTCTTTTGTTTGCTCGTCTTTGATTATATCTATCTTCTAGCTTCATTTTCATATTTGAAGCTCCTTAGTCTGAGGTATCTGTATGAGTGCTACTATGCATTTTCTCTCCTCTTCCTCACGTTTAGTCTTCTGTTTCTAGCTTGTTCTTTTTTCTATTAGGAAAATGTTGGTCTATATAGTTCTCATTTGTGTTTCTATTTCACCATCATATATACTTCTCTTCACTGAAACTTATCCTTTGATTTCTGTTGCAGATGAAGATGAAGATTAGCGGCTTATCTGTTGATGTTTGCCTCTTCCTTAAGGAAGATGTTTCAGTACCATAAATGTGCATCTGTTATCAATTATTTGATGCTACTGTGTTTGTATGGTTGCTTGAACTTTTTGTAACGTTACTTGCGCATAAATTGCTGATGTTTTGATAGAGCAAACTGGCAAATTTCTAATAAATTTAGGCATGATTCAAAGCATTTTCCATTCTGCTGTAACACTCATTTATGTTTATGACATTGTACAAGTTTTATGGCCAGGTTTCAATCTTTTTAAAGAGTAATCGTTGAAAAGAAGAGGTTGAGCACTATACCTGGAAATAAGTACAGGCTAAATACTGCAAACAGATCAAGGATGTTATTTGATTCGCTTATGCATGAGATGATCGAGGATGCTGGTTGTTATTTCTGTTGTTGTCATATGATACACAGCCAAAAGTACAAAAATTCTAGACCAATCCTTGACACTCATTTAGATTTCAGAACACATAACAATCCTCAAGTGTTATTTGGGGATCAACTTGGCACATAGTTTCAGCAAATGATCTACAAAGCTAAACTGATTCTTTTCTTATATTTCAATTTCGGATATAACGTTGATGTTATGAAAATCATATGTAAGGATCCATGTCCATCTTATCAAGCTCTGCAATCCTGTTATTAAACAAATGCAGGAGAAGATCGCATGCCTGCCGTGACAAGATAAATACGTATAACATTAACAATTATAATTATAATAATTATAATAATAACTACATTTGTTTATCATGATAATTAATAATAACAACAATTTCAATAATTAATATTAATATTAATTATTGTTATTACAAAAATTATAATAATAAGATAATTAATTTTATTAGAGTTGCAAGTAAACTTCAAATAAATATTAATACAATTATAAAATAACTAATGAATTATAATAACAACAATTACAATAATTAATATTAAATATATCAATAATAATTGTTATTATAATAATTATAATAATAAGATAATTAATGTTATTAGGGTTGCAAATACACTTCATATAAATATTAATACAATTATAAAATAACAAATGAATTACATCTTTCCAATATATTATACTACAGGGGCATTTTTGTCATTAAATACTGTTTTTTGTTCTGTCCACTGTAACCCAACACGTTTCTGTCCTGAGGACCGGGACAATTTTCTCTGTCCACCGCAACTAAACAGCTCACTGTCTCTAATTTTTGTTCTGTTCCGTCTTCAGCGTCCCGTCTCTATATCTTGAAGACACTAACCAAACAGACAGTTAGAATCTTTTGATGCCCCATTTTTAATAACATCCTCGAAGCCATCCACTTTGGTAAGGAAGTTGTTGAACTAAAAAGGGCCTTTCTTAGGATGGTTGGTAACCAAATTTTGAACTATCATAAGGCTATAATAAGAGAATATAGGGTTACAAAAACTTACAAAGCTTGACGAAAATATGCTTACACAATCTTTATTAATTGTAGGCTTATTAAGCTTTTTCGTAATGTTCCAAGTTTATGCTTTTTTTTTAGGAGTAGAAGTTGCCAAAGAAGTTAAGATCATTGATCTCCATGTCACTAATGCAATATTTCATCTCATTATTATGGTGGTTAGGGTTTGCATTCCCAGAAGCTTTATACTTATGAAAAATGTTATGGAAATCTCCCAAGATCATCCAAAGACCATTGGTTATGGAACGTATACTCCTGAGATCAATTCATAAAAGGTTTCTTTAAAATGCATGATCTGAGCCATACACTAGTAAAATCCATAATTTGATATTATCTAGGTTTGTAACTAATTATGGGTCCATAAACTGGTATAAGGGAAAAAACATATAAATATATGCTAGATCAAGATTATAAGCTAAGAAAATTCTGTCATTATAATGATGTAAATGATTTGTAACTATTTTCCATTCTCTACTAGAAAACCTTAAATATGTATAGTTCTCAACTTTGAATTTTGACTCCAAAATAATTGTAAACATAGGTTTTATTTCCTTCACAAACTCCCTAAGGGCTTCTTGTTTCTTTAGGTTCTAACGACTCATCACACATATTTAAATTTTGCTTTTCATACTCTTTTAGTGTATTACACGCCACTTTCTCATTGGTCATCTCTAATGACTTATCACACACATTTCATTGTCTCATTAATCATCTCTAATGACTCATCACCATGTAATTAATGATTCTTAATCCTTAAAAAATCCTCCAATTGGTAATTAAGGGAGATTCATTCATCCACTAATACCATTTTTATACAAAAAGTCCTAATTGCCCTTTAATGAATTTATTTCACCAATTAATCGAATTAAATTTTGAAATCCTCTAATTGGTAATTAAGTGATATTCATTAATCCACTAATACCATTTTATACGAAAAGACCTAATTTCCCTTTAATGAATTTAGTTCACCAATTAATCAAATTAAATTCCAAAACTATTCCCTAACTGTCTTATCATCAAATTATCCATGAAGTACTCTAATTAGGGTCAACAATTATTATTTGTATGCTTTAAAAATATTTGAGTGGGTTTAAAAATAATTAATGCCCATTATTTTCTAAAAAAAGGTCATTTTAATTCTAAACTTTTGGAACTCTTGAAATCCATCTTATCAAACTTATTTTTGATGTGTTTTATTATCATTAGATTCTAATACCTATTTCGGATCATTTTCAATTTTTTTGAGTTGGATTCCATAAAAATCACTATTCAAGCAAAAAATACTATTCACCCAGACTCACTATTCATTTGAAAATAATATTTGTAAGAAATTATATTAAAATGAAAGGAAAAGTTTAGGGTTTTATAATCATCCCTCCTTATAAAAATTTCTTTCTGAAAATTTAACTAAGCATGTTTAAAATAGGTGGGGATACAATGTGCACATCTACTGCTCAGGCTCCTATATAGCTTCCTTAACTGCGTGATTCCTCCACAGTACCTTAACCAAAGGAATGACCTTATTATGCATAACTTGTTTTCTGCAATTGAGTACTGGTTTCTCCTCAAAAGTCAAATCTTCCTTTAAGTTCACTGGTTATTTTGTGATTATGTGTGAAGGGTTCGTTAGGTATTTGCAAAGCATAAATATGTGGAAGACATTATGAATCCTCGCGAGCTCATCTAGTAGCTTCAATTGATATTTCACTAACCCAAATCTTTCTGTGATCTCTTATGGTCCCATGAACTTCACTTAAAGCATTTCCTAAACCTTACACTTTTCCAAGGAGAAATCTTAAGAAATATACTATCTCTAATTTCAAATTCAAGATCCCTATGGTGATTATCTGTATAGCTTTTCTACCTATCCTAGGCTATCTTTAATCTTTCCTAAATAACTTGAATTTTACCTATTGTCACTTGTACAAGTTTGGGACCTATTAGTTTCCTTTCACATACCTCACCCTAACATATTGGAGTTCTGCTTTTTCTTCCATAAAGTGTCTCCTAAGGGGTCATGCCAATACTAGCCTGATAACTATTATTGTATGTGGACTCTATTAGTGATAGGTGTGTGTCCCAACTTCCCCTAAACTCCATGACGCAGGACCTAAGAATATCCTTGAGTGTCTGGATAATCCTCTTTGACTATCCATCCATCTAGGGATGAAAGGTAGTGCTAAACTTCAAGCATGTACTTAAGTTTTTTATAAGTTGGGCCAAAATCTTGATGTAAATATGATCTGAGACAACAGAATTCGATGTACCGTGAAGTCTCATTATCTCATCCACATAAAGTTGGGCTAACCTGTTTAAGGGATAATTGTTCTTGTTTGAAAGGAAGTGTGCAGACTTTGTTAACCTATCCACTATTACCCATATAGCATCGTGGCTCCTCTAAATCCATAGAATTCAAACTATGAAGTCCATAGTAATCTTCTCCCACTTCCATTCTGGGATAGGAAGGGGCTGCATTAATCTAACAAGCGTTTGATGTTTTGTTTTTACCTATTGTCAGGTTAGACACTTAGAATGCACTCTATTATTTCTTTCTTCATCCCTCTCCACCATTAGTATTCTTTGAGTGTATGGTACATGTTCGTGATACTTGGATGCATAACACAAGTTGAGGAGTGAGGTTCTTCTAAGATCTCTTTCTTTAAATCTCCTATATCCAATACACATAATCGTTCCCCCTTCATCATTGTACCATCTTCCTTGATTGTAAGTTATATTCTCAACCCAATCTTAACTTCAGTCTTCAACTTCATCAACTGTATATCTTTTATCTATCCTTTTCTAACCTAAGCCACCAAAATAGGGCAAACATGAAAGGAAGTAATTAATTACCCTAAGTTTGCCATACCCAATCTCACTACTATACATTACAAATCCATTTATCCCTGGTAGTGTTATGAGTATAGGACCTATTTTCAGTCTTTCTTTCAACTCATCAAAACTTCGTTGACAGGCACATAACCACTCAAACTTCTCTTTTTGTGTCAACTTGGTTAATGTGGTTGCTATTATGGAAATAGTTCAACGAATTTCCTATAATAGCCTGCCAGTCCAAGGAAGCTCCTGACTTCCATCACAATTCTCTTTGAGTACTTCAATAAGTGAAGACATGGGGTTTGGAATTGTCAATAATCAAGGGACAGTAATAGTGCTGTAGCGCCCCCTCACCGTAGGGTACACACCGGGACTCCCGTGGGTCGTTCCGGCGCATATCCCACGACAAGGGTGCACTACCATTGAACATTTCTATAATCCATATGACATCAATATAAATAAACCACAATAATAAAATCACTAAATTTTAAAACCATAAAGGTTTTCTCATTTCATAATATCAATCCAAAATATAGACAAGTCTATCAGTTCCCTACAATCTAATACAATATTCCCAAAAAGGAAACTGATACAAAAGTCTATACTAAGTCATCCCCCAAAATCAATCCCAGCTGA
>JANTPM010000246.1:30883880-30895708 GCA_025434745.1 Erythroxylum divaricatum | reverse complement strand
TATTATTATTATTATATAATTTGTATTTATTATTATTAAAATTTATTATTACAATCCATTCATAATAAAAGTATCAACGAATTACATATTTCAAATCATATTAAAGACCAGGGACATATTTGTCGTAAAGAAAACATCATTACTTACTAAACCTAGCCGGATACATAGGCTCGTGTAAGTTGATGTTGTTCTTAAACAACCTAGATATAAATACAAGGTCTAATATATAAGAAAAAAGGAAGTCATATGATAGAGAAAATTTTTGAAGAGATACAAGACCTAATATATAAACATATCTCAAATCATGCCTATATCCACAAAAGTCATAAAAAGATTAAGGTGTTTCAGCTTGTGTCCATTTTCATTAAAGTTATAGAAAGATATATAACTTGGGACACGAGCGTGTCAGAGCTTATATCTCTATCTTGATATAAGATACATAGTTAGAGATATCATCGTCTCTCAGTTCGTGTTAATTTTAAAAATAAAGACACATATATCATATTTAAATAGAAAAACCCTAATTTTATAATTAGTTTTTTATTAAATTTTTAGGGCTTAGACTAAAGCTAGTTGTAATTCTTTCTCTCTTCTCAGTAATCTTTTCTGTTTTTCATGTTCTTGTATGACTAATCTTCTACATTTAAGGAAACTAATACAGATGTATTAAATTGTGAAATTTAGTTTATTTTTATTGTTCAATTTAGGCATTGGGTATTAGATGTTCTTTTATAATTATGTCACTTAATTGCTGGGAGGTTTATTAGTTTACTATTTGATTCAATCTACTGTTAGAATTATGCACGGAAAGGTTAGTCAAAATTATCTGGAAAAATTATGCATGGAAAGATTAGTCAAAACTACTTTGACATTCCTAAATATTTGGGTAGTCATGATACGTTATTAGCCGCCAACTTGATCTATAATTATAAATTATTTAGTTGAAGAATTAAAGATAATTTATCTAATTTTAATTATGAATTAAAATTAAATTTTATATTCATTGCCAACATATTTGGGAACTTAATGGATCTCACTTATAAAATAGTTTGAAGAGAACAAAGTTAATTTAATCATGTTGGACTTGATTGTAAAATTTGAGAAACTTTATGATTAAATATGAGGTATTCAATAAATAAGGATCAATATGAGATATAAAATCTATTGTCATATTATACACAGTTGTACTGTATATTTTTAAGCATGTCTTCAAAAATTATAATAATAAATAATAATTAAAATTTTAATCTAATTTATAAAATTAATTTAATAATTATTAATAAATATAATTAAATTTCAAATAGATTTTGATTTCATAATTAAAAATATATAAAATAAATATTAGTTTATAAATAATAAATTATTTATTTTAAAAATAAAATATTTTTATTAATAAATATTATATAAAATATTAAAATAAATTTAAATTTAAATATCGTACAGTTGTACTGTATTGATAGCATCTTGATAATTGTATTGCTTACAATACTTTGTAATAATATCTTGCAATAATAATCTTTAATTAAAAATTAAGTAATTTTATTATTCTTAGTTACGAAAATTAAACAACTTTTTCTTATTAATTATAATTTAAAAATAAGTGAAAATAAGATTAAAGAGATATTGTTATATTAAACTTATACGATTTGTTGAGACAAAGTGGTTGAGAAAATTAATGCCAATTGTTAAGATGGGAGGAAGGAAATGTTACGTCCACGGGTGAGGTGACCCATGCCTGGTGACCAATCACCAAGCATGGGTCAGAACAGGACCTCTTTCGATATCATCGTAGTCAGGTCTGTTGTTTTAGTTCAGTTCAATTCATTGTTAACTTAATCAACACCAAACTCACTATGTATGTTTAATTAATCAACACCAAACTCACTAATAAGTGTGTGTGTTTTATTACCAAACCCATTAATAAGTGTGTGGTGTGTAATTTTAATTATTTGTTAATTATGTGAAGGAGGTTTATCACGTTTTATAT
Source organism: Erythroxylum divaricatum (assembly GCA_025434745.1). Taxonomy (NCBI): domain Eukaryota; kingdom Viridiplantae; phylum Streptophyta; class Magnoliopsida; order Malpighiales; family Erythroxylaceae; genus Erythroxylum; species Erythroxylum divaricatum. The sequence goes on along the minus strand of JANTPM010000246.1, from coordinate 30,893,721 downwards.
TATGCTCTGCACTTACTACTTCAATAGATCTTGTGCATTAGAAAGTAATTACTGACTTATCATATTTAACATTCATCAACTTACATTTTTCCATTGCTTTTCAACTCTACATATCATTCCTCCTATATACATTGTAGTCTTTGGATCACTTGTAATCCATATCAATTTCCTTTTCTTTGAGTTAAATTTACATCTCTTTCAGGTTGTTTTGTTTGATTTGTGTTTGTTTGGTGCTTTCTGACCCGTGCTTTAGCTTTCATGAGCTCAGTGGTTCTCCATCTTTTCGGTTTTGGGTGTTCTTTAGTTGGGACCTGGATGGATTTTTAGCGTTTGGTTTCATAGATTAGATGGAAGTTAGCACCACCTTCTGGCTTTATTTAGTAATATGGGGTTATTATTAAGTATATAATAATGTGGACTAATACAAAATTGCATTATACCTTATGTCATTGTTACCTTAAAATATATTATATTAAATTACAATTTTAAGTTCCTTGAAATTTAACAACATTTCATTCATGCGAAGTTTGAAATCTCAATATTAACTGTTTTGAAATTACGATAGTCATAAAAAGACAATAATAAAAAAATTAATTGAGTCATTGAAAAATAAAATTTTTTAATGTCAGTCTCATAAAAAAGACTACCAGTCACTCACCACCATCACTGTATTCAATTATAATTACCCTAGCTACATTCTAATTAAAAGATGTTACATCATAATTTTTATTTCAGCAAATTAATACAACTCAAATTTCCTATTTCAGCAAAACAAGAAAACAACTCAGATTTCATATTTTAGCAAACAAGAGATTATTATCAATCTGTAAGTTATTTCTTAACCTTCTTAATTTTTCAGTTTATTACATTTTTATCAATTTCATTTGTTATTAATGTATTACATTTTTTTGGGATAATATTGTGTTAATTTTTGATTAATTACCGTAATCTTTTGTAAAATATGAAATGCAACTATTTTATATTTTTTTCCCATCAACTGCTATATGAAAATTTCATTAGGAGTTTTTGATTTGATTTGATTTGATTATATTGTGTTAATGTATTACATTTTTGGGATAACATTGTGTTAATCTTTCATTAATTATTATAATCTTTTGTAAAATATACTAATTTTAATGTGAATGTTCCGTTTATTAAAATTTTATCAATTTCATTTGTGATTATCTAATTTGTTATTTACAGAAGACATTGAAATCGATGATTTCAATAAATAATATAACAGCTATTACATTTTTAGGATTATATTGTATTAATGTATTACATTTTTAGGATAATACTATATTAATGTTTCATTCATTATGATCATCTTTTGTAAAATATCAAAAAATCTTCATCAATTGAAAATTTCAACCATCATCTCAAGTTTTTAAGAAAGTTTTTAAAATTTTACTCCTATTCTTTCTCTTCTAGTTACAACTTTACTTAACGGTACAATTAATTAAATTTTATTTCAATTTAAAATAATCAAACGTTTCATAAAAAAAACTTTATTTGTTGATTATGTAAATAACTGATTAATTTATAACACATTTATAATAATTGATTAATTTTTAGCACATTTATTTTCGTTTTTATTATTTTAATTAAATATTTTAAAAGTTTCTTATATTATTAGTAAACACTATTATCGCTAATTCTATATATTATTAACTATTTATTATAATTATTAAAGTTATTAATTATTAATTGTTGATGATATATATTAATTATTCACTTTATATTATGCATGCAAGATCATACCGACGCTTAATATTATTGATCATTAATTATAATTATTAAAGTTATTAGGTTTAAATTGATAACCATTATTATATATTAATTATTCATTTGCATTTTATAACCGTGCGTTTTTTTATATTCAATTACGTTTATATCGTTATTAATTATAAATTAATATCGTTATTAACAATCTTATTTATTAATTTTATTTGTTAACTGTCCATGTCACAGTTGTGACTTAAGAAGTCATAACATCACATTGTGCGTGATTTAGGCCATTTAAGTCACAACCATGATTATAATTTTAAATTACCCTCCTTGTCGCTACCTTTGCTTCTGCTGTTTTTGGTCCCTCCTCTTTCTTTGGAGTCTCCATTGCCACCTAGTGCTTCTCTTCTCCTCCGTCTTAGTGTCTTCTCCGTGGCGCCTAAAGCCCTTGCCGGTTTCTCCAGTTGATATTGGTGATGAGGAAGACTTCACTAGTGGTGACTAGTGTTACTCGAGTTGCCTTCATCAGCAAACGTCAATAATGGCACCAGGGATACTTCATGCATTTCCAACCCTTGCTTTCGGTTCTAGATTCAAAATCCAAGCGCATTCTTCAAACTTCTAAAAATACACAGTAAACCCAAATTTCCAGAAACTTCAAAGCTAAATATGGGGCAATTTTAATTTTTATAAAATTAAAACAAACGCTAATCAACTTTTGTCAAATACATTGAAGTGAGTTTTAAGCCTTAATCCTATCAAATCAATAACAATCAAGTAATTTTAGACAAGTTTAATAATTAAAGGTGCTTTGATACTACTGTTGAAAAGCTAACTGTAATTCAATCACAAATGTAACCAAAAATAAAAATAAAATCTTACCATTTCTTGTTCGAATATCAACAATTGAATAATTTAAAAAACATGAATTATAAAAGTAATTGAATCGTGCCTCAGTCAAATTTTTGTTGAACTTATTTCAGTAGTATCAATCACACATCCAACCTCTAATAATATCTACAACACAAAGAAAAGGTTCTCAGAAAAGGAACTCAACATTTGAGAAGAATAAACAAAAGTATTAACTCCCTTATGTTTATAATCTATTTATATAAGAAAAAGTATTAGGATTTGTTCTTATTAAAATTAAATATCTTAATTACACTTAAAGTCAAAACTTTGATTATAATTTAGTTTAATATAACAAAATTAAATATCTCATATTTGATCTTCGAAGTTTCTCCAACTTTACAAGTAATCCAACTTAATTTAAATTGAATTTTGTCTTTTTAATTTCTCTTTATGACTTACCCATCAAGTTAATAATATATTGATAATGATTACAAATTATAATTTTAATCCGTAATTATAATTAGATATGTTAAAATTACTTTTAATTTACTGTATTTAATTTGAACTCAAATTATTTATTTAATCAGTTTAAACTTTATTTAATAACTACAAAAATTATTATACAAAATTTAATTACTAACTATAAAATTTATTATATTAAAAAAGTCTTTATTGATGTTAAATTTGGAATCTCAAAATTCATTTCAAAATTTATTTTTAATTCCTTTCTTATGTATTTCAAAATCTAAATATTTATAATTTTGGCACAAAATTTTAAATTACACAATATTCATTTGTCCATGTTACATCCATTGAATTTTTTTTTGTTATCTTAATTAACTAAAATATTTAATTGATAACAATACTTAACAAGTCATACCCGTGATTAATGATATTACACTTTCCTAATTTTTTATTTTTCATTTAATTTTACTAATTCATTTAAAATTACACAATATTCATTTATACATCAAATAATATACAGTAACATGTTTAGAAATACTCCTACAATTAAATTAAGCATAAATACTCCTAAAATTATATTAACTGGGCATTATATTACTTCCCATTTGTGCAATATCTATCTGCTAGTTGTTTAGCTAATGAGAGAGTTGGTGTTAACTGTTAAGCTAAGTATAGCGAGGTATTCTTGTTTTAGTAAAATTATCATTGGATATACATAGTCTCCAAGTATGCAGAATTCGTGTAAAAAAATAGTCTTTTGAGATCTTCCTACTTCTGTATGTGTACTTATATTATTGTACATTCACTTCATTTTATTGTTTTGCATCTCTCTCTTTGTTTGGATTTGCATTTTTCGCTTTCTTAATAGGTTGTTGCTTTTAAAGGTTTCGCTTCTTAGTGGAATCGTTTGTTTATTACGGTTAAGTGGAAGGATATATGGATTTAAAGTTTTCAAAACCTCACTTTTGAGATTCATGTATTTTCTTCTATCTTCAATAATCGAAAATTGTTGATAGTTACCTAGTAAGTTTTACAAGTGTATAAGTGATCTTGTAGTTTTGCTTGCTTTATAACTTAGATAAAATATTTCTTGTGAAGATCTCCAAAGTCAGTCTTTTCAGTTCACATTGTACATTTTCTTTGGATTTGCTTGTCTACTTTATTTTTCCTCTGAATGGGTCACAATTTATATGCTTATATTTTGCATCCATCTTCATTTTTGGCTTTGTTTGTCTACTTTCTCTCTGTTTCTTTTCTTTGCTTAACATATTTGATTTATTTTAATGATAGTCCACATAATCTAGTGACTTGGCAATTTACTTCTTTCGATAAAACTTAAATAATCCCACCTAATATTTAAAAACTATAAACTTGCTCTATAGGAATATTACTTGATTGACACCATGGTGGGAACAAATTGCTTATTTAGGGATTTTCCTTAGTAATATAATATTTTGCATTTTTTAATCACTTTTGTACTATTTGGTTAATCGAGTAATATTAGAGTTGTTTAGGGACTTATTGTGCTTGTCTTCTATAGCTACTGTTGAGTATTAGGATAAAAAAGGTGACATTGACTTCTGATGATAGAATAAGGACTAGTCCTTTGATGAGTCTTGGGTCTAGGAGAATAGAAGATGTTGACAAATTGAAAATTAGTTCTTGGAACATTGAGACATTTACAAGGAAGCCATTGGAATTAATGGAGATTTTATACAAATATAAAATTCAGATAGCGGGCTTCCAGGAGACACAATGAACAAGTGCTAAAGCTAAAAAGATCAATGGAGTCAAAAGTTAGTATTTAGGAGGTTTGAGGCATCATAATTGAGTAGGTATCTTAGTTGTTAAGGAACTCATGATGTTGTGGGGGTAAAGAGGACTAGAGATAAGATTTTTTTCATAAAAGATTATGGTGAAAGATGTTGTTTGCAATGTGGTTTGTGCTTATGCCCTCCAAGTAAGGTTGGACGAATAACTTAAGTGTCAATTTTGGGAAGAGTTATATGAGGTGATTTAGTAGATTTCCCTTGACGAGAAAACTATTTTAAGAGGAGACTTTAATGGTTATATGGGGGTAACCTCAAATGGATATTCATGTGTTCATGAAGATTTCAAGCATGGATACATGAATGATAGTGAGACTACTTTGTTAGACTTCATGGTAGAACCAACTCATTTTTCAAGAAAAATGAGGAGAAACTAGTGACTTTTAAGAGCAGAACTATAAAGACTCAAATTGATTATTTTTTTATAAAGCAGAGCGATCGACCTAGTTGCAAAGATTTTAACGTGATATCTAACTCTTGTTTATCAATTCAACATAGATTGTTGGTTATAGTTCTTATAATTAAGAGTTAGAAAAAGAAGAGAAGTCCTCGGAGGTGTATAGAGTCAGATGGTAGAACTTAAAAGGAAAAACAGTGAAACAACTTAAGAATAGAGTAATATATGGAAAATAATGGAAATTAAAAGAAGATGCTAACTCATTTAAAGAATGTAGCTAAAGACATTTTGAGTGTTTCTAAAGGACTTAGGAGTAACAAGATGGATTCTTGGCGGTGGAATAAAAATTTACAAGTTTAATCAAGAAGGTTGCTGATAAAGTACTAGCGGATATCACTACAAAAGTATAATAGGTAGTTAATAAAGAAAATTACAAATTGACAAAGAAAGAGGTGAAGAAGATAGTTTTAGCTGCTAGAAGCAGAATTTACCAGAAATTATATCAACGATTAGAAACTAAAGATGGAGAAAATGATATATTTAAGATGACAAAAGATAGGGAATGAAAAGCTAAAAACTTAGATCAAGTTTTTTTATATAAAAAATGAAACAAGGCGGGTGCATATGGCAAAAAATGACATTAAGGGAAAATGATAGAGATATTTTTATAATCTTTTTAATGAAGGTATAGAGGAAATTTTTAGGTAATCTTAACATGTCCGAGAGATATTGTAATTTTACTATTATTGATAGATCACAAGAGAAGAAATTAAAAGAGCTTTGAGGTAGATGGAGAGTGGAAGGATAGTAAGGTCTAATGAGATATTCATAGAGGTGTGAAAAAGCCTAGGCAAATATGGTTTTGCTTAGCTAACAAGTTTTTTAATGTGATCCTTAAATTGGTTTAGATAAGTGGAGATTTAGTATGTTAATTCTTCTATACAAGAACAAATGAGACATTCAAAGTTATAACAATTATAGAAACATCAAACTACTTAGTCTCATAATGAAATTATGGAAGAAGTTGATTGAGAAAAGAGTGAGAAAGAGTTCATCGATCTCGGAGAACTAGTTTTGTTTCATGTTATGAAAGTCCACGATAGAAGCTATACATTTTCTTAAAAGATTAATGGAATATTAGAAGGACAGACAATGTAATTTTCATATGATTTTTATTGACTTAAAGAAGGATTATGACAAGATACCTAGGTAAATAATGTGAAAATGTTCAGAAGTTAAACGAGTTCTTATGATCTATATATGAGTTATGAGGGTTATGTATAAAAGTGTAAAAACTAGAATAAGGATGATAAAATGAGATATAGAATATTTTTCTATTGATATTAGACTACACTAGGGCTCCTCATTAGTCCCCTTATGTTTGTAGTAGTGATGGATGAGTTTACCAATAATAACTAAGGGGAGGTACTTTGATATATGTTGTTTATTGATGATATTATTTTAGTGAATGAGACAAAAGAGAGTGTTAATATCAACTCAGAACTTCGGAGAGAGATGCTAGGGTCAAAGGGCTTTAAATTGAATAGGACTTAGATTGAGTTCTTTGAGTGTAATTCTTTAGGCCATAGGGTGACTTCTGATGTGAAAATAAAGATTGGTTCAGAAGTTAGACCATAGAAAGAGCACTTTAAGTATTAAGAATATATCATCCACAACAATGAAGAGATCGATGAAGATATAGTTCTATCATGTTAGATCAGGGTAGCTTAAATGGAGAAGTATGTCAAGAGTTTTATGTGAAAAAAAGATAATACTAAAGCTCAAAGGTAAATTCTATTGTTTAACAATTTTACTGTCTATGTTCTATGAGACAGAGTGTTGACTCATTAAATAGGTGCATTGTCATAATTTAATAATGATAGAGTTGACGATGCTCTATTTGATGTACAACCTTACGAAAAGAGATAAAGTCATAAATATAATGTTAAGACAATTAAAAGTGACTAATATCGATGAAATATTAAAAGATAACAAGTTTAAATGGTTTAAACATGTTAAGAGGAGACATCCTGATGCTCTAATGAGAAAATTCGAGAATATTGTACTTATAGATTATAAGAGGAAATGGAGAAAGCCTAAAAAGAGCTAGAGAAAGGTAAATTAAAAATGATATGGTTATGCTAGAACATATCAAGGACTTGACCTTCAATAGAAAACTTTAGCATATTAAGATATAGGCGAAAGATCTCATATGGAGAGGTGTTTCTCTTTCTCATAATTATTTAACCTAAACTCTCATTCTGTAATACTTCTCTCATAGTTATTTAGCTTAACCATTTTTTGTTCTAGCCTAATCATTCTCTCTTGTTGACTTGTTTGTTTGATTGATTTATCTCTTTCTTGTTTGCTTATTTATTTACTTATTTTATCTTTAGTTTATTCTTTATCTTGTTTTATATTTATTGCAGTATTTATTTTATTACTTGTTTTTATACTTACATCTGTTCGTATTTATTTATTTATTTAGTTGTTATTATTATTATTTATTTCTATTTTTATTTTATCTTATATTTTTAGTCTTTACCTTGTTCTATTTGTACGATATTATTTATTTTATTATTTTATTATTGTTATTTATAATTATTTAATTATATGTAATGATATTATTATTGTTACCATTACTATTATCTTTTATTTTTATTTTATTAATACTTTTATTATTTAATATGTATTATTATTATTATTCTTTATTTCTATTATATTTTACATATTATATAATATATAATATATTTTATTGTATTTTTGATGTTTTTCTACAAACAAGTCTCCAAGACTTAATTCTTTTTGTATTTTATTTTTGTCTTTTCTTTATGGGTCTACTAGTTAGAAATACGATTGCGTATTTCTGAACCTCTTCAAATCTTGCGTCTCTGCTGGATTTTTACTGGGATATTATTGTTATTGTTCTTATTTTTTCTTTTGTGCAAGAGAACAATTTTATAAATATTAAGTTAAAAGTAAGACCGAGAGCAGTATAATTTGTCCGATTTGGTTGGCTTCCTCTTGTTTCGAGTTTTAACTTTCTGTTCCTTTATTGTTCTTCCAATTTTCTTTAATATTGTCTTGTGTTTCTTTTTTTTTTTTCTCCTCTACCTTCACAAAACCTTTGGTATCTGTTTCAGTCATTCAAGATTTACTTTTCGGTTAGATAATTTGGATGATCTTGAAATATGTGTTTGGCAATGTGGTTGATGTAGTAGCTTCAATGATGCGGAATTAAAAAATAGCTATTATTTCAATTTTTTTTGGTTAAAAACAAATAATTTTATTTTATATTATGTTTATTAGTTAGACATTATTGTAAAATAGGATTTTATTCTTATTTTGAAATTTTAGTAGGGTTTCTTATTCCATTAACATTAAAGTTCTAAGAAATTTTTTATTGGAAAAAAAAAGCCTGAATATTTCCAATAAAATTTTTGGGTTTTCAATTAGAAACTGTGAATTTTTTTGTAGGAATGATTCTTAGATGTTAAGATTAGATTCAAGAAAAGATTTTTAGAACTACCTATTGCTTGTTTCCTTCACTAAAATTCAACCAATTTCCAGCGTAAGTTTCTACCAATCCAAATCTTTAGTTTCAAGAACTTTTACTTAAATTTCAGACTTGAAACTGAATTCCCAGATCTGAAACTCAAAATTCCAACCGTCAAAAATCCTAAATTTATGAGTTTTAGTTAGTACGTAGTTGATATTTTTTTCTATTTATGCTTACATAATTCAATCGTCAACTTTTTCTTGCCATATGTAGCATATGGGAATAAGCTTCTGCTTCTGAATACTCAAGTGCTTACACAAGCAACACTACTTTTGAGCGAAAAATGCACGTTTTCTATTTGTGATCTTGATACTTTGTCAATTACAGAAAGTTGGTTCATGGTAAAATTTCTCTTGCCTTTGCTTGTGCTAATGTCGACTCTATGGTGAAAGCTTTGCTTATGGCCATAGAATATAGTTGTTGAGAGCTGACCACTGGCTGGTTTTGTTTGTGCATTCAAGTGGCTTCACAAGGCATCAAGCATAAAGGCTGAAAGTAACTTACGGTGGTAATGGCTTCTAAGACACAAGATTTCAGCCTCTCAGGGCCCCTACATTTATCTTTTATTGATTGGTAAGAATCTTGTACTTTTCGCACAAACTGCCTACGACCTCCCTTCATCTTCTTTCCCATTCTTCCACCAACCCGTAGCCCTGCAATGGAAAACAGTGGAAAAAGGATGAAGTAGATATCTTTTCATTATTATGCAACAGCCACTTTTGCACCCATATTGATCCTCATTTATCATTCCTCTTCCCCCTACTCCTTTTAGTTAACCAATAAGTAATTTCATAATCAAGTTCAAGAGTGACTGATTTTCAATGCTCTATGGATGTAGGACAAATTCACATCATCGAAGGTCTGTTGCTGCCAGTATGGTTCAGGGTGTCTACATTTTGGAACGGGACCGCCAACTGAAGCGCCAATGTGCTGAAGCTCTTGCTCCACCATGGTGGGAGTTCTTTGATTTCCATCTGCTTCGTCAGCTGGTAGATGACGCTGATTCCTCCA
>JANTPM010000246.1:30865739-30876367 GCA_025434745.1 Erythroxylum divaricatum | reverse complement strand
TTCTGATGGCTATAAAAACTACAGCATTATGAAATTATTGAACTGGTTGGGCATCTTCATTTAAATGATATAATGATATCCTTCTTTGTTTATTGTTGACAGTAAATAGTGGTAAAGATTTAAATTAAGCAAGTTAGGAGAACGTACGTGAATCATCGGTTATACAGAACTGGAACAAAGAAACAAAAGTTGCAAGCGCAATAACAAGATGCAATATAGTTTTATTTTCCTATTCCAGGTTAAGAATTACGAGTAAATTGAATAAAGCTTACCGGATTTGGTATCAAATTGTGTTTTAGTACGGTATTGTACTGGCATCGGTTAATACTGGATACCGTTTTGAGTAATTTTTTAAATTTATAAAATAACCCTTAAAATTTTTAAAATTTGCAAAATAGATTATTAGTATGTTGTACAGTTGTTTTATATACTTTTCAAGTTTACATCAATCCTATTCTTAAAAATTATAATAATAAATAATAATCATAATTAATATGAAATAGTAATAATTTTTTAAATATTTCACATATAAATAATAATTACAATTAATATAAAAAAGACAATCATCAGTATACAAATATAAATTAAGAATAATACAAAGTATTTAAAATATTACAATAATACAATTTTATCATTTTAATAAATAATAATTACATTAAAACATCCAATAAAAAACAATAATATCCTTACACAATTTACAAAAAAAGTTCATGACGAATAAACAACTAAGTAGAAATTAAACCTGAGATAAAAACATTTACATTTATATTACATCTATAGAATTTAACATAGACATCAAATATAAGTAAAATTAAAAGAAGAGAAAAAACAAAAACCTATAATAAAATTTAATCGTCAACAATAGGATATCCGCTATAACTGCATTGACCTAGTCATCATTTGGTACAAAGTCATTATTATTGGGAGGAGTTTCATCATTATTATCGTTCAAATTTAATGTACCAAATGACAAGTCAATGCTTGTCCATCCAATATTATCTTCTAATTCATTGACATCTATCAAATTCGGTTCTTCAGAATCTCAATCCGCCAAAAGATCAATATTATCAATGAAAATTGGATCAGTTGAATCACTTGTACTATTATGACTTCTAAGAAACAATTAAATTTAGTTATTAGAAAATTATAAGAAATTATATCGAAATTAATAATGATAATAACGATAATATCATACCTTACTTAAAGCTTTACATTGTAATGAACAAAAACCAAATCATTCAACCTTTTATGTTTTAATATATTTTTTCTTTGAGTGAATAAATTTAAATGTGCTGCAGTTTCGCTCACATCCTGTTGCACTTACAAATTGACTTAAAATCTTTCAAAAAAATTTCTTAGGGTGAATCCCCTGATAGATATGCATCCAAAATGACAAGTGGGACCTAAAAAAGTAAAGCAATATTTTCCAACCTGAAAATACCGTTACGTATAATCCTTATCCCAGAACACCATTTTCATCTATCCATCTCTTTTTCTCTAGCAGTCCTTATCTCCATTTTCATCTATTCATCGCTCTCCGGAAGAAGAGAGGAGAACAAATGAGTAACCTTTTACCATTTAGCTTGATTAGCCTTGTACAAATTTTAATTTTTTTCTCTTTAATTAAGTTAAGTTTGCTATGACTCTGTCTACAAAGGGAAGCTTCATAGTCACAGGTTTGCAGCGGTAAAAATGTTGGGTAAGTATGGAGCTAACATTTAAGATTTCATTAACAAAGTTGCCATAATAGGAAGAATCCACCGTGTCAATATGGTGCATCTCATTGGCTTAATACGATTTCATCGTGGTTCTCTAGCTAAATACATATTTTCATGTGGAAGTGTTAGTAACAATGTCAACAATAAGAAGTTATATGAGTCGTTCTTGGAATAGCTTGTGGAATGGAATTGTAAAATGAAAGTTTTCAACATCATCTGAATGAGGATTTTGTCTAAAAAATTTTAGATTTCAAACTTGCAAAATTGAACCCAATAGATAATACTATGTGTCCTTAATAGAAAATGAGGGATGATTGGTTATATGGCTCCAGAGTTATTTTAAAAGAAACGTTGGAGGCATTTCCTACGAAGTTGATGTTTATAATTTTGGAGTGTTGTTGCTGGAAATAGTAGGTGGAAGGAAAAAATTCAAGACTTTAGCTGATCATTCGAGCCAAGTATTCTTTCCTAGTTGGAATTATGGCCAATGCAATAAGCAAAACAAAATCAAATTCATAAATGCATCTAAAGAAGAAAGGAAAATAGCCAAGAAGATGAATATGGTTGCTTTATAGTGCATAAAGTTGAGCCCGAGTGCTCGACCTTCCATGAACACAGTCCAAACATTTTTTGAGTCCATTTGCTACGTTGATTGCACATTTGATAAGCGGCCCAAAAACTAAAAAATATGTCAAGTAGGCTTTTTTGATGGGGAGATGACAAAAATATTATGTCGAGATTCAAATTAAATGATTGTACAATGTTGAGGTTCTTTTTAAAGGTCTAAATGTTTGAGTTCTAATTAAATTTCAATAAAAATATTAAAGTTTAATTTGACTCTTTTGCTAATGGTCTAACACACTCTTTACTAAAAAGTATGCACAATAGAAAAGTATTTTTTTGGCCTAAATAATTCTTTAGAAAAAAAGTATATGTAGCAGGATATAATTAATAAAACAAGATAACATATTTAAAAGTATATAATCTTTTGAGATTTTTACAATTTAGTTCCAAACTTTTCAATTTAGTTATTAACCTTTCAAAATTTGTATAAATTAGGTCAAAACATTGTTTTTAATGATGTAGCTAGTAGATGAACATCCATATGGTATTTAGTGGATACGCAACATAAAAAATAACTTTTAACCTGATTTATAAGTTTTAAAAAGTTAATCACTAAATTGAAAACTTTAAAATTTTTACACTAAGTTGAAAAAAATCTCAAAAGGTTAGATACTTTTGAATCTGTTATCCCTTTTTAAAAATCACAGCTCTTATCAAAGGATAACCCTATTTATATAAAAAAGAAGAAATTATATGAATGAAAATGATATTTTAGAGAGATATTGATGAATTTCAACAAGAATAAATATTCTAGGAGTTTCTACTTCATTTAAAAATCTAATATATAGTTATTTGTATTTTAAATTTTCTTACTATAAATATATGGAAGTTGATTTAAGTGAAATAGAGTCATGTCAAGTTGTCTCTCTTTATCAAATTTAGGCAACTTGGTATCAAATTTTGATTTAAGGACTTTAAGTTTAAAGAAACAAAATTAATATTCTCTCAAAAAATAATTATTGTCCTATTCTTATATTTTGGTGTAATGTCTTATAAATATACTTCTATTGATATTTGATAAGAGTGTAAAATGCTATATTATTTTCTCTTAATATTTAATGTTTCTATGTAACTTATATCCATATGAATTCATTATCTTTATATTTTGGTTAAGGATGTAACTAGATGTGTTAAGGGTAAAATGAAGATATGCAGGCATAACTTTTATTGTATTTGAGAATATGTGATCTTAGAGTTGAACTTTGCCATGAATTGGGGGAGTTTATGATGAAAAGGCAGAAGGAAACATCATTGCTTGCTAAACATAGCCCGATACATAGTCATGTGTAAGTTGATGTTGTTCTTAAACAACCTAGATATAAATACAAGGTCTAACATATAAGAAAAAAGGAAGTCATATGATAGAGAAAATTTTTGAAGAGGTACAAGACCTAAGATATGAACATATCTCAAATCATGCCTATATCCACAAAAGTTATAAAAAGATTAAGGTGTTTTAGCTTATGTCCATTTTTATTAAAGTTATAGAAAGATATATAACTTGAGACATGAGCGTGCCAGAGCTTATATCTCTATCTTGATAGAAGTAGTAAGATACACAGTTAGAGATATGATTGTATCCTAGTTAGTGTTAATTTTAAAAATAAAGACACATATCTAATTAACCCTAATTTTAGAATTAGTTTTTTATTAAATTTTTTAGGGCTTAGACTAAAGCTTGTTGTAATTCTTTCTCTCTTCTCAGTAGTCTTTTCTATTTTTCATGTTCTTGCATGACTAATCTTCTACATTTAAGGCAACTAATACATATGTATTAAATTGTGAAATTTAGTTTATTTTTATTGTTCAAGGGATGTATTGGGTATTATATGTTCTTTTATAATTGTGTCACTTAATTGCTGAGAGGTCTATTAGTTTATTATTTGATTCAATCTATTTTTAGAATATATATTAAATTCATAATTGTTTAATCCCTCTAATCTATGAAGTATAGTGAATTTATTTACCAAAGTTTTCAGAGAGAACAACAAACTGAATTGAATGTAATCACTTATGTTTGTGTTATTCTACTTTATTGATCTATCTAGTTCTTTAAATAATTGAATTTTTAATGTTAAACAAGGGCTATTTAGTAGTTATAGTTAATTATAATTTTTTTCTTAGTTAACTATGGTTAAGGAAAGATAGAAATTGATTCTAACGAAGAATCTTTGAAGTAGAAAATGATTCATTCTTATATTGATGATTGTTTTTTTTTCACTATTACATTTGAATTGATCTTTTATTATATTTTTACAAATTTTCATTTGTCAAAACCCCCTTGTATGTTCTTGTTCAGACAAGGCTAGATACTCTCTATTAGATTGATCGTTACTTTTGTTACCATATACTTCTTTGGAGTAAGGTTTTATTTTTGGGTACATGTAAAAACACATCAAATTTTAGCATTGTTACTGGAGCGATAGTTAGCTATTTCCATGTTATTCTAGATATTTTTTCTTAAGTACTTTTTTGCTCGTTACTAATCTTTACTTTCTTTATTTTTATATTTATTACTCAATCTTTCATTAAATTTTATTTGTAGTTCAATCTAAAAATAGGAATAACTTTGTGTAAGTTAAGAAAAGAAACTAAAAATAGATCCTAGGAGGTCAATTTAACTTATAAATTCTTAGTCAATAATGATTTATAATTGAAAGAGAAAGAAGCCATAACTGCACATAGAACTTTGAAAGAGTTTGTTGCCTTTAACTCGAATTGATAACTGCTTAACATCATATTCCCTATATTAGAGACCAGTACCACTATTGAGTTAAAATCTATTATATTACATCACTTAACATCATTTCATGGTCTTACAGGTGAAAATATGCATAAGCAGTTAATGAAATTTCATGGGGTATATTCAAATATGAAACCTACATAGGTGATGGAAGAAGAAATCAAGTTTAGAACATTTTTGTTTACATTGAAAAATGTTGTGAAGAAATGACTTTATTAGTTACTTTATTGGAAGTATTGTCATATGGAATGAGATAATAAGATTGTTTCTGGAGAGATATTTTCAACTATAAAGGTAGCCACCTTTCGAAAAGGAATTCTGGTGTAAGGCAATGCAATGGAGAATCCTTCTACGAGTACTAAGAGCACTTTAAGAAGTTGTGTACCATTTGCACTCATCATCAAATTAGTGAATATGTGTGTAACATCCCGTCCTCATATTAAAAGGTTAGGATTTAGATTTCAATAATGGAGAAAATAGTAATGTGAGAGTTAGAAAAAAAATTGTATTTCATGCTCATGCATAATGTTACCATACATGCTTTTGAATTTGAATTTTTGCACTCATGAAAATAATTGTACAGGAACTCATTGACATTCTGGGTATATTGAATTGTAATTGGATAAGTTGATAATTGTGGTTATAGTGAATGAGTTGAATGATGGAGTAGAAACACTAGAAATAAAAATTGAAGTGTTGGATTATAGTGAATGGAAGTCATCTGAGAATTTACTGGGAATGAATAGTTAAGGGAGTTAAATTTTGATCTGAAACTTTCATGAATAAACTGTACTGATATAGGCTTATTTTGACAAAATTGTATTCATGAAAGTTGTATATCTTTATTTTATCTTTCCATTGATATATAGTTTGTAATTTTTAAAGTTCTGGATCAAAAGTTATGGAAGCTGGAAGTTGGGTATGCGACTTTTAGATTTATAATGAAAATGCACCATCGTGCTATATTAGGAAATTTGCACCGTGGTGCATAAGCATGACGGTGACTTTGAGGAATAGAAAAAATGAGGCTTTTTGAGTTAAATGGATTTGCAGACTTTGGTGAAAATGGCAGTTTGCACCGTCGTTTTCCCTTTTACTGAACAGTATTGCTTCTTTTGATTATAACTTCTTCTCCAGACTTCCAAATGACTTGGTTCTTAAACCATTGGACTCATAAGACATTGCTCTACGTCTTCACAAAAATCATAGCAATCTGAAAAAAATTGAGAGAGATTGAGTGGAAAACATGGGACAGGTCTGACAGTGTATATTCTTCATCACTTTTTTTTGGCTTTATTTCTCACCCCCATGAATTATTCTCACACCTTTAATTTATTCTTACGGCTGTAACTTCTGCACAGGAGTGACTTTCTTCAATCACACCCGTGAGTTAATTTCAAGAGTGAATATTTAATTGTCTTATCATGTTACAGTGCTCCTTAATAGTTTACTCTCTTGTGCAAGCTGAACCGTCTTGCTTCTTTTAACCATAACTTCTTCACCCGATGTCCAAATGACTTAATTCTTGGACCAATAGATCCATAAGACATTTAATTAAATCTCCACCAAAAATCATAGCTTTATGAATTGATTTTGTTGGTGAATTTAAGATGGAAATGTGATTGTGCTGAAGTATGATAATCGATAGGATTAATTTACTAAACATACTTCAGTGTTTTGATTATATCTAAATCTATAGGACTCCAAATGAGATGATTTATGATTTGGAATAAACTAGAGAAATAGGGATACATATCATATGAAGAAGTCGAATTGTTATTCAGTCTCTAAGATGTTCAATTTTTGGATGGAATTTGTGCTTAGTATACTATTTGGACAAGAGCAGTTTGAAATTGTTTGAAGCATAGCTTTTAAATCACTGAATCAAATTGGATGATTTTGGTATCAATGGAATAAGAATAAGGGAACATGTTTCTAGAAGAAAGTGTTATAAAATGACTTCATTATTAGGGTCAAAAAGAACATGTAAAGTTGACCCGAAATGATATTTTTATGGGAAAAATCTGAAAGTGAGTAAGGGGTTATGACTTGTGATTACAGTGGTATTATTGAGTTTTAAACTTAATTATAAATTATACTTAAGTAAGTCTTAATGAAGAGTAAGTGGATAAGTGGTTAAGAAATGGACATGTGTCTAAGCTAAAGTTAAGATTTTTATTACCCTTGAAAGACAAGCTATTGTACTTGTCTTTATCTCTCTCAAAACTTCTTTCTCTAGAGTTCCTCCAACACAGAGTTTTTTATCAAATCTTGATTTTATCTATTTTTCATCACTTCCACTTTGATATTTCTTTCTTCTATCCCAAGAAAAAAACCGAACCTCCTTGTCAACTTTCAAGTTGATGTACATGGGTGCATGAGGGATTAGGGTTACGTAATTTTGCAGATATTGAAGCTTCAAATAAGTAAGCTTGTTATGATTATGTATTTTTGTATGAAATGAAGCATGCATAGTTAGTTCACTACTAAATGGTTAAGAACAGTGATATTCTTATTTTCTGAAAAATGAGTGAGGAGATTTAGTATGCCGTACATGGTGATTTTCTTTTGATTTGATGAATGAAATGTTATGGGATAGTGTTAAACTAGTTTTTGGAGTTGAAAGATCAATGAAAATGTGTATGTGATGAGAGCATAAAAATTTAGAAATATGAATATGTAATGCTCTATTATGTTGATGTTTTCACTGTTCATATATATATATTTATTTAAGTAAGTTTTAGAGTGTTTTTAGAGTTGATTAAAAAATGAATTTAGAATTGAGAGATAAGTGTATGGTGATGTCTGGAGATGAGAATGAATGTTTTAAAATGAAATTTTGAGGAAGAAATGAAGAAAATGCAAAAGTTGAAAATGCAGAAAATGTGAAGATATTATGTATGAATGTGATTTTCTGTCTTTGATGATTAAGGAAAAAATGATGATAGATTTTGAGTTGGTTGTGATAAGTTGAGTTGAAATGAAATAGGAATGAAGAGGAAATATTGAGTTTTAAAATAGAAAGTTGATAGTGATATATTTATGTATATAAATACTTTGTTTTTCCTCTTCACTAGTCACATAAGGGTATATATGGGAAAATTTGTGGATGAGTTATTGATATCAAAGGACCAAAGGATTGAGGTTGTGATTCAAAGAACTGAAGAGTGATTAAGTTATGAAATGAGAATGAGCATAAGATATGAAGTTTCTTAAAGTACCCGGGATTGTCATTGAACATCCATTGTACATAGTCCATTTATACAATTGTGTATAAAAAAAAAATGCTAAGTGTTCAATTATTAATGTGAGTGCAACGTGTGTCTTATATAAATGGGTTGTGCAGGTAAAACTTCAGCATTCAGGCATTTCCAGAATTTGGAAGCAAATACTAATCTAGAGCGTACTGTGAGTAAACCTAGATGGTTTCATTTCATTGTTTGTTTGTTTGAATTTTTGTATTGATTGACAACTTAATAATTATATGAATGTGATTGATTTCATTGGTTTTCAGATAGAAGTCCAATGATGTGATGAATTGATTGGGATATTGAAGTGTTACTTGTATGTGAATGAGATGAACTAAGTGTACATAATTTGATGATAAATTTGTTTTGAATGAGCATTTGCATGTAAGTGAAAATGTTATTCTCAACTTAATGTTGAATGCCAGAATAAGGTTCGATGATATGAGAATGTGATTAAATGGGATCGTGCAAATGTGATTGATGCATTCCATTTTATGAATGCATGAAAGATAATGGCGGTTGTAATCTGAGTAGCCACCGATCATAGCTTAAAGCTAAAAGTGAGAAAAGAGCCTCAAGCTCAGACAGTGATTAAAAGCCTAAGGCTCACTATGTAAAATGAGCCCTATCCCCATTGGATAAGGGACAGTTGGTAATGAGCCTGGTATCCAGTGGATACGGGACAGTTTAGGCACTCGGTCACAACCAAATAACAAATGGAAAGTGGGTATCATGTGCACTACATATGCATAATATGAGTGATTAAATTGTATTGAATGTGAAGTGTGAAATGTGTAATGATACAAATTATGTGTTACGAGATTGGGTGAGTCATAGATGATGGTCACTCATTGAGTTTGCAAAACTCACCCAAAACTTGCAAATATTTTTCAGGACTCAGAAGAATACCCCGTTAGGAAAACAGGAGTATACTTATTGCATGCAAGGGAAAGATAGAGGTCGAGATCCATTTGCATCTGCATTAGTGTTTTCCTATTTTTGTATAAATTTGTATTCCACGAATTCTGTAAAATAAAGTATTATGAAATTTATGTCTAATGTGTATACAAAGGTTTTTATAGTGGAATGTAAAGACATTATGACTAAAGTGTTTTGTATTTATAATGAGCTCCAATTGGCTATTGAAATTCTATTGATTATATTGTGTTGATTGAAAATGTTTATGAATAAAAGTGGGCTCGAAGTGATTGTTATTTCAGCATATGTTTGTTGTTGTTGTTTTTTTTAAATTTATACCAATTTTTGAATGATTGAGTATTCTAGCATACCACTCTCATAGGGCACGGACTCGAATATCACTCAAGATGTCAGGCACGTGTCTTGTAGGAGTGGGGTGTTACAAGTTTCCAGTCATGTTGGAAGGTTACACGGATGCTAGTTGGATAGCTAGTGTGAGTGATAACAAGTCAACATCGGGTTGGGTGTTCATCTTGGGAGGAGGTGTAGTTTCTTGGGCATCAAAGAAACAAACTTGTATAACGCATTCAACAAAGGAATCCAAATTTATAGTATTAGGGGCCGCGGGTAAGGAAACGGACTGGCTGAGAAATTTATTATTGGGTATCAAGTTGTGGTCACAACCGATGCCGACCATATCTTTATATTATGACAACCAAGCAACTATGTTTAGAGCATATAGTAAAATTTATAATGGAAAATCTAGAAATATAAGCCTTAGACATGAATATGTAAGACAATTGATTTCAGATGGTATTATTGTCATCATATATGTCAAATCCTGTGGTAGCCTGGCGGATCCATTCACAAAGGGTCTCTCAAGAGATTTGATAAAGAGCACATCAACAGGTTTGGAATTGAGACATATAAATTAACTTTGCTTGTAATGGAAACCTAACTTTTCCTAACACATCACTAGTCAGAAGTTCAATGGGTAACAACAAGTTATAACCAAGGGACTAAATACGAAGTTTGATCTTAAAAGAATCAAACGATTAGTACTAGAGGAGGGTGAGTGTTAGGCACTCTTAATGAAGAGTTAAGAGGGAATAAATTCTTAACGGTCTTCACCTATATGAACATGGAAGTGGTGCTGCTTCAACAAGGAATTGATCTTTTAAATGTTCATGAATCATAGGAGGTAGCACAAGGCCATAAAGTGTGGTTATTAAATGAACTTCTAAGAAGAATGAAGGTTTCATGTGTATAACATTTCTGGTTCTAACACATAGGAATCTAAGTTCAAAGCTTTCATGCCACCTAAATTTCGTTAGAACTTTGAAGTGCTTATACTAATAAGAGGTTCAAATCGAAAGA
>JANTPM010000246.1:30799983-30811692 GCA_025434745.1 Erythroxylum divaricatum | reverse complement strand
TCGAGGCATTTTGAGTTTTTCTCAAGAGCACTATATCAACAAAGTTTTAGAGAGATTTTGGATGAAAGATTGTGCACTAAGTGTAGCATCCATAGTAAGGAGTGATAGATTCAATTTGAATCAATGCCCAAAGAATGACTTTGAGCAGGAACACATGAAAAACATTCCATATGCTTCAACTGTAGGAATTCTTATGTATGATCAGGTCTGCACTAGACCTGACATTGCATATGTTGTTGGAATGTTAGGAAGATATCAAAGTAATGTAGGTATTGATCACTGGAAAGCTACAAAGAAGGTTATGAGATATCTTCAGGGCACAAAGGACTACATGCTTTTGTACAAATGAACTGAGAACTTGGAAATAGTTGGATACTTCGTTTTAGACTTTCCTGGCTACGTTGATTCAAGGAAATCTACATCTGGTTATATTTTCATGCTAGCTAGTGGAGTTGTATCTTAGAGAAGTGCCAAAGAGACGTTGATTGCTACTTCCATGATGAAGGCTGAGTTTGTATCATGTTTTGAGGCCACCTAGCATGATGTATGGTTGAAGAGTTTCATATTTGGGTGAAGAGTTGTTGATTCAATTTCTAAGCAGTTAAGGTTGTATTGTGACAATTTCGCTGCAGTCTTTATGGCTAAAAATAACAAGAGTGGAAGTCGAAATAAGCATGTCAACATTAAATATTTAGCCATAAGGAAAAGAAAGTTGTTATAGAGCACATTAGCACTAATTTGATGATTGTGGATCCTTTAACTAAAGGCATGTCACCTAAGCAGTTTAAGGATCACTTAGTGCAAATGGGACTTAGTTCCACAATGTGATTTTGTTGTACAACTGTTGAT
Source organism: Erythroxylum divaricatum (assembly GCA_025434745.1). Taxonomy (NCBI): domain Eukaryota; kingdom Viridiplantae; phylum Streptophyta; class Magnoliopsida; order Malpighiales; family Erythroxylaceae; genus Erythroxylum; species Erythroxylum divaricatum. The sequence goes on along the minus strand of JANTPM010000246.1, from coordinate 30,810,843 downwards.
TCAATGGAACTCTTATTCATTTTGATATCTTCTCATAAATTTTATGGACACATATTTTGATTGGTTTTGAGAAATGTCATTTAATTTGGACCTAGAATAAACATATGGTTTATTCATTAAGTTCAAATGCTAATAATGAAAAATTTTGTATATGTAATACATGGAAGATAATACTCACTATAAGACAACCTATTGTCATGATTCATATATTTGATTTCTTGGTATGTATGGTGGTGTTGGGTTAAATGGACCAAGTGGGAGAATGTAAGATTTTTTATCGAACCTTACCTAACTTCATACTGTTCACATATGATTATATGGTCCGTTTAATCATTGAACCCTTAACTCATGCACATTCTGTCGCCCATAAACCTGACCCTTCTTCTCTGTGATGGGGAAAGACTAAGTAGGCAGAAAATAACAGATATAACCGTTGTTTTGAGTCCCTATTCTCTCTAAGCATCTTGTTGACACCATCAGTTGTGCTAAGGAAGAGGATAGAAGCTCCAAACTTCACAGAGACATCTAGATCTTCGTTCGAGAGGCAATAACTAGAGGTATTTTCTTGGTTTAGCTTTCGTTGCTGTACATTTATATATGGTTTTATTTGCTTGTATCTTTACGTAAATATTTTGTATGAGATTCATGCTACTGCTAAGTTTATTTTTCAAAAAGAACTTTCTCATTTCCTATTAAATGTTTATTTGGTTGATCTTAAAAGTATTGTTATAATACTCATAATGTACAAACAACCAACAAGGTAACGTATTGGTTTAGAAGAAACTTGATCGTTCTCTTGTTAACTCTTTATAACTAGTCCAATTCCCTAATGCTTTTGTCTACTTCAGTTATAACCTTATGCCTGATCATTCTTCTGTATTGATCTAGAGGTTTTGAGGACATAGTTTTACGAAACTAGTTCTTGAATGTTGGGATACTGAGGTGTCTAGTTTAAAGGGCTATCAACTTATGATGAATTTAAGGCATTTAAAGGGTGCTCTTAAAAAATTTTATCCCAAAGAAACAACAATATTAAAACTCTCAAGAATAAATTACTGCTTACATAACAAAACTGCTATGAATATTGACACATTGATTCATATAGATAGATGGAGAGGCAATGTATTTGTGATTATCTTGATGTTCTTATTTTCCACAGTGTTGCTTGATGTAACACAAATAAAATCTCCATACTGTATGATGTTGATGGTTAAGAATACATTGAGCAACACTGATTACTCCAGTTAATTGTAGACCACTTCTTAAACATTATAGGTATTGACGATGTTGTTTCTCCTAGTATCAGTGCTCTTCATTTTTTTTTAACTGAATATTGTTGATCGCACTATCAAAGAGATGTTAATCTCTCCATTCTTTACAAATGACACACGCAGAATCCTATTCAACGTTCGTATCCCTCAAAATCACCTAATCTTAATGGGTTTAATGCATCATTTTTCGAAAAAAAACATGGATTATCACTGATGAGGTATTTAGTCAAGTCCTTGAATTTTTTGATTCGTACAAGCTTCTCCAAGAAAAAAATTATATGTATGTTTCCCTTGTTCCAAAAAAGCATTAGCGTCATACCATGCTTGATTTCTTACCTATTTCCTACAACATCACTGTTTATAACGTTATAAGGAACCTACTAGTTGAACACCTCAAATCGGTACTAACTGGTTCTCAATGCATAAAGTGAAAAAATAAAGAGAGATTGGATGCCTTTTTCTTAACCTTTTTCCCCCTCTTATTATGTTGGTTAGTTTTCCATTTATCAAGATATAACAAGTAGAAGAGATTCATTGCTTAATCCATGTTATGAATTATTTAAAGAAATTAAGGACATCCATTATGTGCAAAATAAATTCCTAATTTATTTAATCAAATTCCTTATAAACATCAATTTTAATAACATAACTCTTGAATGAGTACTTCTTCTTGTGATTCTTGAATATTTATTAGACAATAAGATGTTATCACCAATTTACTTGCCTTGAATAAAAGCACCCTAGGATATATTGATGTTAGACTTTACAAAATGTGTTACAATAAGAATTAGCCTGAAGTATTTTAAGGGAACTTGGATTGAGAATTTCAATGATAAGATTGATAAACATTTTATTAATCTCCCAAATCATTTTCCCATTCTCAAAGAACACCAGTACTATATCAATTACTTACACCTTGAACTGTTTCTAAGATTTTTAAAAGAAAAGGACATTTAACCCATTAGGACTAGATGCTTTTCTATGATTGAGTTTAAACACGTCTTTCTCCACATCAATAACACTAAAAGGATTTTTTAGAGCATATTCTTCCTATAATATAATTTAACTTGTTATAAATGATTTTAGTACTTACATAAGTAAGCACCTATTAGTTTGTGATCTAAGTGCATTTTGGAAGTATTTATAAACCTCCGGAGCTCTATCATATTCAATCAAGGCTACTCTCTCTCACATTTTCTTAGTTGAGTCTCCTAAATTTAGGTAAAGCTCTTCTTAAATGTGTATAAGTTTTTTTCTAACATCTATAATTATAATTTAAGGTTTGTAAAATCTTTTTCATTTAGCTCTTTAAGATTTTCACCATTTAAAGCTTTCTTATACAGATAAATGATATACAACCATGAAAATCTTTAAAAAAAATACTGCTTATTACTACGGCTTGGAATCCTTCAACTTCAATTAGATAGTCAATAAAGTGAAAGGGAGCTTTCCCATACTAACTTGTGGTTAGGCTCTGAATGATAGTTAAAGAATGATCGAAGAAGAGAATGCTGCTAAGGATTGTTTTGATTTCTAGAAATTCATTCGGCTGGTCATTATTGACTAAAATCCTATCAATACTTTTTTTCTTATACGCTAATTTCCAATCTTTTTTATTCCTCAAAGTAAAGAAATTTTCTTTACACGTCATATCAGTAGCTTCTATGTGATTAAAACTATTCCTAAAATCTTCATTGAATTACTTTTAAAATATGTTCCCTTAAAATTTAGAGCGCAGGGAAGCACTAGAAAAGTCACTTAGAATAATATATAGACAACTATGAGTTTTTCCTATATGGAATTCCATTGGAATGCATAATTGGACTTATAAAAAGTAGTAGGAAAAAAAACTTAATCCTCTATTGAAGTAAGTTTATCAAGAGATAAATAATTTGATTCATATACTAAATATTTGAGACCTTAATTCTATTTACATCAAAGGAAATTATTATACATCAATTATACTGAAAATGGTGGATCGTAGTTTCAATTATATTGTATAATTAAATGAAACTTTGGACTAAGTGAATACCATATGGTTTACATATATACACAAGGATCTAAGAGTAACATTGAAAAAGATTGTTTCTTTATACAATCACATTTCATTTCCTTCTTACTTGATGTTTTCTTATTTTTCCTTAATAATGTTTCTTCCCTTAAAGAAAACCCTCAATTGAAATAAAGGACTACTTGTTAGACTTTGTGCACCAATAATGTTAGAAAATAGTCAAAAAGTCACCCTTAAATAGTTAACAATTTGTTTCTCTAAAATGAAATTTGTTTTGTCTAATTTTTAGTAATGAAATTAGAGTTGCAAGTTTTACATGTTAACTTTTCCTTTAATAGAACAACCATTTAACATTTAAAGAAAAAAGGATATGGGAGGATAATGAATTCTATCTATTACAAAGCATCAAATTAAGATTTCTGACTAATTTAATTATAGAAAAGGGTAAGAGCAAAAGAGCTGTTGATTATTATTGCTAGTTAATGCCCTTCGAATCAATCTTTAATGTATGATATTATTATTTTAATTAATAAAAACATACTTTATCTTTCTTTATTTTTTAATTATATTTGATGTTTTAAAACTAAAGGTAAAATCCCTAGAAAGGTTTCTATGTTATTGAAATTATGATATTTAATTTGTTATAAAGTTTCATCAAGACAAGATATTAATGGAATGGCACAACTAGCACCCATTATATTTTTTCTTAAAGATGAAAGTAATGGATTTCGTGAAATTAAATTATGGAAATACTTAAACAAATATATAGGTGCTAATGATTGAATAAATTCACTAAACTGACCCAATTATAAAGATGTTAATTAGAATATTATTTTTGTTTATATGGATTTCTTTATTATAATGGTTGTATAATTGATTATTAGATTTGAGATTAGTAAATTATCTCATATAGGAACTAGTATGTTTTGATGCTATTTATGACCTATTCTATTTAGGATACCTTAGTTAGTAGTAGTTAAATACAACATGAGGTATATAAATGTAGTTGAATAAGTTAAAAAAATCAACACTCTCAAATAATTATGGAGAATTTTTCACTATTTTTTATTAGTAGTGATTTAAGGAATTTTTGCACCAACATAAATTGAGATTTGAAAAGATATTCTCACTATAAAAAATTGTATTTTTAGTGAAAGCAAAAGTTGTCACTAAAAGAAGTAATATTAGTCACTATTATTAATAATTTTTGAAGTCATCACCTCCCTTCACAAATACCTTCGTCACTATTGAAATAATGACTAATTTAAGAAAATGGTCACAAATATGAAACACTTTTGTGAAAAAAGTACCAACACTAAAAACTATAGAATATGTGACAACACTATATGGTCACAGTAATTTTACATATTTATGACATATTTGTTGACATAAATAATATAAAGTAGTAACGAGTAAAGTCGTAACAGTATTCTATTTTATTGTGAAAAAAGTATTGAAACTAAAAATTATTGGATGTGTGACAATTTATTTTCAATTTATGTTTAAATAAACAAACAAAATACATTAAATATATGATTAGAAATATAGACTATTTAGAATTTGTTAGTAATTTAGTATTAATTTAGTTTTAAAGGGATTTTAGCCTAATAGGAAATTGTATGATGATTTATAAATTTAATAATAAGGGTTATTATTTTGTTTAAAATAGTAAGAGTAACCAAATATTTATTAAATTCCTTTTCTTTTGGTTTTATGGTGTAAACTAATGTTTGCTCTTTTATATCTTTTTAGTTAGCATCTATCCCTAAGGAGGATTATAAATGCTAACAAGTTTAATAGACCTAATTTCTTTTATTGTGACAGGCCCCTTTCTTGATGACTAGGCGACCTACCTGACACCCCACGAAAACCCTCCAATATATATAGTCCAACTGGAAAGTTCCCCAAGAGCTAAGCCTTTTCCCTTTTCTTTAAAATATTTTAAAATCAATATAAAGAAAAGAAAAAGGAATAGTAGTGGAAGTTTAAAAATGTAACCTTCATTAAAAAGTTTGGCAGCATAACAGTTGTTATTTAATAAAATCAAAAAATTTAAGTTCCTAAAAAGTAATTCAAAACACTTTTATCCACTTAACCAAAGCACCACTGCTACTTCTAAACTTTAAGTCCATTTAGAAACAATCTCAAAGGGTCAAACACAATCGTACATTTAGTTAAAGAAAAGAACATTTATAAATAACCATATTTTCATGAAACCAAGATCAGGATATATTTATGAAGATGATGAACTATATATAGTAAAACATTTACAATCTATCTTTACACAAAATATGTTCATAATTATGTAATACATGTAAAACAAATGCACAAACAAAATTGCCTACACAGTCGCATGTGACGAAGGTAGCTACTTAAATGGTGGGGACTCGGCTACTCAAATCCCTAAGCATACACCTAGGATGTTAAAATTTTAAAAAACGAACATAAAATAAAAGGTGAACTAAACGAGCTAAGTCAATTTTATGGTTTCCATTCAAACATTTATACAACATTGACCTCCATGAAGAGCAAAGATAATTTCCTTTTCTTTTTAAGCAATAACTAATGTTCTGAAATAACAAATTCATATAATCATTGGACATTTAAAACACAATCAAGTTCCTCTTTTCATGTAAGGTAAATAGAGATGGCAAACGATACTTTCATGAACTTTCTCTTTTAAAATTTTCTTTTCCATTTAGTACCGTTAGGTGTAAGGCCACGGAGCTAGTTCTACATTGTTTACTCACGCCTAGCTAAACTCTAATAACGAAGCTGGTTTTGCATCGCTTTCCTACATTAGGTTAACCATTATATACCGATTATTATCAAGCTAGTTCTACATCGCTTAACTATAAAGGTGCTGACACTACATATAAATCAGTGGTTACAGAGCTGGTTCTCTATCGCTTAGTCGTAATAACGTTAACATAATATATACTCCACACGTACAGAGGGCGAATCACAGACAAACGCCCCTCAAACACCGCCATGTATGTTAGGACGTACTCTGATCCATATAATCGTATGTATAAAGACCTAACAACGTTCCATAGGCTAAATCACATTTAATACATGATTGCTCCTCATTTCAATAACAATTAAAAACATATTCAAAATCCATTTCTATGCCAATTTAAAGCATGTACAAATTTCATTTCAATGCCAGTTCAAAGCGTGTGTACATCTCGTTAGTTTCCAAGTGCATCAAAACTAAATTCAATGCTAAATCAAAGCATATGCAAATCTCATGAAGATTAATTTTTCTTAGTAAGGTAAAAACCATATTAACAAATCAATTTAAATACTGTTTGTCATTTATTGTAAACCACCCTTACGTGTTCAGTTCTTTTCCTTTATTAATCCCAAGTTTACGGTGATCGAGAAAACTTTATTATCTTACTCAACTATGAGGGAAACCCCTAAAGGGTTCCTAAAACTTGCCAAGTACATCCATAATTTATCACCTTGTTTTACAAATTTTATGACAAAAGGCTTAGCCAAAATCTTAGCATTTTGTAAGATTAAAATTATGTTTTCTTGTCATTCAACCATTGTACAACTTCTATGATTTATACATGTCATCTTCTCTCCATTAAATAATGTACATAGTAAATACCTACTACTTTCCTTACATTAAACCATTGAACTATATACAACATATATGCTGTCATTAAACAGCCATTAAGCCACATATATAGCATCTACATGTTTCCAATTAATACCCATTGACTAACATACATAAGATATGGACATACATGTTGTTTTCCTCTCTATTTACCATGTTATTTTTCTCTTCATTTCACCATGCCTCCATTTTTTCCTTAATTTTCACATATCAAACATTCAAATTAGGTTTTTAAGTATTCTAGACATTTGTTTCCATATGTCTCTAGTTTTCATATCATTAAAAATCATGCCATTGCAACTTCTAAATTATGAAACATGTTCCAAAAATCATAAGTTGCTTCAATACAAGGACAATATTAGGTTACCATAATCAATCTCAATTTTCAATATCATTAAGCTAGAATTAGGTCTAGGTCTCCTCTAGATACTTTTAGTATTATGTCTTAGATTTCATTTACAGTTAGAATCACCCAATTTAGAGTTCTGTTGTTGGGCCAAAATTTTTCTAATTTATGTTATTAAGCATGAATTGTGTTAATTACGTGTTTATATCTTAGTTTGATTGCATTGTGTGATTATGTAGATAATTGAGGTTTATTTGAGTATACTATGGTTTTAATGGGAATTATAGGGTAAATATGTTTGAGGGCATTTTGGGAAGATTACTTGAATTGAAGTGGTTTAGGCTTTGCTAAGAGGGGTACTATGGTCTTTGTCCCTTCCCATTAGACTTAAAGAGAAGAAATTAGAAAATAGAAGGAAAAGAAAGAGAAGAAAAGAAGAAGAAGAAGTCGTCAGTGGAGGAAGAAGAAGAAGAGGAAGCTAGGGTTTGTGATCTTTGAGGTTTTCGACAGATCTAAGACATTTCCGGGTAAGTTTCACTTCGTTTAATCTTATTTTGGTTGAATTAAACCTAAAGATGGGTTGAATGTGTGAGAATCGGTGATTTAGGGTTTAGAGGAGAAAATGGATAGATTTCTTTGGGTTGATGATTTTGTGGTTGTTTTTAAGGTGTTAATGGGTTAGAATTGTAGTATAGGGCTTGAATCAAAGTTTAGATGTGTTGAATGTGCTTAAGGGAAGGATTGAAGTTGGAAAATGCTGGAAAAGTCAGGTTCGGATTCGTTCTCCAGGCCCGCACGTCGCGATGTACGTATGAACACGCCTCGACGTGCGAATTTAAATTTTCTGCGGCGTGCGAGAGGGAGCACGCCGCGACGTGCGTTAAAGAACACGTCGCGACGTGCGAGAAAATGGTGCACGATCTTCGCGGCGAGCCCCCAGTTTTTTCGAGAGAGATTTTTGGGCATATCTTTTGGTGTAGATGTCCTATTGAGGTGATTTTGGATTCGTTGTGAACTAGAGATTTAAAGGCTACAAGTTGTATGAAGAAGGGAAGTTCGGAATTAGCCTCTAAGGGTTCGAAATTTTAGATGGAGGTCGAATGTAGACTTTTCATGCTAGTACTTTTGATTTTCAAACTTTTTAAGTATATTTCCTTTGAATAGTGATTGCATGAAAGCTTGGTTTGTTTTAGGAAACCAAGCCGACCTGACCCAATCGCAAGAGGAAGGACAGCAGTGAGTCGGATACTCAAGCGATATTTGGTGGGTAATATATTTATGGTTGTTGTGTGTATGGACATTATGTGTATGCTTGCTTGCATTTGTGTTACACTGTTTGTGTCGAATTATGAGAATTAATGTGAGAAATATTGCAAGTGCATTGTGATCATGATTATGTACGGCCTTGATAGGCATTATGACATTTTGTAAGAATGAACAGAATGAAAGCTTTGATAAAATGCTTGAGCATGAAACGAATTGTTATGTGCTTTGTTTGGGTGAGAGAGTAATGGATCGTTAGTCACGTGCACATCAACGTATAGCCTTCTCCCGATTGCCCGCTTGAGGCCACGAGATTCTTGGGAAATCGGACTCGTTTTGTTTACAGTATAAACTTCGGTTTATCCGGATCGTTTTACAGAATTCTTGAGCCATTTGTGTGTATTCATTTTTGATTTGTTGGGCATGATACATGATGAATTGTTATAATTCGAAATTATATGACATATTCGTGTGATGATTGTAAATTGACAGATTGATGACTTGCTATGAGCTTGTGCATATTTATGTATATGCTTAATTGTGTGGCTCGTTACCAATGGCTATAAATGTATATGCCACTGAGCTTCGCAGCTTACCCTATTATCTCCCACTCCTCAGGTGCAGAACGAGACGATCGTTGATCTTGCAAGGCATCGAAGACTCCAAGATAATTAGGAGCTTTGTCTTAAGTTAGTATCTTTGGTTAGCCCACTAAGCATATCACATTGGGCATTCTCATATATTGTATTTTGGATTTAGACTTTATTCTGTATTATGTATGGTTGAGAATATTTATTGAATTTCTGCAAATGATAATGACATGATGACTTATGTAATTGGGATGATTAATGCATGTTTAGAATGCATGTGTAGAGTGTGTGTATGTATGGGTATATGTTTGTGTGAATCGAAATTATGTATGGATGTTGGGATCAGGTCTGAAGTTTTGGGGAGCTCGTCGCTGGCGCAGCCCGAGGGGCCACCTCGGGAATGGGGAATTGGGACCTGGGGCCAACACATCCAGTTTTCCTCTGCATAGTGTGAATGACTTCTTGGACGATAATGATATTATCAGTGATCAGTCGCCCTGGGACAAAACTGCATTGGGTAGGAGCTACCAGATCGTCGAGGTAGGGTTTAAGGCAATTGACAATGATTTTGGCGATGGATTTGTAGATCACTGAACATAAAACAAACGACCTAAATTGCGTGATGGACTTAGGGGACGGGGTCTTCGAAATGAGAACTATGATTGTTCGGTTGAATTCTATTTCCTAGGTTTTATGACGGAAGATGTGTTGAAAAAAGACTGTCAGAGTAGGGCTCACTATTTCCCATTGGGATTGGTAGAAAAGTGGGAATACCATCAATCCCCAGAGTCTTGTTAGGGGTTATACTGAAGATTGCCGTCTTGATTTCCTCTGGCTCAAGAGGTTAGGCCAAGTCTGTGCTGGATAAAAGGGGAAGACGTGGAAACTAGCCATGAATCAACTGAGCAGTAGGATAAGAACTATCCTTTGTGAGAAGGGTCGCGAGGAATTGTTGAGCGTGATGACGGATGGTCTGAGGATCGAACATCACATTCCCTTGTTCATCCTGTAGGGAAGTAATCTGCGCCTTTCATTGCTTGGACATAGTGATGGAGTGATAGTATCTGGTGTTCCTGTCCTCCTGGCTAAGCCACTGGCATCGGGATCATTGATGCCAGTAAAGCTCCTTTTGGATGAGGACTTGTTCCAACTCCGTATAAAGGTGAAGCTCGAGGTCGTGGAGGAAATTGAACGCGGTATTTTCCAGATTTTGTTGGATTTCAACAAGCCAGGCCAAGAGATGCTTTTTCATATGGAAGATGTTACCAAAAACGGAAATGTTTCACATCTGAAGCCGATTCGCAAACGTTTGAATTTCGTGGCTAAGATTTATACTTGTAGGGGTCCAATGCTCAGCTACAAACTGATGGAAGTCAGAATGCATTAACCAGGTAGATTGAAAGTGAAAGGACCTCATTCTCAGATAAGGAGACCCAATATTGGTGAGGGTCACCAGGAGGGGCCAATGGACCGATTTAAGGAAAGGTAAATAAGTGACACTAGTTTAGGGGAAAATGGAGTGCCAGTCATTTGAACAAAATGCTAGATCTAAGCGAGCGAGAATGGATCCCTGCCTCTAGGTGAACTGAGGTCCTGAAAAGCTTAAATCTTGGAGCTAGCAACTTTGCACATAGTCACGAAAATGGGGGTTAATGATAGATTGATGTCGGGAACTGATTGGACCAAATTTATACTATAAATTAGGCCCATTTTCTTTAGTAATTATGCATCTGTTGACTCCTGATCTATAA
>JANTPM010000246.1:30767287-30782321 GCA_025434745.1 Erythroxylum divaricatum | reverse complement strand
TTTCCAGTTCATTTTTAGCGTTGTGACTGGGCATTAGAGTTATCCCATGTCTGGACACATCACACAGAAATCACGTTTTCGGGGGTAGGAGAGCCCTCTGGGTATACACTACTGCCCACGCGCACTAGGGATAGGAGAGCCCTTTGGGCATGCACTAATCCCTTTTTACTTTTCACAAAGACGAGCTTATAGCTCCAATCAGATCAAAATGTGCTCCAGTCACAACTATCAGTTACTGATTTCTATTCATGCCTAGCATATGTTCACAATTCTCAATAACATATCACATGCGAATCACTTAATCCGAATCACAGATAGTTCATATACAAAGCACATAGCACATCAGAGATTGAGAAACTAACTAGGTTACTCACCTCTAAACTTTCGAGCTACTGCTGGGAAGTCTCTGCTGCGTCAGAGGATCGACGCTCCACTTGAGCCTCTAAAAGAATCAGAATAATTTGAATATTACTAAATTGACCAATTTCCATAATCACATATGCAATTATATCAAATAATGTACGTACTATGCACGTTATGACATTTCCGACACAGATCCGAATTTCCCGATCTCAAATTCTAATCCCCGAATTCATAATCTCTAAATTGAATTAAATCTACAATTAATTAAATCCTCAATTGCCTCAATCCCATTATTAAACCTCAAATTTATTTTTGAAAGCAGCATTCCTCGCCGCGGCATCAGCTCCTTCGCCGCGGTGAGCTTCCTTTTCTCGCCACCTTTGCCGCGACGTATACTCGCCTCGCTGCGGCGCATCACGCGCCCTTCGTCATGGCGCACGCACGTGTACGTCGCGACGTGCGCCTTTCCTCCTCGCCACGGTGTGACTTCCGCGCACGTCGCGGCGTGCAACCACAAACACGCCCAGAAAACCCAGAAATTTCCAGATTTTCGATAGATATCAACACCAAATCCAAATTTTCTCCTTACAAATCACTCCTAAATAATTCCATACATATCATACAACTAATCTTTAACTTCTATTTCATCAAACAATCGTTATCCCCAAATTTCAACCCTAAACTAACGGAAATCATCATCAGAAACTTTCTAACTCTTAAACAATTTATCACTTAATTTCATACTTCAATCCAAAAGATTAAACACATAAATAAGTTGCAAATTACCTAATTAAGCTTTAAACTCTTCCAAATCACCAAGAAAATCCAAATCGCAAGCTATACGACACCCACGACAACTCCCAAGCCAAAACTCATCTTCATCTTTTCTAATACCATACTAAATGAGATAATCAAAGATGAAAGAAGAAGCCACTCCTAGAGGAATCAAGAAGGAAACCACGATGGAAGAAGGAGAAAAATCAAGAGAAAACCCACGATTTCTTTCAAAGAGGGAGGAGCATCGTGGATCAAAAATTTCAAAGGCATAGGTTTAAATAATAAAGACCTTAAGGCTTGTTTGGCAACGTCATTTGCCACAAGTCCAATTCGGACAACCTCAATCCAATTTCTAATTCTAATTTCTCCCGAATTACAATGGTTCATACCCTAATTCCTCAAATCATAATTTAAATTATCTCATATAAATTGTCAATCAAATTCGAAATCGAAATCGCAATTACTCGGTCACTAAGCCATTTTTCCAGTCTGGGCCTAATACTGAAAATTCTAGAAAAATTTCTATAAATCCTCAAAATTAGAAAACATATAATCACATACTCCAAATTTCAATTCTCAATTCCTAAATTCAATTTAACTCTCCAATTCACAAATCAAATCACAATTAACCTTAATCACAAAGTCTCCAATTTCACAGTCAAGTCGGAAATCTGTCATACATGCATGTACATACATATGCTTGTGCAATTCATGAACATTTATCAATCATGTAGAGGCTACGAATATATATGCAAAAATATGTATACAGAATACGTATGAGAGGAATTGTACCCATCCCATCGGTGACGGGATGTTACATAAAGACTGGGAATTAAGTGCAAAAATTAAAACTTGACAATTAATAAAAATATAACCACTTGATGGGTAGTTGTCTATGACGAATTGCAATGCCATTTTTAATGCCAAAGTTTCAACCATTGTTGGAGGTTTACAGCCGATAATATGGCATGATAAAGCTTGAAGAAACCTCTCTTCACCATCTTCAAACACCACTCCACTACCTGTTGCATCTTCAACTTGAAACAAGGCTCCATCACAGAAAGCTTACCAACTGGACAAATTTTGCAGACCAACAAAAATCATTCCTTGAACACCACAAATTCCATGTTATATAGGCAACAAACTCAGCTCTTTCTTGGCCATGGGAAGCCTAAATCTGCATAATCAAATCAATAAAAGTGGCATTCATTAGAGGTGCATTAAATTCGACAATACTCTAACACATTGATTTTCTATGACAATGACCCAACACATGATCACCATTCTCAGGAGATGATAAAAAAAAACAATTTGGATTCACATCAATTCCTCTCCTTAAAAGATTAAACTTGGTGGGAAGCACATCCCTATAAGCTCGCCATATAAAATCACACACTTTGGGAGACACATTAAGAGCCCAAATTATTCTACAAATATCTAATTGTACATTATTTTGAGCAGCCCCCTTCATCACCTAAGCTCACTTGATAGCCAGATTTGACCGTATACACTCCCTACTTCTCAAAGTGCCAGAAGATAGAATCTTCAAAATTGTGAATAGATAAACGAATGGCAAGAATAAACTTCAGATCTCTAGCAGAGAAAAATTGCATTAGTCTACCTACATCCCACTTCTTTTCCCAATCAACAAAAAAATCACAAACACGCGACACTAGATCAATAAAAATAGATAGATCAATAAAAATAGCATCATCCTCATCCTTGAAAGAATCTTGTTTAGGAATCCATGGATCAGTAGCTGCCACAATACTCCTTGCATTACCAACATGCCACCTAACTCCATTCCTTAGCAAATCAATAGAAGTATAGATACTCAATCATACAAAACTTGGGTTATTACCTTTCTGAGCTTTGAAAAGATCCCACCTTGGGAAATATTTAGCTTTGAAGATGTTATAAAATAGGGTATCTTGCTCCTTAAGTAACCTCCAACCTTGCTTAGCTAACTTAGCAAGATTCAAGTGTTTGAGATCCTTGAAACCTATACCACCTTGTCGCTTTAGATAAGACATTCTCTCCCATGATAACCAATTGATTCCTTTACCTTGTTCTTTCCTTCTATTCCACCAGAACCGATTCATGATAACCTACAATTCATTGCATAATGTAGAAGGGAGCAAGAACATTGACTTGTAATAAGAAGGAATCGCTTGACCAATTAACTTGATAAGTACCTCTCTACTAGCTCTAGATAGGAACATCTTGTTCCAATTGTTCACCTTCTTCCAAAGTCTGTCTTTGATGTAACTAAAGATTTGCCTCTTGGTGCGCCCTATTAGAGAGGGAAGGCCAATGTAAGAACTATTTCCAATAGGGTTACTTACCCCTAGTGTGTTTCAAATGCTCAATATATTATTATGCGACACACAAGGGCTAAACATAATACCAGACTTTTGGAAGTTTACAAACTGACCACAACCAACTTTATAATAAGAAAAAATAGACTTGACCACCACTGCCTCATTACTAATAAGAAAGAATAGACTTGACCACCACCGCCTCATTACTATTAGCCTCAAAAAAGAAAATAGAGTCATCCGCAAATAGTAAGTGTGAAACTTTTGGGCAATCCCGCCCCACTTTACAACCGATAAGGAAATTTCTATTTTCAGCATTACGGAGCAAAGTCGAAAGACCTTTAGTATATATAAAAATAAGTAGGGTGAAATAGGATCTCCTTGGTAAAGACCGTTCAGGGATACTAGGACCAACCGGAGTACCATTCAAATTCACTATGTAACTAATATTTGAGAAACACATAGACATCCAATGAATCCATTCTACAGAAACCTAGCACATGCATTATATCAGACAAATAATCCTAATTTACCTTGTTATAGGCCTTACTGATGTCAATTTTTCAACCACAATAACCCAACTCCCCATGTCTCCTATTCTTTAAATTATGCAGTGTCTCAAAAGCCACACAAACATTATCCGTAATCAAACAATTAGGCATAAAAGTTGATTAGTTCACAGAAATAATATTAGGCAAAATCTTCTTCAATCTGCTTGCTAAGATCTTTGAGGTAATCTTATAAATAATGTTACACAATGTAATAGGTCTAAAATATTTGACAAATTTGGGAGCAATAATTTTAGGAATCAACACAGTATTTGTGAAAGTAAGATCAAAAGGAAAAGTACCTCTTCTTAGCCAATCCACAACACTGGCCAAGATAGCTTCACTTAGTATGTGCCAATATTTCTATAAGAAAGCATGATTTAATCCATCAAGACTTGGAGCCTTGTCCAGATGCATATTGAATAAAGCCACTCTGAATTCCTCCTTTCTAAATGGTTCCAACAACCTAGCCACATCACTATCTGTAACTTTCTGCTGTACTAAATTGAACAGCCTGCTTTTATCAGTTGACACATTTGCCAAAACAAATCCACAAAATATTCTTTAATCAGCTCCTCCATCTCACCATGACTAGATGTAACATAACCATCAATTTTCTTTAGCTGCTTTATTTTGTTAACATTGCGTCTATCTTTTACTTGTATGAAAGAACTTCAAGTTCTTATCGCCATATTTGAACCAAAAAAGCTTAGCCAGTTGCTTCTTTCTAATTTACTTAGTCAATAGGATTTTATTCCACTCCTTTAATTTTGTCGAACCAATATCCCCATATACATCTCTGTCAATTTCTAACTGCCTAACTATAAAGTTCCTCTGCTTCCAGAATTCTTTGTTGTGAGCTCTCCCCCACCTGTGAACATCAACTATAAAAGAATCTCTTTGGCCTATTAAATCAATACTGACATTCAAAATTCATCCCTTCTACCACTAGTTCCAACTCTCCCTCTAGTAACCATCAGTTATCAATTCGGAAAGGATGAATAATGGGAGCAGTATCATTATGAGCCAAGTTGACCACCGTAGCAAGATGATTAGAAACAAGTGTGACTTGAGTTGAAGCAATTGTGTTAGGAATAATGAAGCTCAGTTACTGTTGGACATTGCCATATCCAACTTTTCCTTAATTCTATCTTCATTAGGATTCGTTCCTTTAAACGTGAACAAATAGCCAACTGATTCAAAGTCGACCAAACCGACATCGTTTAGAGTAGTTTTAAAATCATTCAATAAAAAATTTGATTTTGGTGGCCCTCTTAGTTTTTCCACATCCGTAGCGATATTGTTAAAGTCTCCTACACACAGCAATGGAAAAGAGCTTCTAGCAGCCAAAACACGTAAAAGATTCTAGGATGACCTTCTACGACTAGCTTCCAGGTGCCCATAGAATCCAGAAAACCTCCAATTACCCGTCTCATCCACAATGCAACAATCAATAAAATTACTGGAATAAGCTGACACAGTAAGATCAATAGATGACCTTCAAAAAATACATAAACCTCTTCCCATACCTACTCTATCTACACAAAAACAATTCTCAAACCCTATCAACAACTTCACCTCCTCCACCCTTTAAACATGCATGCGAGTCTCGATCCAAAAAAAATTGTGGCTTATAACTTAAAGATAAATCTTTTAGTGCATTAACTATCCGAGGGTTCCCGGTTCCTTGACAGCTCCAGCGGATAAGTATCATGGCTTTCGACTATCTCGCTTAGTGAGATCAGCCGCTTTCCTGGATGTAAAAAAAGAACCTACAATGCTTAAACCTACTGTCGAATCCTTCTCTTTAGAAACGACAAACGGAAGAGTCGTTTTATCACCTCTTGGCCTTTTCTTGGCCTCTTTATCCTCACCCAAGTCATCAATGCTCATCCGACCCATGGAATTTGTTTCCATAATTCCCTCGTCAACCCCTCAACCCCTTCCTTATCAGTATTTGAGTTGACTCCAAATAAGGAATGCCTAAAAATGTGCTATTTCAACCTCACAGAATCATTAGTAGGCACTGCATTCATTCTACCCAAAGTTAACGCAAACATCTTGTTTCCTTCCTCTCTCAACCACTGGTTGTCGGAGTTGGTTACTCGTTGATTGGAAACTCTTAGACTATCATCCCATTCGAAGCGAAGCTCTTTCGGCTTCTTATGGAGTCTCTGCTCGTAGTAATAGTCAGTGTGGCCAATCAATCCATATAGGTAGTAGAACACATGTATCCGACCATAACTAAACTGAGCGTAAAAAGCTTTTCCCTTTGCATCTACCAACTTCTTTTTCCTACGCAATGACTGCCTGACGTTTAGTTTTGATCTGATTCTTATAATAGTCTCATTGGTTTGTGGATTATATTTCCGATCATAGGTTACATAAGAATCAAAAAAATTGTCGAGAGATTTTGCGACTTCCTCATAAAAAACCTAGGTCTTAGCCCTTTAACGTGCACCCAGATATTGACCAAAAGCAAAGGAACATAGAGTGGTTTTTGCCCATTCTTAATCGTGCTCCAAATCAATAGATGGCGATTGAACAACCGAGGAGTACCTTCCACGGCTCTATTAAAATTCACACTATTATAAAATCGGAGTAAAAACCTCTTTGCACCAATGTTTGAATTGTGGGATCTCCTAAAGGATGCCAGATATCCGCTAAAACTGACTTCATAGAATTAAAGTTTATGGAATTATAGGTGAGAAACATACCAACCAAATACCATTTATAAGCCTGAGCCGGTTCATCCAAGGCAATATTGAAAGACAAACCTTCATCCTCCTCTTATATCAATGACAGCAGATTTTTTTTCACTTTCCATGTCTATGCCTGAGAACTCACCAAAAAAAACTACAAGTAGAGAGAACACATGCTACAGGAGCATACAAACCCTTCATTTTGATGGCTATTAAATATATGGAGAAAATAAAAAATATTATAAATCTTCGTCAACAATATTACATTATATTCCATCAGAACATCAGCCTAATGGAAAAAACGCAAAAAACGAATTTGCAGTTGCGTTGTTGATTCGATTCGGAAACAAGGAAACTATGGATTTAGCCAGTTTTCATTACGCCTCCCCGCAACAAAAGAGCCGACGAATTTGCGTCTAATAACATATATACAGTTATAACTCCGCATATAAGTAGTCATCTCTCCTTTGTCTTCTTCACTGCAAACTTCGAGCAGAAAGAGAGAGAGAGAGAGCCTGACAGATTTGCGATGCCCAAAGTCAGTTTTACGTCTTCTTTTTCAGCCAGGTTTCTTCTTCGACAAATGGGTAAATGTGATTTTGACATTAAAGTTTTTGCCTTCTTGTTTTTCAACAAACCGGTTCCCACTTTTGATTCGGAAGCTTACTCTACGGCTACTTCTACCCTTAGACATGAAGGTAAGCCTCAATTTGCTGGTGCTTTGTCTACTGCTGTTGATCTTGATGATTCTTTAGCTTCTTTCAATCAATTGGTTCATATGCGTCCTCACCCGTCTGTGCCCGAATTCGGACGTCTACTGGGTTCGATTGCTCGCGGGAAGCATTATACGACTGTGATTGATTTATGTAAACAAATGGAGTTGTCGGGTATTGCTCACAATGTTCATACTTTTACCATTCTAATTAACTGCTTTTGCAATTTAAGCCATTTGGGGTGTGCCTTCTCTGTTTTGGCCAAGATGTTGAAACTTGGCCTCCACCCTAATGCGGTTACGTTTACCACCCTAATCAACGGGCTTTGTCTTCATGGTAAAGTCCATGACGCGCTAAAATTGTTTGAGGTTGTGGAACCTACTGTAGTTATGTATGGAGCTGTGATAAATGGTTTGTGCAAGAGTGGCAACAATCAATTGGGTCTTCAAATGCTTAAGAAGATGGAAACGAGTGGACTGGAGCCTAATATTGTCATTTATAATACAATTATCGATGGCCTATGTAAAGATGGCCGGGTAACTGAGGCCGAGAAAGTGATTGACTCGATGAATTCAAGAGGAGTCAAACATGATCTTCTCACCTATAACGTACTGATGAATGGATTTTGTTTACATAACCAGATGGAGAAGGCCACCAAACTGTTTGATGTAATGGTTGGGAGTGGTTATGTTCCTGACACTTTTAGTTATACCATCTTAATCAATGGATACTTGAACATAGAAAGGATAGATGAGGCATCTAGACTTCTAAGTGAAATGTGTAATAAAGGATGGTTACCAAACACTGTTACATACAATGCGTTCATAGGAGGATTATGCAAAGCAGGGAGAATCCACGGTGCACAAGAAGTCTTTGAGAACATGTGTTGCAATGGCCCACCTCCAAATTTGAATACTTACATAACTTTTCTAGATGGCTTATGTAAACAGGGTCATTTAGATTTGGCATTGACAGTATTCAAATTGATGCGAGAGAGGAAGATGAATCCTACAGTCGTGATTTATAATATCCTCATTCATGGAATGTTTAACTTTGGGATGTTTGAAGTTGCAAGAGGATTATTCTTGAGTCTCTTTCATAAAGGATTGAAACGTAACATCCATACATATAATAAAATGATCAGTGGACTTTGTAAAGAAGGGTTATTTGATGCAGCATATCGGTTGTTTAGACAAATGGAAAGTGATGGTTGCCCACCTGATAGTTGGACTTACACGGCAATGCTTTCAGGTCTGCATCAAAGTAATGACACTTCTACGGCAGATCAAGTTCTTAGGGAGATGGCCGATAAAGGGATTTCTGCAAATTCACGAGGTATTCTTGTGGAGCACTTTCTTTTCTTGAAATCCTTATTATGTTACAAACATCATCTCCGTATTTATTATTTAAACCTTTAGTTATCATTTCTTACCATCTAAGCTCATAAGGAATAGTAGATCATTATGCAAACAATATCAAATGATTAGACTAATCATTACATCTCAAATTCAAGCGGTGAGTGCAAACCATTATCTGGATATTGCAAGACATAGAGGGTGACATCAAAAGTTCCTTTTTCTCCAATGAAGCTAAAACCTTCTTTACGTTGTATAATGGCTGTTAGAATGTTCTCTAATATTTCTCCCCCAATTTATACTCTTTCACTGATGATGCTGTTAACTAGTTGGATCGATTGCATAATCATTTTCTTCTATTTCTCTCGCTATGACAATTTTCTGTCCATGTATCTAGAGGAATATAAAGGTTTGAATCTTCTCCAAAATGCTTAAACATAATGAGATCTTCATTCCTTAATAGCAAAAATCTTATCACTGGTGTCACGGCAATATTTATCTTTGTCATTGTTTGTCTTCATATGCACTCAAATATCATTATAAAGCTGTAATTTCTGTTTAGATTTGTGTTTATCATTTTTACTTTCAGTTGGTAAGGTACTTGAAGAAAACACAATTGTGTGTTGAAATGGGAATAAATCCTTCACGTATAGTGTTCCTTGAAGGTCCTCCTGGATGTGGCAAGGTTGGTTATTCGGTCAGTGCATTCAATTGTGGTACTTTCACTGCAAAAGTTAAGGTCTTGTAGTAACTAGATCCTTGTCGCCAGGATGATAGCTGGTGAAACTGGGGTTCATTTTACCCACGTTCTGAATTTGTTGAAGTTTTGATCTACATTGGTCCTGCTCGTATTAGGAATCTTTTCAAGAGATCCAAGGGTGAGAACGTAGATTACTAATGAGAAAATACTTCACTTTGATATGTATGGAAGAACTTATTTTCCTTTGTAATGCCTTTACTTTGTTGACATTTACACCATATGTTCACAAATATATCCGAATCATTCTCAGATATTTAAAATGTGACACTAATAAACCGGTCCTGAATGTATAACATCTGCCAATGACCTTGTTGTATATCCTTGATTTATAGTAAGCTTGAGATCTTTTGGTTTCTGTGCAGGTGAATATGCCATGCATTATAGTCATTGATAATTGGTGAACTGGGAACTAGGTATTAGTACTCTTTCTTTTCCTTGTGTATATTGGTTTTATCTGGCATGAGACTACGACTTGTGGAACAACTTCCTCAGGTTGCTTGAATCGTGAGCCTCATGGCTGAAGGGCCTTATCCTTTAGCAATTGGGCCTTTATCATTGGGACCGGTCCGACGAATGAGCTGTACAGATGAAGTAAGTGTACCTGAGTTTCAAATCATGAAACTGATTGGAAAGTGCATTACATTTCAAGATTGCTGGAATTGATACTTTGTGAAGAAACGTCATGCTAAGCACCTAGCAAGCTTAATTCAGTGATGTGTTACCAGGATGAAGCAAATGTTGCTGCTATTCTTATGCATATAAGTCTGTCAAGGATTGTTTTGTGCTCCTGTCATGGCATCTTTGATTTTCTGGAGTTTTGAACTTGTTGAGTAAGTCAAATGTGAAAACATCAAGTTCAAAACTTGCTGTTTTGATGCTGGAAATGAAGAAGTTGGTTTGAAATTGCTACTGTTGAGGGATGCCTTGGGCAGAAGCTATTCCACCAATAAAATAGTAATTGAACTTGTTGCACCAACAATGATTTGGAGAATTTTGTGGAATTCAAGATGTTCTAATTTTCAACAGGTTGAATTATCTTATTTATTACTCATGTCTGAAGCCAGAAGAACGTAACTGGAATCAACTAAAGCACAACTTTGAAACTAAACACGAGCAATGACACAATTGTTGTTTTGGTGCTTCAAGTGGTCAGCTTAGCATTTTGATTTATCCAATCCATTTTTAGTGTCTTGCTAGCTGTTTTGATTCAAATTTGACTTGTTTCGGTTTTGGTTAAAGTTACTTAGTTCTTATAATGGTTGGTTGGAAGATATGTACTTATTAGTGGGAGTAAATAGTACTTAGCTACCTAATCTTGGGTAAATGTATGATAAACTCTGTGATTGGCTTTGCTTTATGTTTATTTTTTAAAAAGTATTTGTTGCATGATATTGGTAGAATGAATCATTTTTTTAATCTATTTGAAAATTAGGAACTAATTATTTATTTTAATGAATGAATATGACAAATTTGTATAAAATAAATATAAAGCAAATGTAAGAATAATAAAAGAAAGTATGGAAAGAGAAATAATTCTAATTTATAATTGTTCAGTCAAACAATCTTTAGTTTATATTTATCTTTTAATTTTGACATTAGAATTTACTATTTTTTTCTTCAATAAGCGAAGAAAAGCCTTTTGTACACGTTTCTTCGGAGTAACTTTTAATCTTCCTTTTCTCCTAAGGTGAAGGGGACTAATTTTACAATTTTCTTTGATACAAGTGAAGATAAATCTTAAATAATTCAATTGCTCTCCCACTCGATATTCAACTATTTAAATATAACTTAAAAACATCTTTTTTTTTGGTGACATAATACATTTATATCATATTATGTTTATACACAAAAATATCGTAAAAGTTTCCCAGGGTTCCTTCTCATTCCAAAATTCATTCAATGACACAGGTCGACTGGTGTTACGGTCGACTAACTAGTACCTCTGCAGAAATTCTTACAGTACTACGTAAAATCTCTCTTTTAAGGATATTGGTCTAATTTATGTATATAATGCACAAATCACTTTAAAACCATAACATAGGTTGAATAAATCTCTTAAAATAAGTTTTTCAAAACTTTTTAAGTTTAAAAGATTAAAAAGAAATATTCCTTTGACAAGAACTCCATCTTAAACAATTTTAGAACTTTGTCAAAAACTAAATAAAAAAAAAAGTTTCTCAGAGTGATTTTGGAATTTAAGGCTTGGTTAAAGGAGTAGCTCCTTATACATAACCTTGCCTTTGGAACTATATGTTTGAAGAAGTGAAATAGGGCTCCTAAGTCCTAACTAGCGAACTGGCTTTCGAATGATTGTACCCTGTTTAGCCTAACTCCTCTCAACTTTTAACCATCTTGAGGTAGGTTGTTGTAGCCAAAAAGGCTCATACGAGGAATTGATTCAACTATATTGAAGTAGAGTCAAAAGTTTTCTACAATAAATCATGCTTGTAAGCCTACTTGGTATGTATCTTGTAGTTCCCCTTTTTGGGGTTCTTATTCAATATTTTTTTTCCTTTTCAGAAAAACAATAAAACTACTAAATGAAATAGAGTTAGGGATAAAATAAAAGGAAGAGTGTAGACTTGCCTATGGTAAATGCATCTTTATATGTAGACTTGCCTATGGTAAATGCATCGTTATATCACATCTTGAACTTTTTAAGGGAACATGATTTAATGGACCCTCCTCAACCAATGGTATTAGGGATGTTGTCAATATAAAATTACCTAAAAAATAATAATTTATTCCAAAAAATATATGTATAAGTGCCAGTAAAAGGTGATAAGCTTCCAAATTGTCAATTTTCCTATATTAATATTTAGTCATTTACACTTATTTTATACATAAATACACTTATTATTCTTGTATTTTTATTTAGGATGCAAATGGAGGTGTTAAGGACAAAATGAAAATGAAGATATTTGGCAATTAGGAACAATTTTTCACAATGTTATTTAAATGGGGCATAACTTGCTCATCAAACTCTAATTAAGATGATTCAGGATATTATGAAAATATTAAGAAGAGCTCCAAAACTCTTATATTTTTTAGTTTTGATGAATTTTGATTAAACATAACTTAGCACATAAATAAGTGCTAGGGTATGTTCGTCTCTAGACAAAAACATATGACAAGGAGGAAGACAACATGGCAAAAGTTTATATGTTAAGGCGTGTTGAACATTAGAATATTAGTATAGAAGACACAACCTCCTATGGTTGGGTTAAAGTTAATCTGACATTACAAAGAGATACAATGTGACATATAACCTAGGACACGAGCATTTTTAAAGCCCATGTCCTCCTTGCAAAAGAGATAATAGAAAAGCAATGTAATACATGATCTAGGACATGATCGTGTTTCTAAACATTTTCACTATGAAAACTGAATATTCCCCTTTTTATAGGTTCTTAAAATTAAAAGTTAATTTTTAAGTTAGTTCCTTTATTAGATTTTGCTAGGTTTCGAGTACCATTGAGCTAAAGTACCATTGAGCTAAAGTAGCTCAATGGTATGAGACGTGCATTTAAATGCAACAAAACCTTGAGGTCTCGAGTTTGAGTACCAAAGAGAACAATACCTTTGAAGGTTGTGGTCGCGTGCCAACTTGAGGTACACTGAGCCTAGTTCGCCCCGGTACACAAAACAAGGACCTAACAGAGATGGCCATCTCTCTTCCCCTCCCTCTTTTTCTCTCTTTTCTCATATATGGCCATATGTGACTAAACTTCTTCTCTTGGTTGAAGGAAATTGAACCTTTAGGATGTATTAAGTGGTGAGACACGATTTGTTCTTATGGTTAAATTTACATGTGAATATAAGATATTCTTCTATGTTTATCTTTTATGATTATATCACTTAATTACTAGGATGTTTATTGGTTTATTATTTGGAACAATCTTCAACTAATTGTTTAATTCCTTTTATATGTAAATTAATAATGGTTTAATGGATTGTTATATTACAATTCTTAGATTGAATTAAAAGCAGTAACTTATGCTTGTGTTGTTTTGTTCCATTGATCTATTTAATTCTAAAAGCAATTACTAAGTTAAATCTTTATATGTGTGACTTAGGTTATTTAGTTGTTAAGGTTAACTAAATTGGAGTTCTTTTTGATAAATATGACTAAAGAGAGATAAGAAATAGCTTCAATAGTTAACATTATATTATAAATTGATTATTTATTAATTATATTGATGATCAGCATAAAATTTTGAAGTGGATGTGGGCTTCGAACAAGGTTTGTCTTCTAACTCCTTCTTATATATTTTTTGCGCTAAAATAAGTTTTAAAAACCTAGGCTATCTCACTCGCAAGTATATAAGATAATTATAATTGAATACCTATGGTCGTCTCTTAAGGAGGTTAAATTGGTTCACGAAACGAACAAGTAAACTAATTTAATTGGAAGCAAAGAACGATTTTATTAATCGATGTGGTGAACTCTTAAGAAATTAACTTCGCTAATTTACTCTTCTATACATTACTAAGGAAAATTGATTGGATTATTGTCTTGCTAAAATTAACAATTAGTTGTAAAATCAATTCAAATAATAAACTAAATCTAACTTTTGTATTTGATAACTCTATTATCCAAATCAATTATGTTAACCCAACTAATAATTACTCACTTAAGTTAATATATTTCTAATTCATAACTTAAGTGTCTATAGTTTCTTGTTCTAATATTGAGCTTCTTCTCTCAATTCTTCATTTAATATCAAAATAATGCAAAAGTTGGCCAAACTATTACATTTAATAAGCTTATAAACAATAGGAAATAAGAAGACAATAAAAAGTAACTCAATAATGAATAATCAATTAAATCAATTCCATTAATTCTCATGACTAAGCAATAAGCGCATTTTGGTATAAAAATAGTTCATCGTGTTCATAAACTTCAAACCTATGCTTACCAGTAAATGGAGAAATACAAAAGCGATAAACAGAGTAAACAAACAGAAGATGAAATAATAATGAAGAACTCTAGATGAGGAAGAGTTGGACATCTGCTCCCGCTTTGTACCTCTACTCTATTCTGCCCCAAAACAATGGTTGCTTACTGACTGCTCTGTTTTTCTTTGATCTTACACATCGACTAGGCTTCAGCTTTAGAACTCACTTTCTGCCTCTATTCCATTCTCTCTTTCTCATGCCAACTACTCTCTTTGCTCTTTTTTTCGCTTCTCTCTTTTCTATTCTTGCTCTGCCAACTCCTCTTTTCTTTCTATAAACTACTTATTTATAGAGAGTCTAGGTTTTTAATCCCTGTCCTCCTACATGTGTGATACCCGTGATATTAGAATACGCACAATGGTGACAAATTTGTCATAGTGGTGAGTGACATTGTCAAGCCCATAACACTTGTTGGAACCCCTCCTTGGTGCGACACGTGTCCGACAACCTGCGTGACATCTAGACGCGCATCCCACGAGGAAGCGATTCCTCACCACAAAAGAATCCTCAAACTGGTCATCCGAATAAAGTTGGAAAAC
>JANTPM010000246.1:30738392-30753407 GCA_025434745.1 Erythroxylum divaricatum | reverse complement strand
ATCCTCCAAATGGATAAGGGACAGTTATTAATGAGCCCTACATGGGACAGTTTAGGCACTCGGTCACAACAAAATAACAAATAAAAAGTGAGTCTCATGTGCATTGCATGTGCATAATATGAATGATAAGTGTATCGAATATGAAATAATGTGAAATGTGAAATAAAGTGAGATGTGTGAATTATGTGTTATGTGATTGGGTGAACTATCGATGATGGTCACTCACTGAGTTCACAAAACTCACCCAAAATTTGTAATTATTTTTCAGGCTTTGAAGAATACCCCGTTAGGTAAACGAGAGTATAATTACCGCATGTAAGGGAAAGATATAAGACAGGATCAATTCGCGTCTGCATTGTGTCTATTTTTCACACTAAATTACGTTTTCCACAAATTATTGTATTTTATGTATTTGAGTATGTTTTTTGTGTATAACTTACTGATTGGGAAAAAGTTTTGCAAAATAGAGTGATCAAAGTGTAATATGTTTTGTTTTCAGATTGGGCTTAATCGAAATTCTGGTTTTAAAAAAATGGTAACTCTTGTAAACGAAATGTTTCTGAATAAAAGTGAGCCCAAATTTGTGATTATTGATTTGCACGTATTCATAAGAGAAAAAAATTTTATACCGACTTTTGATTGTTTAGTGATGTAGCACGTCACCCTTGCGGGGTACGGACTCGAATATCACCTATCGATGTCGGGTTCGGGTCATGCGGGAGTGGGGTGTTACAACTTTACTGTTTTATTTTAATGAAGAAATAGTTGAGACAAACATTTTCAAGTGATAAGTAGGTTGCATCTCATCATGTTAGGTAGAATGCTGGATTGAAGGTTTCTAAAATTACATTTAAAGATAATGAATTTTGACCATAATGTCAATTTGTCATCCAAGCTTATAAGCCTTTAGTAAGGATACTTTGTTTGATTGATAGTGATAAGAAGACAACAATTGGTTCCTTTTATGATACCATAGAGAGGGTGAAGGAAGTAATCAAGGACAATATGAAAAATAAGCCTTCTTTATACACACCTTATGTTGTAATTATTAATGAGAGATGATAAAGATAACTTTACTCTTGTTATTTATAGCGGGGACATTTTTTAGTCCTAGTGTCTATTTCAGACTAAGTTCATAAAGAAAGTTAAAGTTAATATGGGAATACTATTAATTATTACAACAATTCTTGCTCGTGAGATGATGTAATATCTCTTGAGCTCACAAATAAAGATTTATAAAGATTATTATGGTGATTCTGGAATGTCAATTGTTATTCGTTAAAAAGACAAACTTAATCTAAATATATTTTTTTGGTTCCTTGTTAAACATTAATCATCACTTTATTAATATCTCTTAAGCTCATAAATAGAGATTTATAAAGATACTTATGGTGATTCTGGGATGTTAGTTGTTATTCGTTAAAGAGACAAAATTAATCTAGATATTTTTTTATATTTTTGTTATTTGTTAAAAATTAATCATCACTTTATTTTGTTTATAATGCTACTTTTGTTATCTTCCAATTGCTTGGTGGAAACAATTCAAAAGTGGTGTTCCAAAATTATAAAGATTTACAATTTAAATTCTAAGTCAATGAGTGAGTACAAAAAGGCGTGAATTAAATTTCACAGATGAGAGTAACTTGAAAGATAATTTTTGATGAGAAAGTATTGACATATATTTCGTGCAATGAATTTGAAAATGATGAGGATTTTGTATTAAATGAGAATTGTGATCAATGCAATTTGAGTGGGTATTTGATTGAATAAAGTTCTAGGTTTTTATTTTTTTTCTCTTCCTTTAATTTCACCTATGCTTGATTTGTATTTTAAATTCGATATGTGTAATATAAATATAATTGTAAATATTTTTGTTTCAAGCTTCGCTTCTAATTAGTTATTTCCTCAGCATGAACTCTTATTGTAAATTATAATAGATAGAGAGTCATAAATATTTATTTTTATTTTTATTTAATGTTTTGATATAGTTATTATTTATTATATGATAAAATTGTAACATTTTAAATATTTTATATTGTTCTTTATTTTGTATTTGTATTATGAAATATGTGAAAAACAATATTAATAAAAACAAATATATTATTGTTAATTTTAAATTTTTATTATTATGATTTTTGAAAATAGTGTTGATATAAAATTATAAATTATATAATACAACATATTGAGTGACTATTTTATAATTTTAAAATTTTAAGGATTACTTTATAAATTTAAAAATTACTCAAAATAGTATCTGGTATTGATCGATACATACTATATTATAATCAAATTTGATATCGGTATTGATATAATGTTTATAATATTGATTATCCGTCTCCTAGCTTGTTAGCTTTATGCTATGCTTGACTGGGTGTTTATTAATAGATAGAACAAAATGTAATATTATTCTATCGCTTGAGAAAAATGTTTATAATAAAATTGAATGAAATGAGATGAATGGGGGATTTCACATTATATTCTATTCTATGGGAAGGATTTCATATTATATTTTATTCTATTCTAAAAAGTAAAAATAAGTTTTCTTCAATTTGAAGGGTTTAAGATAGAATGTAAAATGAAAAACAACATTTCACTGTATTATATTATGAACCTTTTTTCAAACAACATTTTACTATATTACATTACGAGTCTTTCTATTCCTCCCAAAGAATAATTTTTTAATATTAAATTCATTTACATTATATTTCATTATAAATCATTTTATTTTATTCAATTTTATTTTATTTTATTTTATTTAATATTTTTTTCATCCAATCAAACATAACTTAAATATAATTTTAAAATTTTCGTGTTAAATTGGGTATTAACTCGTTATCTTGCAGAGCACTAC
Organism: Erythroxylum divaricatum; assembly: GCA_025434745.1. Taxonomy (NCBI): domain Eukaryota; kingdom Viridiplantae; phylum Streptophyta; class Magnoliopsida; order Malpighiales; family Erythroxylaceae; genus Erythroxylum; species Erythroxylum divaricatum. Next base: position 30,750,556 of record JANTPM010000246.1, on the reverse strand, counting down.
AGAGTTTTAAATTTTGTGTTGAATTGGTAGCTACCTCGCGCTTCACTCCAAGTGGTACGTGAGAATACGAGAGGGAGATATGGAGCAAAAGCTGAAAATAAGAATAGAGCAAGTAGTACGACAAATCCTGGAAGATTCCGACATCAATTCCACTACAGAGCACCAGATTAGGAAAGCTGCTTCTCAGAAGCTCGACCTTGACCTCAGCAAATCCGAGTACAAGGCTTTTGTCAGGCACGTTGTCAATACCTTTCTTGAAGAGCAACAGACCAAAGAAGAACAAGCAAGCGGTTCAAATGACAAAGAGTACGATGATGACGGTGATCTCGTAGTTTGTAGGGTCAGTGTTGACTCTCCTTTTCTGGGTTTTTGGTTGCTTGTCGGGTTTTCGTTCTTGTTCTAATTTCCCCCTTTTCTGATTCAGCGCGAATCGGATTTTAATTTAATTTTTATTGTTGATTTCGTTTAGGTAGTTTAGAAATTTGCTCAATGTTTTTGGGATTTCTTTTTTGGTGATTTGTTTAATGTGTTTTCCTTTTCTTCCAATGGTTTGGCAAGAATATGTTCAAGCTTGTAATTGAAGCATTACCTCTTTGTTAAGTTTCTTTGCTTTCTTTAAATGTTTAGCTGTCAGATAAGAGGAGAGTGACAATCCAAGACTTCAGGGGAACAACCTTGGTCTCAATAAGGGAGTACTACAAAAAAGATGGGAAAGAACTCCCTAGTTCCAAAGGTATATGTATATATGCACACACATTCGTTGTGCTTTCATAAATTAATTCTTAGCTTATTTATCTTTCTTCTTTTGTGTTTTATTTTTCTTTTTAGCTTGATGTCATGATTCAGAAACAATTAAAACTTTTTTCCGTTCAACTACTAGTTAAGAGGAAATTACTACTGCTGAGATTAGTTACCATGAGATGTACTCTGTTAATTCTCGAATATGAAAAAAAAAATTGCAGAAGTCCAAAATATGTATGTTGCTGGGTGTCGGATAGATTGTAAAATGTGGTTTTACCTGATGCTATGAGTTGATCCTAATAAGGGAAGATCCAAATTTTGCTTGTAGTGGAATACTTATATGTTAGAAGATAGGTGCTCTTTCATCTCTTTTAGCTGCACCATAATGGTTTCCTGTTACTTTCAAGTGACTAAATAGGTCGCAGAGATTGTTTTCTGATATAAAAATTATGAGCATAAATGACTGGCTTTTGTACTTACGTGTATATGTTAGTGTTCTCTCTCTTTGAGTGGGAATGTTGTTGAAGAGGATATATGACACTAGGATTGTATTACAAGGAAAACTTGAAATCCATGTCAATGAAGCTTATGTGTATGAACTCACACAGAGCATATGGAAAGGACAATGAAAACTTATTAAGATAAACTTAGTGTCCATACGGTGTTTCCAAATTTTGAACTGGTATTTGTATCGTGGAAACTGTTCTCATCAATTCTTCAATTTGAGGGTTGGAAGAATTTTCTGGTTTTACTTTCTGAGGCTCATCAATCAGTTTGATATACTTGCATATTCTCAGAAAAGATTTAAGAATTTGGCTCTGGCCTGTCATAGACTCTTACTGCTTGAGCAGTTTCTTCATTCATAATAGGTGAAGAGGAAATGTTTTTATGAACCCTTCCCTTGGTTGAGTTGTAGAATGTCATATATCTTGCATTTGCTCCCTCTCGTGATTGAATTATTTCAGCGGGAAACAAAATAGTCTCTCGGTACTGGGAGACTTGTTTGTGATTATCACCAATTAATGAATGAACTTCAATAAAATCTACAGTATTTTTTTATAGATAACTTGATGAAAATTTTCATATCACAGGTATTTTAGTAGATTTATTTTGTTTTGTACACATCACTGTTATTAATGATTTATGGTGAATTCATGCTCCTCTCTTCTAGGATCATTAATACAATTGCAATGATTTTAAGTCATTTGAATTTGAATAACTTCGCTTCATTTATGTGTGTGAAGTATAGTGGTGTATTTAAGCATGACTGGTATTCACATGACATGTTATACTTCAGTCCTTGTTTATGGAAGCATCTTGTAAGTTAACAATACAGTCTGATTTATCTATAATCCATTTGCCATCATGCCTAATCTACAAAAGCTTCGAGTTTCGAATTTTATTGTTCTATGTTTGATTGCTGTAAATACCTCTGTCTCCCACTGTACTATAAAGAAAAAAGTAGAAATTTCCCTCTATTCTCCAGTGTATGCGTAGGATTGTGTTGTTTATAAGGTTAGCTTAAGTTATTATAAGTTGATCGACTTCCTGCTTTTTTTTCTTTTGAAATATGAGACAAGTACACCAGTAGCATGTGTTCTACGGACAATTTACTTATTTTATGTTCACAGGTATAAGTTTGAAAGAAGAGCAATGGTCAATCTTGAAGAAGAGTATACCTGCCATAGATAAAGCCGTTCGAAAAATGGAGGACAGAGTTAAGTGATTTGAGCATGCATTTTGAAGATGCGGCTTGGAATAGATGTTTCTAGGCTTTGCTCAGGTGATGTCATCTTTTGAACTTTTGACTTGGCTGTTGATTTTTCCCAAGGATGCTGCGTTCGGATGCTTTTGTATTGCTGTCCATTTTGTGCTTATGCTGGTTTGTCTTGGCCAGTAATAAATATAAAGATCAGGTTGCTGTCTTGAACAGAAGCCTTTAGATCCGTACTTCCCTATTCATTGTTTGCTTTTTTGATTTTGTCCATGTCCCATATCCCTGTCAATTCTCAGTGATCGGGTTTATGAAAGGAAATTAATTAACTAGATAATCCCAAAAGATAGGGCAATAACTTAAAGAACGAAAAAGAAAGCTATGGATGATAATATTGTAATTTAAGGCTATAGTGGGCAGTATGCATCCCAACATTGATCTGAACAATTTCCCTGCAACTCGGCCTTGTAGTCCAGCTCACCGAAGAAGAATTTCTCCACGGTACCAAATTACTAAGCTTTTGTCAGAATTATTCAGTTTCAGGCAACAAAAATGAGGAGAGTGACCGGGGGATTCTAATATGAGGTTCGTTTTTAACATCAGTAATATTTGGTTGCTGATAGTTTTTATAACACCTTACTTTTGTAAGACACGTATTTAACGTCTTGAGTGATGTCTGAGTACATACTTCTCAAAGGTGGCATGTTAGAATCGTCAAACGCTTGAAACTCAGTATAAAATTTTCAAATTTATCATATGCATATGAGGAAAACAATAATCAACTTGGGCCTATTTTTTTATTTCGTAACATCAAAGTCACATTTATTACTATTATTTTCAGGATCAATCTCATTTACAAACTTTTTTTTTGGAAGTTATTACAAAACAAAATTATTTAAACATGCATAATACAATCATTGTGGAAAACATAATTTGATACAAAAATAAGAAACAAAAATGCAGTACGAACTGATTTTTACCTCTATCTCTTACTTGAATGCAATAAGTATATTCTCGTTTACTTATGAGGTTGAGTATATTCTCGTTTACGTAACAGGGCATTCTTTTGAGTCTGAAAAAATATTACAAATTTTGGGTGAGTTTTGCAAACTTAGTAAGTGACTATCCTCAATAGCTTACTCGATCATATAACACATACAATTCATATAATCATATAACTTATATCATTTCATTGATAATCATGAATCATCGCATATCACTTGAGCATTCATTTCACATTTCACATTCAACACATATCATATTCCAAATAATAATAACAATCTTACAAAAAATACACATATCAATTATAAATATAATGCATGTGAGAGTTACTTTTATTTATTATTGTCGTTATGATCGAGTGCCTTTTTATTTGCCCATATCTCTTAATGGATACCGAGCTGTATCAGATAATGTCCTATATCTCTTAGTGGATATTACGTACATTCATAACTAAGCCAGAGACTCTTATCACAATTTGAGCTTTAAGCTCTTTATATTGGCAACTCCGGTCACAACTGCCTTTATCTTTCATGCATTGGAATGTTTTACATTATCATATTCTCAATCAATCACATGCTTTCACATTCACATTCACATTCGGAATACAATTCTCTTCGGACCTTGGTTAGGCATTCAACATTAAAGTTGCAAAATCGCTTATTCTGTCCAATTAACATTCAAGAATTTTCACATGTATCAAACTCTTCAGACATTAAATGTCCAGAATCAGAACAATCTCATTCACATTTCATAATCATTCAATCCATAATACATAACCATAACAATCAGAAAAGTAAGATCATCTAGATCAACTCATAGTACACTTCAGATTATCATTAGTTTCCATAATCTAGAAACGTCTAGATGTGGACGTTTATCCTGTACATCAATATGATGCAATACACACTTGCACACACACATTAATAATTACACAATTATAAGTATTCCTTTATGTATGCTCACTGATAATCTCGAATATTTTTCCGTTATTCTCGTTACAAAATCAATCCAAGATCAAAACTCACTTAAGTATCATTTGTACATAAGGTTTATACCTCAAATAAACACTTTGAATCTAATTTCATAACCCAATGAATCATTTCAGTTTTTTCCTAAAACTGACTTTCGGGTCTACTGTTCTTGATTATTTAGACAATGCAAATGAAGCAATTTAGCAATACTTTCTTCTAGAAAATTGTCCTCCCATCTCTTAAGTTTCTAATGACACTAAAATCATTCAATTAGGTTCAGTAATCTGAGAGTTATACCCCAAATATTTTCATACTATTTTTATACTAAAATAGTGTCTTGTACTCAACTTCTATCCAGAAATTAAAATTTTTAGAGACTAAATTAAAATTCAATTTTTTCAAACAATTTGTAGCCCTATGTCTCTAGTTGACTCTAAATCAAAAATCATTCCATTTGGATCACTACAAAACAAAATATTGTCAAAATACCGAAACATGTTTAAGTTATGCAAGAAAGTTGGTTGCGGTGAAGCCAGCAGTTGGTTGTGGTGAATTTTTCCCGAGAGGAAATCCTGCAAGTTAGCCGCAGCGAAATAAGGAGTTGGCCGCGAAAAACTTTCACAAAAACATACTCAAGACTCATCTTCCAATTTTTCAGATTCTAACTCTTTACTTACTACATTCACTACCTTAATCTTGTCTATCTTCTAAATCAATTTCTCCTCATTTTCCCATCATTCTAATTCAATTTCAACTCAATATCATCCATAAACAAATTATAGTCCATGATTGATCATGAACACTAATAATATAACTTACATATACACATTCATTATCAACTTACTGCACATATTCAACTTCATGAATCATTAATCATCATCCATATAAAAGCAAGACAAAAATCTACCACATTCCTCATTCAAATTTTTAGTATGTGCCCATCCCCATTTTATGATCATTTAACCTCTAACTATCATCAAATATGCACCATTCTTCAAAGTCATAAAGAGTAATAGGTTACTTACTTGATTTACCCAAGGCTTCTTCAAGAATCTCCAAAAAACCTAGCTCCTTCAACACCCACGAAAATCAACTTTCAAGATGGAATAGGTTGGGTCTTTTAACAAAAAGAAGGAGAGGACAATGAATCTTGAAGAAAAAAAGTGAAGGAGTTGCATAAAAATCAACATGGTGAGGTGAGAGTGAGTTTCGTAGATAGAGAGAATGGAGAAGATGAAAATGTCTTTGTTAGGGATGAAAGACACGAAGATGTCTTTCAAATGGCAATAATATAGGTTTTACAAAAACACTTGGTGGGTGTCATGACATTTGTCATTAGGCCTTCCACTTAAATGATTTATGCTTAATAACACTTAATTATTTAAGCATAACACTTAATTATTTAGTCCATTTGTTTCCAACTTCTAATGCAATTGTCTCCTAATCTTTAATGACATAAGTTATCAATCTTAATTTCACATATTAAAATTTCTACTACCATTTGACATTTATTTCTACCACTAAATATCAATGGTTCTTCCACTTGATATTTTTCTTAATCCAAAAATACTCAAAATTTTAGAAATTTTCTAAATTTCACAAAAAATTCTAAATCACTAAATACACTCTCCAAATCAGTTTTCAACATATAAAAATCACAAATTTCAATATAATCACATTTATAAACAATTATACTCAGAAAATGTCAATCAATGCATGTACAATCATTTTAATGTGTGCAACAATCAAATTCACATCTGTGCGTGCTGACATTATGCATGAGCATGAAATGCATTTTTCTAATCTCTCATTGCTATTTCTCAATTACTAAAATCTAGGGTTATAATCCTTAGTATGGAATCGGGATGTTACATTTTTGTCTCCTTAATAAATTTCGTTCTCAAAATTCTTATCTAATTGTTCAAAAAGGCAGGGGTATTGTTTCCTCATATGCTCCTCCATTTCTCATTTAGCTATACCACTCAAATAATTTCTTCCAATTGATTATAGTCAGTGGAATCAATCGATCTTTCGTTTACTTATTCAGATACTACACTATCTTAACTATTTCCTCAATATATTTCAAATTACTCATAATTTCACTTCCAATAATAATAACACATATATCGGATCATAACGATATTTCCTAAACGTATCCATATAACACTGTGTGAATCTGAAACATCTTTTATTGGTAATACTAACTTATAAGTCAATGATCCTATTCTTAATAACTTTATTTGGACTAATACATTCGAGCCTAGTTCATTCTTTTTCCTAACCTGAGCACATCTTTTTCTCAATCTAAGCACACCTTGGCAAGGTGATACTCTTAGAGACATTTCATCTTTTGTTTGATAATTCACATCTCAAGTAGCGTTTGTTTGATGTCGTTAGCTCAATGTACCTTTCATGCTTACGATCACCCTGAGTCGATGATTAGTTGCTTACTTCCACTCGTTTCTCCACATAAGGGTTTCATAGCTCGTAAATAAGCCACATGTTATAAGATAATAATAAGGATATAATGTGTCAAATTTATAAATCTAATTAACTGCGTTAATGCCTTTTTCAGTAACAAACTATTAATAAAATAAGGAATAATAAAATTCCTTAAATCTTAAATTGACTCAAATAGTTTGTCTAGTAAGGAATGGGAACCATCCATACTTAAGGTGACTACCTACAATTCATTAGTAATTTCCTAAGTCTCCAACTAAAAACTTAATTAACATGGAAATCATTTAACAAACTAAGAATATCAAATGACACTATTAAGCCTTTATCATATTATAAAGCAAAGACAAAGGATATTAAGAAGTATTAAGCAAATTTCATTACAATAAAAAAGCCTTAAAATAAAGACTAAGAAAAAGAATCTCGTAGGTCCTTTTCATTTTCTTCCTAATTTCCCTTTTAATGGAATGTAAGGGATCTTAATAACCTTAATAAATAGCTAAAGGTTTGGGAGCATTTGTCTAAAAAAAAGCCATGTCTCATAGGCTTATTTGAAACTAAGATAAAGAATAATAATAATGGGAATGCTTATAGGTTTTTAGGAGAGAATCAAGCAGTACTTACAAACCATTAACTCTATTACAATAGTAGAATCCTAGTAGCTTTTCAAAAAATTAAATACAATTGCTACACACGTACTCTACTAGTCATTTGATACATTTGATAATTGTTATCGCTAAGATTCCAATGCAAATTAATGTATCAATTACTTATAAAAAGAACTTAGTAGTCTAAATAAACACATCATAGAATAAATAGTAGGGAATTAAAGCAAACATATTGAATTATTATGGGAGACTTCAATAACATAATGCTCTCTCAGGAGGTCAAAAGCGTAAAAAATAATCAAAGAAATATAAAGGATGATCATAGAACCTATTTGGAGAAAATTAGGATAAAAAAGTGAGGGTTTGGAGAATAATGAAATTATGAATGGATTATGAAACTTTCATATAACTTAATTTTGGAAAATCAATAAGCTCTAATCACTCTTACATGAAGATGAATAACTTCAACAATGGAAAACTAGTGAAAGCTATTTGCATAAAAAATGAAAAGGAATTAAAGATTTAATAATTATCATCTTAATTCCAAAGTTTATATAGAACAAATTAGGAAAGTAATGGAGAAGAAATTTGAGGGTTAAAAGGCCAATGTCTACATATAGAGACTTAAGGAAATTAAAGATATTTAATAAGTTACTCTTTCAAAATACTGAAGTGACTATCAAGAGGAAAATAAAGATTCTTATTAAGGCATAAAAGGATTTGTATAACTAACCAAATGATGAATAGCTAAGAGATGGTAAAAAATTTACCTTAACAACTACACTCAAGGTTTTGAGGTATATTATTAAGATAAAAATAAAGAGTACTTTGGCTCAAAGATGAAGATAAAAACTCTAATTTTTTTCCAACACTATATCAATGCTAGAAGAAATTATAAAAAGATTACCATACTTCATGATCAATGAGAAAACCTTATCATTAAATAAGAAGAGCTTAAAAAACTAGCCCACGTTTTTTTCAAAGACATCTTTGGGGAATCCTCTTATAGTATCTCCTTTTACAAAAGGATTAAACTACTCATCAAAGATCTTATACATTAAAATTTAGATGTACACCTTGTAAAGCCTTTCACTAAAGTAGATGATAAGGAAGAATTGTATAATTTAGACTTTAAAAGAACCCCAAGGCTAGATAGATATAATATATTGTTCTTTGAAAAGAGTTATAATGAGGTTAGTCGTATGGTTACAGAAGCCACCTTAGAAATCTTCTCTTGTAGAAGAATGTTAAAGGAAATGAAAAAAAAAACTACATAAGACTAGATCTTAAGTTAGTGATAAATATAAATTGCATTGTATTTTAGGGCATAGTTTGATATGTATTTATCCATTAATCCGATCATTTAGTATGTGTTTAGGTTAGAATTGTGTTATTTTGTTAATTATTTGTGTTTTAAGTGTTTTATGGTTAGTATAAGGTTTTGAGCTTTATTATTATGTCTTTGAGATACTTTGATGTGTTTATTAGTGTTTTAGGGTCAACATTAAAAACAGAGAAGTTTCAAAGATACTCGGGACAAAACAACGGGCCACGATCGTGGCACAATAGGCCAAGATTATGACAGAAGCATTGGAATCAACCCATGATCGTGGCCCATATTGTGACAAAAGTTCAAGACAAGCCCACAATCGTGGCTTGATTGCCACAATCGTGATAGAAAGATCAGATGTGGTCCACGATCGTGGCCTGCATTGAGCAGATGCTTAGGCATTCAAAAACGTCAAGTTTTGAGGGAGTTTTTGGACCTTTCAGACCTTAAAAAATCCTAGGGCTACCCAGAACAATAAAGGTTTGCTTAGAGTAAGACAAAGAAGATAAAAGAGTTTTTGCATCAGCCACTTTAAAGAGAAACCCTAGAGTGAATTGTTGAGAGATTGAGAAAAAGAAGAAGGATGAGAGAAGTGGAGAAGAAGTCGAAATTGACATACTTCCAGGATTTGGAGTTTCCTGATGTTGCTACTTCTCGTCTCCGTTTAAAATTGTATTTCCTATTATTTCCTATTGTTATTATTATATAGAATTGGGAATAGCAGTTTGATGATAGGATTGTGAATGTTGAGATATTTTATACTCATCTTAGGGTTTTTTTAATCTTTGATTTAATAAAATTTGATTGTTTTACATTTATTGGATTTATTGTGATTGATTTCTGTGATTGCATAATTTGGTAATAAACTGAGAGGGTGAATGAAATGAAAATAATTAAATTGAGCTAACAAGAGTTAAGTAATTTAATAAGAACAAGAAATTACTCAAATCGGTAATTGTGTGAAAAGAGATCTCATATAGATTCCCGATAGTTTATTGGACAACTTCAGATTAAATTAAGGTTTTAGATAGATTGTTCATTGAGAGTTTGAAATTTTCCATAATCTGATTAGGGTTTATAATTTAGGGTTAATGATTATCACTAGAGAGAGAATAATCAACCCTACGATCATCTAGGACCAATAATTCAATAATTCATAATCAATTAGTTTAGCATTAAAGATAGGTAAAATTTCCCCTTTCTCTCAATTGATAGTTCCTTTAGGTTGAGTTTTGAGTGTTGTCACAACTGCTACTTTGTTAATATTTTCATAATTGATTCTTGGAATTGAGTTACATGCTTAAGTTAAATTCATGCCTTAGTTTTGTTACATTTTGAATTACTGTGAATAGTTTTGGCCTTAAATTTTAGGATTAGATTATCCCTCCTCATAGGATTGACACCTTAGATACTATGCGAATGACCTGTACACTTATGGATTATTGAGGTTATTAATTAGAACTTACACACATTAGAAAACCACGATCAGTAACCTAATCTAACCTCTCTTTATGATTTTAAGATGTTCACTTTTTATAATGTAAGGTACAAAACTAACTCGAAGATGCTTATAAGAAGATTGGAAGCTATGAGGTATCCAATAAACCTAAGTCAAAGAGACTTTATCAAAAGAAGAAACACTAGAGATAACCTATTAATCATTTAACATCTCCTTAAAAGCTACCAACTCCTAAAATCTAAAAAAAAGCCCAATAATTAATGGACCTTAAATCATATTTTAAGGCTGAGAGAATCCACAAGGATAGAATTCAAAGCAATTATAAGCAATGGAAATGACATTTAGGTTTAGTTTGATAATTAGAGTGGTTTGGGAGATTTGCACAAAAACCCTTAAGTGCAATCTTTTTTAGATATGCTCACTAACTACATTAAAGTTAAGGAGATTGTACAAGGGAATCAATGCCATTGGGTCTTGAGAGGATTCTCATTAAACAAAGATAACTTACCAAGTTATATGCCTAATTCCATCATTACAAATCACACGATATGTCTTAGGCACTAATAAGGGAAATTCACCAATATATCTTACATTTATTTCCTTTGGGAACAACAATGAAAAGTATGTTGGTTAAAGTTAGTATAGATGATTGACATATCTCATGATTAAGTCAATATTGTAATAACTGCAAGTGCACGACATAACTGTAGCTAGTATTGAAAAGTACGATTCGATCCCATGAAAACGATAAATACTAGTAATTACCCTTGCCCTATTATCTATCCTAAGGATTGATTTAGGTTTTAATAAAAAGAAAACAAAACTAAGGCAAGTAAAATAAAATAAGTAATGAAATTGAATAGAGAATTAAGGAAGCATTTAGGAATTTATCAATATTGAGAATTAGTATGTAGGTTTCGAACCCCTCTAAACCCTTAACAGATTGATTTTTGTTATGCAATTGTTTTATTGATTTATTTGACTGTAGAGACTCTTATGATATGCTAATAGTTGACATTAAGTCTACTAATAGCTAATCCTAAGGTTTCCAACTGAATTACTCAAGTTAAATTTTATAAGATTGCATTACTATCTGATGAATCCCTTCGTTAGGTTTGACCTCAATATAAAAGATTTATGTCATTCTATCTCTAAAGTTGCATTCAATTCCTTCCAATTATCGTAGATCTATTCAACCTAGGATTTCTCAATCACTATGTATGAAATCATATTAGGGTATAATATTTCATATTACTAAAACATAAATAAAAAAATAACTGGATCGCAACAATCAATCAAACCAATTACATTAATAAAATAATAAATTCATATCAAAGTATTGACATAAGGTTCATCTAACCTAAATGCTAATTGGACCTTTAGTTACATATTATCAAACATCAAATTAAATGTAAATCGAAAGAAAAATGAGTTGTTAACAATGGGTTTATAATTATAAATCTCCTTGATTGTCTTCTATCGAATATTCTCGTAATGTAGAGGCTTGGTCTTGTATTTTAATGGATCTTTCAATGATTTCTTCCTATTTCCTATGTTCTTAGATCAATATCACCCCTTGAGAATGAACTTCATGCATGTCTGGAAATTGCCTCCTAATGTCTCCACGCCTCTCAAGTCTCTATTCACATCTTTAAATATATAATTCTAGGGTTTTGGTTAATGCACATTTTCTTGCATGGTTGTGTATCAAAAAGTTCATAACCAAAATCATTGAATATCCTAAAAGTACACGGGTAAATGCACAGTCGTGGATCCTTTGTAACATCCCATCACCGATTGGAAGCGTAAAATAGTAATTTGAGACGGGTTATGAGTGAGTAAACTAGTCTCGGTATGTTCATGCATAATATGGCCTCCATAT
>JANTPM010000246.1:30721591-30738292 GCA_025434745.1 Erythroxylum divaricatum | reverse complement strand
TATTTTCCTCTCTCATATAGTCCTTTTGTATTAAGTTGATGTTGTACCTAGGGAAAAACATTGAAAGACAATGTAGACTTCGATTTTTGGGAAATGAAATGAGGAAAAAAGTCAGGTTTTAAATTATTGCAACCTTCTTATTATGCTTTTTAAGTAAATTGTGATACCATGCCATAGGAAGTGAATGTAGTGATCGAACGTAGCTCGCCCTTATCATAGGATATGTACCGGAATGACCTTCAGGCGTCCCGGTATATACCCTAAGGTAAGGGGTGCTTGGCCTTTAGACACATTCTAGATCACAAGCTTGTCCCAAACTATTAGGTATTATAAAAAAATCATATTTATACACGATCATACATGTGTATCATAAGAAGTGGATTATTTTGTCCTTGTAAACACATAGACATGTTTTGGGATACATAGAGTTCCCAACCTATGTTCAATAATTAAATTCACATGTACATGATTTTTGAACTTTCAATTGGAATATTATTTTAATCTTTCAACCCCAATTATCTTCAAACTTTCTCTTTAGGCCTCTTATGTCTTCCTTTGCCTCCATTTAAAATATTAAGCATAAAGACATAAAAATAGAAAGAATTATAGAATTGTTAACTACTAATAAAAGTAAAACAAAAATGATTATAAAATAAATAATTCAAGTTATTGGTTCAAATAACCAAATTTCCAAATAAAATTAAAAAGTTTTTAAATTGCCTCCTAACAATTGTTTCCTTAAAAGTCTTTTAGTTGGAATCTTCTATTAAACTTAATTGATTTTTTGAAAAATACGATCATTCCTTCTTCATAATGATTATATATAGTGTCGTTCAAAGGGTATTCATCTCTTATTTTGACTTTCTTCCTTACTGCAGCCTTTTTTTCTTACTTTTTTTGCAACTTAACTCATTTCATTATGTCCCTTTGCAAAATATCATAACAATTAAATTTTCTTGAGTCACCATTAAGCATAAACAAAGTTTCATCATTTTAAAAGAAGTTATTAATCTCCACCAACCTTAGTTCACTTTTCCTAATATTTATTATCTAACTTGTTCTAGCAAGGAAAATTATACCTAGTATTAGGAATTTTTCTTGTCCTTTTCTATATCCATAAAATAAAAGTTTTCTACATATATAAATATATCAATTTTAATTATGACATTCTCCTTAATGTCTCTAGAGTGTTTTATCAAGTCATCAACACGATACATTACTCTCCTTAGGTTTGGTTCACTCATTCCTAACCCTTTTATCATTAAATAAGATATTGTATTAATACTTTATTATAGAAATGTTAATTCTTTATTAATATAAACACCCTAGTAATGTAAGAAATATTTGTCTTTAGGTCATCTAACTTTAGTAGTAAGGTGTCTTAGATGATTTCAATATTGCCTCCATTTGATCTTGTCTCTAAACCATTCTCCTCTAGATCCTCCTCTTATACATCTTCCTCTTTTAGAGGATTTCAATACTAGATTGCATCCCCAAAAGAGATGGATTGGCATACTCCATTATTGTTCTATGCTCTCTATCCATGGTTTTAAGTTAGTCCATTATATCTCCAATTTCTTGTTTAATGCATTTTTTTTCATTTCTAACAAAGTGTTCTTTCAAGTTATAGATCCTTTTTTTAAAAAAATAAAAATTTTGGCTTCTAGTCATACACAAGTATACCTATTAAATCAAAGTACAGCATAGCACATAAAATAAAATAAGAAATTTTCAAAATAAAAAAAAATATACAATACCAAAACTAGTCAATGGATTTTCTAAAATCCATTGCTTGCACAATAAATAAATCCACAAAAAATAACATGCATTTTGTTTTATTTATAATTTTTTCCACTAATAATATATTACTTATAACTAAGACAAGTGTACTTATCATTAACAAGTAATACAATAATAAACAAGAGTAGATCTCTTGTGAAAAACAAAGCAATTTCATGGGGCCATTCTATTACACAATCACCCAAAAAGCAAAAACAATCAGTCCTTGTTCTGAGAGTTTTAAAAAAAATAAGTAATCCATAATTTCTTTATCTCTATTTAATTAGCCAATTTTCTCTATTTCTTAGAAAGCTAGGAGAAACGAAAACTTCCTATCCTACAGACGCTAGCTTGATTATAAAATCTTCTTACCTAGCTGTTTGCACCTTATTAACTAATTCCTTTAAGAGAACACTAAGGTGATCTCTTGTCCGTTCAAAATTAAGGGATGAAGCCAAGCAGTCAATCTCCTATTGTTTCCAATTGGCATTTAAGCACTTGAAAGCAAATTCGATATACCAAATCTCTTTTGCCTACCAAATCCTTTTGACAAGATGACTCTGATTGTTAGACCATTCGTGAGCCCCTAACCCCCAAGAGAGTATGAAATTTGGACCTCTACCATTGTAAACTTATACAAAAAAGGAAGGGAATCCATCGAAGAGCTGGAACTCCTGCCACATCAGATAGATTGAACAGGCTTTTGACTATCAAAAAAGAGGCCTTTTATAAAAGGTACTAAACATGCGAGAAGATGGATCAATATGTATTGAAAAACCAAAAAACTACTAACTAGTGAAAATACCATCAACTCCAAAGCAGTCTTTTTAACTTGGCTAGCTATCAAGAACAAACTCAAAACTATGAATCAATGGCATGGTAGGGTCGATGATTTAAGCTTATTAGATAACATGGCAATTGAGGATCGCAATCATCTATTTTTCCTCTGCAATTACCCTACAACCCGTGTTATACACTTATTAGCTTCACAACATGGTAGTTATTCTTGTACTAAATTGTGTCTTTAGCAAAACAAAGAAAGGAACTCCAAATGCTACTATTTTCACTACAACCTTCTCTATTACCATATATAACATTTGGAAAGAAAGAAATATCTGTAGATTCACTAGCACAATAGAAAGTAAATATTAGCTTGCAGACAGAATAATCAACCAAATCCGAGCTTGCATTTTTGTTGAGGATGCACAACGTTCCCTTTTTATAAACATTAAGAGCATATGGCAACTTTAATTTTCTAATAATTTTTATTATTTTGTCGTCTTTTCTTCTTAAATTCCCTTTTAGATCCTTTGTAATATAAAGTAGATGCATCTATAAGTTTGAACTCATTCTAATGTCATAATGGTTTCATCTATAGTAATACACCAATCATTTGTCAAAACAGTTAAGCAAATAAAAAGTTGTATCGTGTTTAGGCAAATACTTTCCCTAATATTATTTTTCATTTCATGAGAAGGAATCTATTAATCTGGATTGATAAGATCTCTTAAACATTAAAATTACAATTATTTACTTTTTATGGGGTGAACTCATATTTCCACTAAGCTAATACTCCTTTGAATGTGTTAAAATATATGATATTGAATGAAAGATTTCTTCCTATTATTAGAAAGATCACATAAATCTCTCTTGATCGCCCCATTTAACACCTATTACTTATGTATTTGTCCATTTACAAGAAAACTTTCTTAAGGCATTCAAAAGTTAATTTAAACTAGACTTAGTCGTTAGCATAACATAATTATGCATTAAAATCAATCAAAGAAATTGACATAAACATATCACATATCAAAAATTAAGTAAATCGATCCTTAAAAAAAATAAATTCTAAGATTTAAATATGGAACCCATGAATCATTGTCGGAATAATAAAAGTGAAACAAAAATAAAAAAATTATTGTAGAAATAAGTCTAGTTGAAAATCTTCATTTTGATGACCTTTGTTGAGATGATATAATTTGATCTTGGCTCTTCGATAAAAATAGTCGTGAAACTCTACTTTTCAAGGGTCTTAGAACTTTTCGATGATTAACACTTAACTTTTAGAGGGGAAAAATTGAAAAGAGTTCCGAGCGTTATATACGTGTTAATAACATCCGTGGACATTTATCTGGCCACGGCCTATTTCCTTAAGAGGGTGAGATACGATCTCTAACTCACCCATACCGTGTATCTCCCTATTTCTTGTTGTGATTAGTACATAGTCTCTTCTAAACTTTATTTGTATTAAGATACCTAGTGTCAGAATTTTGGATCAATGGTATCTGGGACTGTTAAGTAAACTTCAAGCTTGTTGTTGAAGGAATACAGTTCTTTGAAGCTCAAGCCCCCTCGCAATTTGGAAAAAAATACACACCAAGCATTTCTTGTCATTATTCTTGAAAGGAAAGCATCGACAAAATCCCTTCTGCGCCACCACTTGGCCAAGTCTGACACCACAAATCAATCCCATGGCTCATAACCAACATCCCCCACAAATCACTAAACAGAACAGAAACTACATTAAGTGTTAAAGATAAAGTGAAGCCGCCACCACAGCCACGAACACGTATCTCCCACTTAGCCATACACTTCCCCTTCGGTACCATTTCCACTTTCATTACACTCATTCCTCAGCCCTCAATGGGAATATAAAAGATCATTAGATTTTAGACAATTCACTGCGTAGAAATAATGGGGTGCTCCTCCTCCAAACGAATTGAGGCCACCGTAGATGTGTACCGCCCACCGCCTTCAAGTTTCGCTGTCTTTGACATCAACTCCATACAAGAACCGTGGCTTGCGGTAGCTAATGCAGCTCAGGAACAACAAGAGAAGAAAACGAACGTTCCAGCTCCAATACTTGAGAAGCTGAGTAAATTCGAAACCGATACTCCTCATTCCTGGGACGAGGTTAGCAAAGCTCTCGAAGACCTTAAACCCACCCTCACCAGTAACAATATTAATCTTCCTGCTACTACGTCTGGGAAAACCAATAATACCCTTAACTCACAAAGGAAAGTTAGCATCAACATAGAGAAGATGCAAGCCCCAAGCAAGAGCTTTTCTTTCCACACTGTAGAAGAACTGGACGCCAAGCTATCAGTATCTAAACAGCCAGAGAAGGAGCTAAGGAAGACGGAGTCAACCCGGCTCCAGTTAAAGAAAACTGATGTCAGAAACAGTGAGACACGAGTTCCTCCAGAGTCAGGAAGTGTAATCAAGCCAGTGAAGGAGAACATCTTCATACTAAGGGATAGGTTAGAGAGGGAAAAAGAAGGGAAAACGGCCATAATCACCAAGAGAGACCCACTGAGTGAGTACCCAGAGAAATGCCCACCAGGGGGAGCCAACTCAGTGGTGGTCTACACAACGTCGCTACGTGGAGTGCGCAGGACGCACGAGGACTGCAACCGTGTGAGAGCCATACTGGAAGGGCAAGGAGTGGTGTACGACGAAAGAGACGTGTCGTTGCATGGAGAGTATTTGAACGAACTGAAAGAGTTAGTTGGGGAAGGGGCTTTCGTGCCCAGGGTTTTTGTGAAGGGAAGGTATATAGGAGGAATGGAGGAGGTTAATGAGTTGAACGAGTCCGGCCGACTCAGGAAGATACTGAATTCGGCACGTGTTGAAATGGGTGTTGGGAGCTGGCAAGCGTGTGAAGGTTGTGGGGGTGCTAGGTTTATACCCTGCTTGGATTGTGGTGGGAGTTGCAAGGTTGTGGTGGATGGTGGGGTTAAGGAGAGGTGTGCAAAGTGTAATGAGAACGGGTTGGTTCGCTGTCCCGCCTGTATCTAGTTCTCTGCGAGTTTGCGTCGTTGCCTTCTATTCAAGGCTCTACAATTTTATCACATATAATGATAATTGTGGTCTGCTTACCATACGAAAAGTCACCTTATCCACTGAATTGAAGATCAAAATTGCTGTTCGTTATGAAGCTTGTGGGCTGGTATTTTGTGCTTATTGTTGAATCAAAGTTTGGTGTTACTTTAATAATACGATTGAAGTTGGATGTGAGAATGTAATGTAAATTTGTTGTTATTTGCCATAATTGGTGTATGTGATCAAATCATAAATTTCACTGCAAGATAATAGATTTTTAGCAACCAAATTATCATTGATATTAATATTATACTCGGGATAAGACATAAAAAACAGCCACTGTTGCACATCTTACTATTGTACATTACCAAAATTGAACCCTTACTTGGCCATCTGATTCTCTTCCAGTCTCACGGTCACTTCATTTCTTAAAAGTTATCACACTTGCACAAGCGACAATTAGTTTGGGTGTTGAATGTTCCTCCTCTGGTTAGCAATATCCTAATGAGGTTAGAGACATACTGTTTTTTTCACTACAAAGCTTTTTTCCCATTAGGGGCCACCCAATCTTTCTAGAGGATTTATCAGCGATTTGTCTCCCTGGACTCATGATATAATCTATTTCACTTTCTTTCTATATATATGTATATATAAAAAAAAGCTTCGTCTCCTCTCTACCGATAGAGTTAAATCAATCTTCAGACAACGACATGTGGATCAATTGATTCAGATTTCTCACTTAAGACTCTCCTCTTAAAGGAAATCTTGAGTTCGAGTCACGTCAAAAAGAGGAGAAATAGGCATGTTTCTATTGATGATCCTCTAGCTCCTAGGCAAAGATCATTGATCGAATCAATTACGGATGCCTCGCTTCTAGCAGCAGTGTAGGAGTTAGAGCTGCTAGGGAACCCGGGAGCTGATAGAAACCTGATACTGAGCAGGAGGAGCCAGTGATCAATCATCAGCTGAACAATCTATAGTATGTGAAGACTTCTTGTGCGCAGAAATATACAGACTACGTAAGAACCTGAGAAATCTTAAAGTTCCAGATTTATATCCTCTAGACTTTTAGGGTGGGGTCGTAAGGGCTTAAAATTAGTCTGACTAAGCCAGAATACCTAATGTAATTAAAAAAATCAATCTTCACTTTGCTTTTACCATTGTGAGTTGTATTCCTTCTTGCCTTCTTGCATGTATCTTGATTTGTGCACTACAAATATTTCTATTCATAAGATCCATACACTACTAGAAGTGATTCGTAGCTAAAGTCCAATGGTGCCAATAGTGATTAGAGACGATTTAAATTCGTCGCAAAAAAGTCCCCAAATTCTCATAGCAAATAATTATACAACGTTTTTCCCTAATCATCATTAATACTTTTTCCTACGCTTTATTTTCATAGCGAATAATTATAGTTAACATTTTGAAAAATCATTGCCAATATATTTTGGTTATGCTTAATTTTTGCAACTAAAGATTATTAACTATGTTTTTGGAAATGTAGTTAAGTTTTAGCTACAGTTCCACAATCGTTAGTTAATTACATTTAGCTACATTTAGCTATGTTTCCATAAATGTAACTAAAGATTTTTTGGTACATTTTTAGAAACATACTCAAAAGTTTTCAACTTCTTTTTCATAAATGTAACCAAAGATATTTAGATATTTTTTAAAATGTAGCAAAATATTTTTAAATATGTTTTATAAAATATAGTCAAATTTTTAAGAGACATTTTAACTAAATATTATACCATGTTAATTATAATTATTTCTGACATTTTTAATCCATATTATTGTGTATAATATTTAGAATTTTTGTTAATTTATTATAAAATATAATAAAAATAATTGAAAATTAGAAGCATTGTATATTAAAAAAATAATTAAATTTGATCTTGTATAAGATTTTAATTGCAACTTCAAAAATACGTATATAAAAATAAAAAATATTAGTTTAATTACTCAAACTCGTTTTCATCTTCACTACTTCCATAAACCGGGCCAAATAATTTTTTTTCATATTTGGCCAACTTTTTTTAAGCGACCTGACATTGAGTTTATGCTGGTCTTAATGAAGATGAAGTAGTTGGATCAGGACCAAACTAAGACCTTTGATGTGTCTGGAGCATATATCAAGCACCTTGTTGCAAATGTCTTATACATTTAGCTCATTTCTGTCAAACATTGATGCTTGCAATAATTCTTACATCTTATTCTAAAATTTTAAAAAGCAAAATCAATATTAAATGCAAATATTATTAGTTAGTACTACATAAATAAATAAACTTAAAATTTAAATAAAGTTTATAATTACATAGTTATTATGGCTTCTTCAGACATCCACCATTGACCTTCTTTATTGTGAGTGAGTTTGCAGAGTGTGATCCTATCACACTCTTCTCCATATAGTTCCTTCTCACTTTGTTTTATGAAAACAAATGCAATGCACAATAAATAATAGTGTTTATTGATATAATTATAATTTGTAAATAAAGAAGCTACATATTCTTTTCACACGACAATAAATGGTTTGGAGTCGTGATTGTGAAGAGTTTTCATTTGTCGTTTGTTCACCTTGAACTTCTCACACTTTTTCTAAATAAAAAATAATTATTATATCGTGTAACGAGAGTAATAGAAACAAATGTGAAGGGAAAGAAAACAAACCCGAACATTAGGAGAAGCCTAATAAGCATACAAACTACTCCATTTTTTGAAGACATCTACTTCGGAATATGTTTCCTTGCCTCCTCATCCGAAGAAAAAGATTTGTAATATTGATGCAGTTGATAACAACGATCTCTTATTCTTTGTTTCAACAGTGAAGTGACACAATTTGAAATATCAAAGTTGTCAATATCAACAATATTCAACTTCATCTGTGAACAACAAGTAAAAGGGCAATTAATCTTAAAATAAGTGAAACAATACTACATATAGTTAAATAAATTGAAAACTTACTAAAACTTTCTCTAACACGTTTTCTTTCTTCAACTTATTGACATGCTTTAAACAAGGTAATTCAGTTCTAACAATTACCCCCAACTTACTAGACAATTTTGTTGTTTTAATCTTGTCTAGAAAACGACCTTGCGAAGTATCAATAGGAACTAATAACTTCTTGTTCATTACAACATTCATTCATTGAAACTCACAAACTCTAGATATACCTTTACCTATTTTTCCGATGTTGATATTGGAATCTGACAACAAATGAATAATGATAGGAAAATATACATTAAATATGTAAATGTATATTTGAGCATAGGTGTTAAAGATTAATAAATGTGCATATCCCTCTATACTAGTTGAGGTAGATGGAGGCTATTGCTGATTTGTTTCATTAGTGGATGAGGTCAATTATTGTTGTTGGCTAGGATCTGATTGATCAGGTTATTGTTGGGTTAAGGAATAATTTTGACGTAACAACTTCTTCCCTTTGTTCTAACTGGTGCCATTATATAGGATATCTATAACTCAAAAAATCAATAATCCACATTAGCATCTATAACTCAAACATCTACAATCCACATTAACATAACTCACACACCATCAATTCATATTAACGTATCTTAAACATTAACAATTGGCATTAACATAAGTCAATTATCGCTAATCCATATTAACATAACTTAATCATCAACAATCTATATTAACATAACTCAACAATCAACAATACGCATTAACATAAATCAATCATTAACAATCCACATTAACATAACTCAATTATCAACAATCAACATTAGCATAACTCAATCATCAACAAAATACATTAACATAACTCAAACCTTAACAATACGCATTAACATTAGTCAAACATCAACAATCCACATTAACATGACTCAAATATCAACAATACGTATTAATATAAATGTTACCAACATTACATTTCAAACAATATAAAGAACAATTTTTTTACCATCAATTATCATAATCAAGATCATGAAAATCATCATTATTAATTTCATTATGATATTCATTCAGCCAAAGTATCATCGTTATATAATTCATCCTCAATATGTTCCTCATCTCTTTCTACGACAAGATTAGCTTGTACTTCATTTTCTTATAGTATATTGGGATTAACATCTCTCTTATGGAATGATGATATATCTGCATCTTCTATTTGTAGGGCTCCATTATTCAACTCCAGTCCAATCTTTTGATATACTTCATCATCATATTTACTTATTAGACCATTTCCTTTTTGAAAAAAATCGAAGAGATTTCAAAAACTTTTAAATAACTTTCCAATTGTTGCCTACTAGAGTGTTGTTAAGGTAAAATACTTGCTTTACTTGAAAAAATGGTCATTTTCATACCATGTGTTACTAACATTGATGCTAGCAATATTGTCATTCACTTTTATGTCACCAAGATTAAACCATTTGCACTTAAATAGAAAAATCTTTTTATCCTTGAGTTAATGCAACTCTATTATTTCTGAGATGACACTATAAAAGTTAATAAAATCATCCTCATGTTGTCCCTCAAGAAAAAACCCACAATTTTGGCTTCTAAGTCAACTGTCTCAATCTTGTATGTGAAATCTATCTGCATTAACAATGCAATGTTTTTTTTTTTTACTATATCTATGAGGCCTACATGAACAAGCACATAATGTTGTCATCGCCTTTGACAATTTACAATTATATAACCATAATTTGAAGGATAAAAAACAATTAGAAGTTAATCTAACATATAAATTTCCATAAGTCAACATTAACATTCCATTTGCTTCGAATCTCATCTTTGTGCTCTCTATTTAAAAAAGTAAATAGGTTTCAAGAAACATATATTGAACCATAAAATTTAAATATGAAATAATGAAGGATAAGTAATATATATATATATATATATAGTTGAAAATATACCAATGGCCAATTTCGACTCTACATACTTTCTCGTTCCAAGTGGCCTTACTTTTTGGAAGAAAACTGACAAGCCACCATCTTACTCAGAATCAAAGTTACGTTATTGTTTATAAATCTTGTCTCCACCTTATTTAAGTACATTAAGCAAAATGCCAAGCATTCATTCGCTATATAAGCTTCTACAATAGACTCTTCAGGTCGAGCTCTATTATGCACATAGTGCTTAAGAGAGCCAAAAAAATGTAAACAAAATATAAAACATTAATAATTGTTTCTAATTAAAAACTTAAAAAAATAAAAATTAATACAAATTACCTTTCAACAGGGAACATCCTTTAAAATTGAACCGATCCACAAAGTTTTGCCTCGTATGGTAAGTGAATTGCCAAATGCACCATAACATCAAAAAAAGATGAGGGGAATACTAGTTCAAGCTTACATAGAATTAAAGTTATATCTTTTTTTCCATTTGTTTCAAGCTCTTCTACTTTTAGTGTCTTCCAACATAATTGCTTAAAAAATTTACCCGATTGTCCTAAAGTTAGGGACACATCCTTTAACAAACACACACATATTCTAACAGGAAGTAATTGTTATAAAAGTACATGACAATTATGGATTTTCAACCCTGAAACTATTCCCTCTTTGACATTGACACAATGGGAGATATTAGATGCATCCTATCAAAAAACTTGACTGGTTTAAGAAATTGACACAAATTTTACTTCTCCTTTTTTGGCATATTGTAACAAGCAGGTGAAATGATGTATGACCCATCATCTAGATGCATACTTATCAAGAAACTTGACCGATTTAAGAAATTGACAAAAATTTTACTTCTCCTTTTTTGGCATATTGTAACAAACAGGTGAAATGATGTATGACCCATCATCTCTTCTTTTCAAATGCAAATCTTTTCTTATATTCGTGTCTTCCAAGTCTAACCTTGCCTTAATTGTATCTTTCGATTTGCCATCAATTCCTATCAAAGTTCCTAAAATATTTTCAAAAATATTTGTTTTCAATATCCATCACATCAAAATTATACCTAAATAGCAATTCCTTCTAAAATAACAAACTTAAAAATATGCTTTTTTATTCCAATTAAGCTCAATAACACTTCGCTTTTGCTTTTTATTAGGTGTTTGCCAAGTTTAATGTCACTCAAATGTGATAGTTGGTAAACCACATTATTGTTAGACTTATTTAAATATAGTGTCCTAGAAAGCAAGTTTATTTATATGTAACTTAGTCCTGGAAAGCAAGTTTATTTACATGTAACTTAGTCTTCTTCTAGCTACAATTTTGTAATGAAAATATTTATTATTAATAAAACAAAAGAATTTGGTTTTATTTGTGTAAGCATAATATAACTAGTCATAAGGAACCAAGATTCTTTTGTGAATAATATACATATAAATAAAGATGTATAGGAAACATGTATATTATTAGAATCTAAATTAATTAATTCACAGTTGAATAATCAAGTCGATCGCTTGATTATGGTTTAGACTGTATTGTTGCAATTTATTTCCAAGTAAGTAAAGGAGTTTAGTTCAAAGAAATGATGAGTTTCATATCATGATAGTAGTCGACTATCGATAATGACATTATTAAATAAATCTGCAATCAACTATGTTTTCAAGAATAAAGTAAGTCATTACTTTAGTCTTAAAACATACATTTTACCATTTGCTTATTATGGACCACAATCTTGATGAGTGGTGAACTCATATATGTTTCATTATAATTCTTGATATGATCAGAATGAATTTTTATAGAGTATCAGTCCAATGTCTGCATGTTGGAATTATTAATTGAATTATGTATCAGGGAACATTCACTCAAATAAAGATTTTATAGTGATATCATCACTTCTAGATATTTTATACAGATTGGTGATTAAACTAGCGCTAGGAATTTGATGGACTAACTACCCATCAAGTTTTCACACCAAGATGAGATCTTAGTGTTAATCACTATATAGAGTAAAGCGGGAGATCTAGAAGAAAAAATCAATATAAGGGCAAAACAGTAATTTTACCCTTTGTTATGCAGATGACTATAATAAGGTTCATAATAGGGTTTGTAATTGGATATCTTATTTGAAATATGTGTTCTCATAATATTTAGTAATTCAAGAGTTCAACTAATTGTCTTTAGTGAAATGACAATTAGTTAATAAACTATAATTAATTCTAATGAGATGAAATTAATTCTAGGCTTATTGAAGCTTGAATTATCTAAGTCCAGTAAGATTCTCCATTTGGATTTAAGGAAGGTTATCAAGAAAAGTAAGAAATATAAATGGAAGTTTTAAAGCCCATGATTGAATGGTGGGCTTGCACTAATTAATCGTTAATTAGAAGTCCAAATGAACATTTAGAAATGGGCTATACTTTTGTTTAAATTGATTAATTAGATTAATTAAATTAAAACAAAATTCCTAAAGAAATGGAAGGTGCAATTTCAGTTTTATTAAGGCTGAATGTGCAGCTGCACATTTCGCATTGAATTGCTAAATAAATATGGTATTTATCATGCTTTATCATCATTAGGATTAATGATCTTACTATTAAATGGTTTAATAGTTGTCTTTTAATGATGGCATGCAATGTAACCTTTTAGCATTCATTTGATTAAAGATGAAAGAGTTGTATTTGATGGATGATCTTCCTTCTTTCATCACTAAAATTGACAAATCATTTTAGGTTATTGGTCTTTTCATATAGTCACCTTAAAATAAATGAGAAGAGTCTCATTTAATGGCTTCTTTATGTTTGATTAAAGAATGAAGTGATGCATTGGATGCTCTTCTCTTCTTTCTTTTTCGTGCATAATTGAAATTGACAAGGTGTAAGAGAGGTGTTCTTGCATTTTTCGGACTCTCTCTCCTTTCTTGCATGTGTTAGTTGAAATTTGCATTAGAGGTGTCTCATCTTTGGCTTCTTGCTTCTAAGAAAAATCTCCTCTAAAGTTTTCTTTTCCTTTCTCACCAAAGGATCTTGTTAACCAAGTTGTCCAAGAAGAACAAATGGTAGGTAGAATTGGTCGAGGATACAATATCAAGAAGAGGATACAATAACAAGAAGAGGATACATCACTTAGGAGAGGATATATTGCCAAGGATAGGATAACATAGCGAGGAGTTAAAGTTGTAGCAAAGGAGTCGGTAATATAATCTCCATCTTATTCTTATGATAATTATTTTTCATATACCGTATCATGTATCGCTTGGCATGTTGATTTGGTTATCTTACTTGTGCAGTGTTTTGATTTCTAATTTTTTTTAAATCTACTGTTTTAGCCAAATCTTGCATGTTTTATTTTTCGATCTAACAATTGGTATCAGAACCATTTTTATTATACATGATTTTGGTTTCTATATGTGATGCATGTGTTGACAATTATTTTTGTATGCTGCATATTTTTATTTGATCAAAATATGTATGGTATATGTGTTGCTCTTTCGGTTGTCCATAGAATTTATATTTACCATGTAAGATTTCTTCATTTAGTTTGTAACAAGGAGGGTGGTCTATAATCACCATGTTTCCTCCTTGGCTTTATTTTTCTGTTTACTTTGATTTTGTAATATACAAATTGATGTAATGATGAAGATGAAACAGCCATGAGTTAAAGAAATGAAGAGGTAATGGTTTTGGTGTATCCTTTTTTTGTATATTGGCATAATTTAGGTTTTGCGAAAACCAAAATGCTAGTTTGTTGTTTCAATGAATCAAGTTTCAGTTTTTATGTAAAAACCAGTGCTAGATTTTTGTTTCAATGAATCAAGTTTCGGTTTTGATAAAAACAAAGTGCTGATTTTTTGTTTTAATGGAACAATTTTCATATATATAAATAGATCATGGCTTAAATAATAAGAGTTGCATAGAATCATAAAGATAGGATACATAAATAGTTTTGGTTATAATAAAATCTATCATGTGAATTCACATAACAAGTTAATGCATTCTTAAATACAAATAGATTTCAATCAATCAACTTAAGGATAAGGGTTATATTTATTAATAAATAATATGATTTTAAGCTTAAAATTTCTATCAATTTAAGAAAATAAAGTTAATCATTGAACCAGGATAAATTTAAGCATATAAAAACTTTAGGGGATTCTTATATAAATCTTGTTTATCTATTATTTACTTTTAATGTTTTTCACTACTAGGGTTTAATACTTTAGATTAGTTTTAGTTAATTCTTCTTCCTTTAAAATTATTTATTTATTTTATTAAATTAGATGATAAAAAGATGGATAGCAATAGTAATTTTAGTCCTTATGAGCTTGACACTTACATAAGAATGAAATGTGCACTTGCTTTGTGATCTTTAACTTATTTTTAATTGGATACACATTATCACACATCCAATTTTTAACGTCCTTTCTAAGGACTAAGATATTAGAAACACAAAAATTTATTAATATAATTCATTTTTTATTTTCATTATTTATTTATTTATTTATCTGTAGGAACTTGTTTTCTTAATTTTGTATTTTGTGGCTGAATTTCAATTTTAGATTATTTGATGTATGACTAAGAGTAGTCCCGAGGTACTACAAAATTCATATCCAAAAATAAAATGAACTTTACTTCAAAATTTAAGGGAAACTTAGAAGTTTTAATAATGTGGCTATTAGATAGAATGATATGACAAGGATGACATTGCACTATAGGGGACTATATATGTAGCATCCCACTCCCGCAAGACCCGAACCCGATATCTGTAGCATCTCACTCCTGCAAAACCCAAACCCGATATCTTGGGTGATATCCGAGCTCGTGCCTCATAAGGGTGGTATGCTAGAGCACTCAAATACGTTCAGAAATTCAATAAAATAAATTTTCGTTTTGACACCAATCGAATGTGCGGAAATCCATAAGCAATTTGAGCCCAATTTAATTTAAAACCAGTTTTGATCAAAACACAAATTTAGTCATTTAAAGACAGTCAATAGTCTTTAATCAATTACATGCACAAAATCCGTAATCCAATTTGGCCCAAGACTGTAACATCCCATCTCCCATAGGAAGGGTTTATTGGTAATTTGGGACGGGTTATTAGTATTAAATTATATCTCGGTATGCACATACAGCTTATAGCTTCTATGATTGATGGTTTGTTGCACTTGCACATGGTATACATGCATTTATGACATTTCCCGGCTTAGGTTTCAAATTGAGACCTTTTGTGAAATTTATGGGATAATTGTATTTGAAAAATTATTTGGAGTGCGCCATTGAGTGTTTTACATTTTTAGGGATTTATGGGAATTTTTCTGGAATTTTTCGGGGTTCTTGCCCGGACCGGAAAATTCCAACTGACTGATTGAGTGAGCCTTTTTGTACTGAAAAGGGTTGCCTAATGGCATTAGATTATTGGCTAAATGGTGTTAGGGAATTATTTTAGTGCCATGATTAGAGTTTAATGGGGATTAGTGCTTAATTAACTAAGATTAGCTAAATTTTGTCTTTTCTCATTTTGAATAGCCATGTGTCCCTTTTAATTAATTAACTTTGTCTTATCCACTCATCACCTACGACTTATGCTTCTTGTCTTGGATTAAAACAAAACCAACTTACTTTGAAAGCCTAAAACATCTCTCATCCGAACCATTACTTCTTCTCCTTTGATGTATTTCTTTTCTCCTTTGAATTTCTATCTTCTCATCCCTCACAAGAAGGGTTGCCTTGGTTCTTTGCTTGCTTCTTATTTGTACATACCTAAGACCAAGCTTGCTCCTTGAGAAGATGATTATATGCATGTGTAGTGATAAGAGTCGTGAGTGGTGATTGAGAAGTTACAAGTTGAAGTAGTTGTGGAGAATTGAAAAGCCTTGGAGAATTAATAGCTTGAACTTGTTTAAGGTGAGTTTTGATGTTTGTTTTTATGCTTTTGGTAATTAGAAGCATTCATGGAGATCCTTTATACATGTAGTTGATCATCATAGTAGTAGGGTTGAATGGGTTTAAATGTATACTTGGTTATGGATGAATGAATGACTATAGTTTTCCTTGATTTTGGCTTGGTTTGGATTGAGTTTGTAAGGTTAGATGAATGGAAAACTTAGGAAGATAATTTGTGTTAGTGCTGCCAACTTTTGTATAATCATGTAAATATATGTTGTGATGAATTTGTGGTTGAATTAGAGGTATAAATGGGTGCTTAGTGATGTGTTATTGATGTTAGAAGTGATAGGAGTTAGGTT
>JANTPM010000246.1:30585055-30601901 GCA_025434745.1 Erythroxylum divaricatum | reverse complement strand
TGACCAGATATATAATGCTCATACAGATAAAACCAAACTCTTTTGTTTTATTAATAATAAATATTTTCATTACAAAATTGTAATTGAAGAAGATAAAGTTATATGTAAATACACTTGCTTTCTGGGGCACTATATTTACATAACTCCAACACCTAGTAGATGTAGATGGAAATAAAATCCTATACAAAAAATAAATCCCTATACAATAGCATAATAAAATCCCTAGAGATTAGGATATGATTTTTCCCATATTCAAATCCCTAGAATTTATACAAGAAAAGTGTTGATGGTAGCTCATATTTAAAGTGGTAACAAATACTTCTCATTATTTGTTTTATCTACTTCATTAAGACTTTTGATCTTCCTATAGTTCTTGAATCTCTATAAGTGTTTTCTCTTATTTTAACTTCTGTAGGATCGACCTTTGGTCACTCTAAATTTCCTCCAAAAGTGTTTGAATATTAGGTTGACAAATGTTCATATTTTTTAATGCCTCTTCCCCATGGTTTTGTGCTAGTTAATAGATGATCGTATCAAAAATATTTTCAACCTTTTGAGTTTTAGCATTGAGCTCAACATCTTTAGGAACATTTAAAACATATTCTCCCATAAATACTTTAACAATCCTCATATATAACATATCTTTGATGTCAAGGTTAGGCATTGTATATACAAAGTTCATCTAAGGAAGCATTTAAAAAATCCATAATTTCTTCACTAAGTGTGTTTTATACGTTCCTCCATATTTTTTCCTCATTTTTATTATCACCATTTTCTATAAGTAGCTTGCAAATAGAAAGCCAAATTGCAATTGTGAATCTTAACAAAGCACCATAAATATAATAAATCATGTCAATTCACCACCCCTTACTCTCCCTCTTTCAAGAAATGGTGTGCACAATTATGCGATGTAAATACCATAACATTGGTGATTTAATGTAGGAGCCCTTAGTTTTTGTAGAATTATAATCACAACTTTCATGGGAGATTTTGCACCAAAACTCTATGTACATCGTTAAGGAAGTCAAATTTTGAATTTAGATATTCAAATGTTTGCATAAGATCCAAAAAATAAAACCCAAGTTTTACATTAAACTTAAAAGTTGGCATCTCAAAATCCACACTATCCATAAAAAAGGTAATACCATTCGACTCTTCCATCCCCACATCTTTTTTAAAATTGAAAGTTGTCAAAATTTTGAGTGTAAATTCAGTGTAAGTGTCCTCCCATATTTGAAAATAATTTTTATTATTCGCATTAATAAGCACCAATAATAATAACAAAATCCCTGTAAAGTCCTTTAAGACATTGAGTCTATAGAGATCTAAAAGTACACAACCTTACCCCTAATTGATAGAGATGTTATTTCCGATAGAACCATAGAAAAAAAGGAAAAAATAAGAATAAAAAAATAAATACACGAACAAGAAAGAAAGAAAGAAATAAATAAAATAAATAAGCTATTAGAAGAATTGTTTAGTTAATGTAAAGAAATGTTTAGATTAAATAACTAAGAGAGAGAAGTACTACATATAATGTTTAGGCTAAATATATGACATAAGACTTAAATGAAAAGGTTTAAGAGGCATAGTAGAAAAAGAAGGACCTATTTATATGAGATCCTTTACCTATATACTAGTACACCAAAGTTTCCTATTGAAAGTCATGTATTCGATAAATTCTAGCAGAGTTATATCATTCCTAATCACCTTTTCCTAATTCTTTTTAAGCCTTCCTCTTTTTCTCTTACAATCCTTAAGTACAATCTTCTCGTATCTTCTTACCTGAGCATTATGATATCTACTCTTAACCTGTTTGAACCACCTTGGCCTTGTCCCATTAATTTTCTATCAATATTAGCCACCCTTAATTTATCTCCTATTATTACATTCCTGACCTTTTCAAAGAAGATTTCACATTTAATGGAGCATCCTCATTTCCATCAATATTAACTTATGACTGTGCATTTGTTTAATAGGTCAATACTCTACTCTATAGAGCATAGCTGACTTAATCACTAAACAATAGAATTGACATTCAGATTATTAACCATTTTCTCTAATTCTACATCCAAAACAAGTTCTACCAGACTATATGGTTTGGAGGTTGGTATAATTTGATTACCATATTTGCATGAAAGATAAACATATAATACATTTAAGAAGTTAATCATGCGTGCATTAATGCCAACATCTAAGTCCTTCCTAATATTTCTTGCATAATTGAGAACAATATGCAAGAAATCGATAGTGGACAAGGATTTGTCCATATTTTGATCCAACATTTGGATTATATCTACCTAATAATAGTTCAACATGGCATTCAAGTCTTCCATAACATTTTAATGATTGACTTCAAAATCAACCCTTCCAATATTATTCATCACAAATAAGGAGTCCATTATATAACTGCCAAAAAAATCATAACAAACACAAACTAAGTAACAAAATTAATAAGAAGATGCTAACAAATTGTCACGTATTTATGAAATGAGACATAAAAAATGCAAGAACATCACTTAAGATGAGTACAAACATAACATTCTTAGCAATCTTATTATCGGTAGACTTGCATAACATTTCAGTCAACATAACTAAGAATGTTTAATAATATTCAATAAAATACCCATCAACAGTTATTAAATCGTCGTATAATAACAACTTTACCTCGTTTTTAAACCGTTACTTCTTTTGAGGAACGTAATGTAAACATTTTCAAAAATAGGAGTTCTTTTATGAGATATAGATTGCTTCCGATTTGCCTCCAGCTATTCACATGTAACATTGTTCACATTTACCTATAAATCCTTCTTTTCTTACATTGTAACATAATTACCAAAGTACTTTAAAAAACATTCTCTACGTTTCAATATATACCATTTACTTTAACTTCCTTTGCTTACTCTCTTTATTTGATGTCTCCTTTTCTTCTCTCACTCTTATCTCTATCTTTATCCACCACCAATCTCTCACTGCACCTTGAGATAGTTTTAATTTGTTTAGGTTTGACATTGGCATATCTTTATATCTCAAAACCAGATCATTAGGATTCATTGCTATCATTGACACTAACACCACCTTATGCCTTGGGATATCTTTAACTTCATTTAAGTCCTTTATTGTGCATCTTTATACTTTGAGATCGATTCGTTATTATTCTTCTTTGTCATCGACATTGTCTCATGCCCTGAGACTTCTTCTCTTCCTTGCCATTAAACTCAAATATTAAAAACTATTCACTTTTGACAATTCTATTAACACTCAACTTGCATAATTCACAACATGCATAATAGTACTACTTATTAAATATACCATATTAATATAACTTTATTCCATGCAAACTTTAGAACTTGTTCTTTACTACAACACTTTGCCTATCCCCGTAAACTTCATCTCTGACCTACATTTTCAAGTTTATATCAAATAGTATATACATCATTATTTTCAATTAAGTTGGTAGTTTATTACCTTTCTTTTCGCATTCCTAACTTTCATTTTTTCTTAAGAAGGAAAAAGTGCTCTAATATATCTGTATCCTTCTTTCGTGGATTATGACAATCAAAAAATTAATTTCAGCCTCAAGCAAATTATCAACAAAATTCATTATTTTCTCCAAATTAAACTTAATATAATCTAAATTCCAAAAGCCCCATAACTATACGGGATGATTGGAATCTACAATACGGACTCATTAGAATCCATTTTAGGGCCTCATCAACTAGTGGGCCGGTGATATTGGAGGGCTTGGAGGGCGATGACTGTGAATCTATTTGGTCTGATTAACATGTGGACGTGGGTCAATGGAGTTGATGTCCGAATTGAACAGCCTGTTTATCAAGGAACGATACTTTTCTTCGACAGAAAGCCAGTTAAATAAAGATACACCTAACGATCTTCAAAATCGATCAGAAAACAAAAACGTGAATAATGGACCCCAAGTTAACCGAGGTATTGCAGCAATTCGAGCGATACAAGGCCGCTTGTACGAGGGAGGACATAGATTCTTGTTGCAATCTACTTTCCCAACTCAAGGTTCAACCTTTTCTTCACCAATCCCTATTCTTCCCCTTTTTGTTATTATTATAGAAGAAGAGTTGAACCAGATATTATTGGGACTGATTGTTTTTTGTTTCCTTTGTAGGTTTCGTTGACGGGATTTAGAAGCTTGCCGCCACTCTTCGAGGATACTCCTAATGCTATTCGCGAATTGACAATTGCAAGTAATTGTTCTTTGGGAAAATCTTTCTCTTTGTTTTTCTTAGTTAAAACCAAAATGGTTATTTATTTGATGTTGTAAACTGTTGTAAGAAACTAAATTAGAGATGACAGTAGATTTGGTGAGCTTTGAATTGGAAATACTCACTTTGGGTAGTCTGTTCCACTGAACTAGTGGAGTCGTTACTCTTTTTTGTTCTTTATCTTTGTTTTTCAGAATATATTTTCACATGTTATTTTCAACTTTTGAAAATTTTTAGGGGATATATATGAGCATGCAGTTCTTTTAAGTGTGAAGATTGGTGATCAAGATGCTTTTGAACGAGACTTCTTTCAGTTGAAGCCATACTACACGGATGCCGGGTAACTTGTCAATAGGCTTTTAGTAACTCTTTTGCTGATTACGGAATTTAAGTTTAAACACATAATTGAACTGGCACTAGTTGTTAGTCAAGAGCTTCTATGTAGAATGTTTTCTTATTACT
The DNA here is from genome assembly GCA_025434745.1 of Erythroxylum divaricatum. Lineage (NCBI taxonomy): Eukaryota > Viridiplantae > Streptophyta > Magnoliopsida > Malpighiales > Erythroxylaceae > Erythroxylum > Erythroxylum divaricatum. Next base: position 30,597,201 of record JANTPM010000246.1, on the reverse strand, counting down.
CCATGACCAGTTCATAGTTTTCAAAATGACATGGTAAAAGTAACTTCGACTATGTTATTGTCACATTTGACTGCAAAATAGATTCTATTTAGTTTATTATGCTGACCATTATTACCTTTTTGAACTATTAGAAGAAAGAATTACAAATTGCTATTAGATATTAATTTCATGTTCAGATCACTTATTCTTATTTCATTTTTTTTCCTTTCCTTGGGGCAGGAGCCGCCTTCCTCCATCTGCTCAGGAGCATATGATCTTGGGTCTCAATCTCTTGAGGCTTCTTGTGCAGAACAGAATTGGAGAATTCCATACTGAGTTGGAACTACTCTCACCCACCACTTTGGAGAATCCATGTATCAAGCATGCTGTGGAGTTGGAGCAATCCTTCATGGAAGGGGCTTATAACCGTGTCCTGAGTGCAAAACAAAATGTACCGTACAAGGGCTATGACTACTTCATTGATTTCTTGGCAAAAACAGTAAGGTAACTTGCTTCATTCAAATCTGAGACATCTTTTTAGTTATCTTATATATCAGTTGTAATACACAACTAATATATACAGAACTTGATATAAAAGTTACATAAAATGAAATATGTTTTAGTAATGACTGAGGACTTAATCTGAAAGCTTCAGAGAACGAAACAATTTTAAAAATGTCAGGGAAGTCAATCTAAAAGCTGACTGTCACTGCTCTGTAGAAAGATGGAAGTTGTTGGTTAGAAGCTACATGCAGCTGCCAGTTATTTTGGATATGGTTAGAAGCTACATACAGCTGCTCTGTACAAGTTTTCCCCCTGTTGCTTGGCACTTTGAATTGTCTTTATTTTTATTTTTTAATGGTAAATGATAATATATTAATAAAAAATGAAGTTAGAAGTTTACAACAGATAGAACTGAGCTAGACAATTCAACAAAAAGCTTGCATCTAAGTGAATCCATCACTGGGGCAAGGATGCAGATGCTTAAGCAATTAGCCTAGTGGAAAAGAAATATCAACTGGGAAAGGACATTCCTCAAAAACAAAGAGTGGGTCTTTAGCTGTGGTGAACAGGAGGACAGGCTGATTAGAGGTTCCATCTAGCAGCAATGCTATTTTTGAGAGAGAAGTTAACCTCTGTAGCAATAAATGCTGCTATAGTCCAATTTATGATTTATTAAAGTAGCACTAATTTCATCTTGAAAATCCTACTATTCCTTTCATGTTGAAGTCCATAAATCAAAAATAAATATAGAATAATAGTTGATTTGTGATCATCACTGCTGCCCAATCTATAGTTCCTTGCCAAGCCTCTTCGTTCCAATCCATAAGACAAAGGAGCATTAGAGACCGCCAACTGTATGTGGTATAAATGCAATCCAAGTGCATGTGATCGTCCCCCTCTAGGTGATAGTTGCAGAAGATATGATTAGTAGAGGGTAAGTTCAAGAAATGTAGTTTGTCTTTGGTGTTATGTCTCTGTTTTGTAAAGCATGAAATTGGCCTTGGGAATTTTGTGCTTCATCCAAATTAGCTTGCACAGTGTTTGACTTGGGGCATGTCGTCTGAGAATCTCCAATGAGTTATGTTAAAAAAAGAGTTCAAGGGGCTTGCTAACCACAATATCCTGTCATTCTTCCTCCAGTGGCCTCCACTTACATCTAGTTATAAGTGTGGGGCAGTTGTATTTATTGATTGGCACTTGTCTCTTGGCGGTGCCTTTGAGCCCATTGAAGTGCTGTCTTCTTACCCTGTATATATATTTTTTCAATATTAGGGCTAATGTTAAGATCTTTCTTTTTGTATGCTTTCTTGATATTTTTTCTCAAGAAAAAAAAAGATCAAATATAGTAGCCAACCTTCCAATTGTTTTGGATTCTAGCTAAAAGAACTCTAGAATTATTGATTGGCCAGCTCCATGTGTTTTCTTTACTAAACTTTGCTACTTTGGGATATCTTACAGGCCCTGTGTGTAAATTCTCATTGAAAGAAATTTGTCTAGATGATTGAACTTGTGCCAATTATTAAACTGGAAGTGGGATGTTTTGGCACCAATTCTAAGAGTTGGCATCTCCATCTTTGAGCTAATTTATTATAGCCTTTTGCTAAATCAAGGAAAGAAATTCTAAGGCTTGGAGGTAAGGGCGTAATTTCTGTTTTCACCTGGCCTTGAATGCTTCATCTAGAAGATTGAGATACACATCTTTTGACTCCTATCAAGCTCTTCTTTAGCCTTTTTGACTGCCTGCAAGGAGTTTCCAATAGAAAATCTGTTAGAGTTGTTTGAGATGTCTCTAGAATTCGTTTTTTCCTGTTAGGTTTTGCGTAATCTTTTAGCTTCTAAAGTGGTTTTCTTTTTGGTGATATGAGATGGCTTTTTTGAACTTGTTTCTATGTTTTTGGATTGGAATAAAATGATCTAACATTTTTTTAGTCTTTTTGCCTCAATCATACTGCATATTTGGGTTGCTGAAGGAAATAACTTCCCTAAACAAAGTTCCCTTGTTGGATATGATCCTGGAAGCGAGTTTCAATTTCTTCTTAATAATTTATTTTACTGTATCACTTGCAGGGATGAAATAGCTGGATGCAGTGAGAAGGCTTATGACTATCTTTCTCTGACTGATGCCCAGCAAATGTTGCTCTTTTCTTCTGATCATGAGCTTTTGCAATATATCAAAGAGGTAAAAATTTATGATCCTCTAGGATACTGATTTTTTACAGTGATCATGTAGCGTATGAATAAGCTTGTGAATAAGGTCACTTTGATTGTTGATTTTCATTTTGGATTACGTCAACTACCTAGCAATTACAGAAGTTTATAGTTTGGATTGTTGGAAACTCAGGAAAGGATTTGGTGGGACATACTATAAGGGAAACTGGCTTTTGTTAAATTTTTAGGACATACATCAGTAAGCTTACGAAAGTATGAACAAGCTGTTGATGTGCGACCTCTGTGTCTCTCACATACATTTTGTTTAATATTGAGTGAATATAGAAATTCTTTTGGTTTGTCCAGGAACATCCAGAATGGGAGATAAAGAACGGAATAGTAATTTTCCAGAAGGCCAAGGAGTCTGCTCCTTGCAAGGAAATACCATCTCTGCAACTCATCAACCAGACACTTAGCTATGCAAGAGAGTTGGAGCGGATTGTGTAGATTACTAGATCAAGGGTATCAACTCAATATTCAACTTAAAACTGTTCTTTTGAGATAAAAATTGCACTATCTTCAATACTTTTGAACTGGTCCGGTTTGTATTGTTTTTTGTAGTGCCTTCAAATACATTCTTTTTCTCAGTAACATGGTGAAATTTGCAGGACTTCAGTATCTTGATTTGTTATAAGTACCAAGCAATCAGACTGCAGCCTAGTGTCTTATTATGATTATTTAGAATAGGCAAAGTTTATATGTGCCGGTTCAAATCACTAAGTTTTAGCTGTGTAGTATATCTGTTGCTCTAAATCCTTTTCCTACACCTTATCTATTTTCAAGGATTTATAGTTTAGCAGTTATAGTGAATTGATAAAGACAATCAGCTCCAGCAAACAAAGGTGGTAAGAGATTTAGCCCATGATTTGATGCGGGCAAGTCTTGCTAACATCAGGAACCTGTGAAAGGTGAACACTAATCTGTTGAAATTTTGAAATCTTGGGATTAAAGAGGCAGAATTCGTAATCCAAGCTGTACAAAGTCAATTGGAAGAACAGTTGCTCCATACTCTTGAATTGAATGAAATTGCTAATTTTCATGGTAAATTCCTTACGGATGATTAGTCGGATTGGGAGGTTAGCTTAGAACATTATTTCAAATGGAAACTCGTGGAAGAGTGTCAAAAGTTATGCTGTGTTTGGTCGCTGTCTTTAGGAAGCAGAGACGGAACGAGACAGAAATTTAGAGATGGAATAGAACAAAAATTGAAAACAATGAGGTGTTTGATTGTGATGGACAGAACAAAAAAATTCTCTATCTCGAGGACAGAAATGTGTTTGGTTGTAGTGGACAGATTTAACAATGCCAATGACAAAAATGCTCCTACAGTATAATATAATTGGAAAGATGTAATTCATTGATTATTTTAAAATAAATAATTTATATTAGTAAAAAAAGTTAACAAATAATAATAATAATAAGAACTTAATTTTGTATAATAATAATAATAATTAATTAATTAATTAATTAATTAATAATAGAAGAAGAAGAGGAAGAAAATTATAATAATAAAGAATTTAATAATCACAATAATAATAAGAAAATTAATTATGAATAATAACGATGAAAAAAATAATAATAAGAAATTTATTATAAAAATAATAATAAGAAATTTATAATAATTATAATAATAATAAGATAATTAATTTCATATAATAAAAATAATAAAAATAATAATATTATTAATATCAATAATAATAAGTAGAAAATTTATAAAATTTTAAATAAAATATTTTAGTGATTAATTATTAGGGCTTAGCTATAGCAACCGTAATTATATAAATTATATATTTATGTAATTAATCACATAAAGTTTAATTGTAGTTAATTATTTTAATATAATAAATTTTATCCCACAAGATTTTATTATATTTGAATAATTAATTAAGATAAAATATCAAATTATTTTCCAATTTTCCCAAAGGTATTAGAAATTGATATATAAATAGTTTTATCATAAAATTTAGCATAAATATGTTTGAATTAAAAATTTAGCCTACAGGTAATTTTTATGTCATTTGATTTATGTCTTTTAAGATATGTTTTACATTGACAAATACATATATACAGCTTTTTAGCCTTAGCTTATTAATAAGTAGCATGTATGTTTAAATTATGCAGCCATTCAAACTGTTAATTTGTCTTATACAAGTTGTGAAATTCCTAAACTAAAGGGTGAAAATTATAACATTTGGAAGGAAATAATTCTTCTTCATCTACGGTGGATAGAGATTGGTTATACCATCCGGAAGAATGAACACTTAAGATAACAGAGGCCAGCATTATAGTTGAAATTGCTCTTTATGTAATTTGGGAGCAATCCAATCGCCTAAGTGTGATGTTCATTAAAACCAAAATTTTTGTTGCCATTCGTAGTTTCATAGAACAACATGACAATGTTCATGTTCTACTAAAGGTTGTTAATGGGCAATTTGAAACTTTAGACAAAGCTTTTGTAAGCACTCTAATTATAAAGTTTTCATCTATAAGGCTCACCGATATCCAAGATATGCGTGAGCACATCATGAAGATGAGGGATATTACAACTTAGTTAAAGAAACTAGAGGTTGAGATGTCTGATTCTTTCCTTGTGTATTACATTTTGAATATGTTTCCACCACCATATGGACCCTTTAAAACCTCTTTTAATACACATAAGGATAAGTGGTCAATAAATAAAGTAATGACCATATGCATCCAAAAAGGAAGGGAGATTATTGATGGAATAGGGAAAGAGCTCATAGAGTACACATCTGGTTGTTCATGGAAAGAAGAAAAATCAAGCCAAATCAAAGGGAAAAGGTCAAATACCTACCCAAGCTGACATTAAGAAGGAATCCAAGTGCTTCTTTTACAAGAAAAAAGGACAAATGAAGAAGGATTATGTCAAATATAAGGAACGACTTGAAAAGAAAGGTAATCTAATCTCATTAGTTTGTTTTGAATATAATAAAGCTTAAATTTGTCATGAAACATGGTGGATTGATTATGGTTGTACAATCCATATTACAAATGTGTTGCAAGATTTGCAAAAACCCAAGGAAGCCAATGGAAAATGAGTAATATATCTTATCAGGAAACACGACACATTTATATGTGGAGGTTGTTGGAGATTGCAATTTAATTTTATATACTATTTTAATTTAAAATTAAAAAGATATTTTATATTCCCAATTTCTCAAGGAAATTGATTTTAGTTTCAAGACTTGTACATTTGGACATTCCTTTCATTTTTCAGACAATTCTTTAGTGTTAAATTATAAATATGAGTTTGTTAGGAATGGTACATTATTTAGTGGTCTTTTCTGATTTAACTTACATGATAAGGTCTGTTAGAATGCATCATATGTTTATGATGGAACAAAACGTTATGTCATTAATGAAAATTCTTTTATGTTATGGTATAGAAGATTAGGACATATCTCCATAGAAATGATTAAAAGATTGGTGACTGATGGAGTATTTAGTATTTTGGGTTTTAGGTTTTGCTTATTTTGAAGCTTGTGTGGAATGCATAAAGGGAAAGCAGACCAACAAAAAAAGTTAAGACATATTAGAAATCATACATATGGACATTTGTAGTCCAGATATGGACTCATATCGTTAGAAATATTACATCTCATTTATAGATGCTTATTCATGATATATGTATCTCTACTTGTTTCATAACAAGAATGAAGCACTGGATGCTTTCAAAATATTCAAAGTTGAAGTGGAGAAACAATGGAGTAAGCAAATTAAGATCGTAAGATCTGACAGAGTTGAGGAATATTATGGTAGATATATTGAAGGTGGACAAGTACCTGGTCCATTTGTGAGGTATCTTCAAGAAAATGGGATAGTAGCCTAATACACTATGCCTGGATCTTCAGACCAAAATGGTGTGGCAAAAATAAAAAATCAAACATTATTGGTTATGGTACAAAGCATATTGATTAGCTTGAAACTTCCTAAGTCTTTATGGACTGAAGATCTTAATAAGGCTTTGAATATATTAAACTGGGTACTAACTAAGGTTGTTCCAAAGATACTATTTGAGTTATTTAAAGGTTGAAAATTGAGTTTGCCACATATTTGTGTCTGGGGATGTTCGTCTAAAATAAGAATTTATAATTCATAAAAGAAGAAATTGGACCTGAGGCCCATGAGTGAGTATTTCAATAGATATGCTGAAAGGTCTAAAGGATATAGGTTATATCGTCCATCATATTACACTAGAATTTTGGAATCAAGAAATGCAAAATTTCTTGTGAATGACTTGATTAGCGGGAGGGATCAATTTCAAGATACAGTCTCTAATAATAATAATATCAATACTTCACCTTCCTCCTTAAATAGTAAGGTGTTTATCATTGACGACGATCCTCAAGTTCAAATAGATATTATACGACCAACTATTGAAATTCAATAGCCTACAGTAAACATAAATGACAATCGAAATATTCCAGAAGTTGTTGACAATCTAGTAAATCTAGTTATTCAAGAACTACCTAAAAACATTAAGCAATTAGTTAAACATCAAACTCTACAGGAGGATGTTGGTGTAACATTAAGGAGATCTACTAAAACAAGGAAATCAATTATTACTAGTGATTATGATGTATATCTACAAGAATATGAGTATAATATAGGAGCTAAGAATGATCCTAAAACCTTTTCAAAAGCCATGAGTTACATTGAATCAAATTTATGGTACATTTCCATGAAGTAAGAAATGAATTTTATGAAGAATAATGATGTTTGGGATCTTGTTGAGTTAACTAAAGAAGCAAAACCCATAGGTTGCAAATAGGTAGTTAAGACAAAGAAAGACACATTAGGCAACATTGAGAGATACAAGGCAAGACTCATCGCTAAAGGATTCACTTAAAAGGAAGGAATCAATTACACGTATACATTTCCTCCCGTGTCTAGAAAAGATTCATTTTGTATAATTTTGGCATTGGTTGTTCACTTTAACATGGAATTGCATCAAATGGATATAAAAACAGCTTTCTTAAATGGTAACCTAAAGGAGAATTTGGTTTACAAGCTTAAAAGATTCATATATGGATTAAAATAAGTGCCCTGCCAGTGGTATTTAAAATTTGATGATATTATCTCATCATTTGGTTTTAAAGAAAATATTATGGATCAATGATATATCAAAAGTTTAGTGGGAGTAAATTTTGTTTTCTTGTATTATATATGGATGACATATTACTCTTAATCAGTGATAAGGATTTGTTACATGATATGAAACAATTTCTCTCTATGAATTTTGAAATGAAAGATATGGTGATGTGTCTTATATCATTGGCATTAAGATTCATTGAGACAGATTTCATGATAATTTGGGTTTGTCTCAAGAAACCTATATTAATAAATTTTTAGAGAGATTTCAAATGAAAGATTGTTCACTTAGTGTATCTTCCATTATGAAAGAGGGTAGGTTCAATTTGGAACAATGCCCTAAAAATGATTTTGAAAGGGAACAAATGAAAAACTTTGAAAGGGAACAAATGAAAAACATTTCATATACTTCTACAGTTGAAAGCCTAATGTATGCTCAAGTTTGTACAAGACCCGACATTGCATTTGCTGTTGGAATATTAGGTAGATATCAAAGTAACCCAGGATTAGATCAGTGGAGAGTTGCAAAGAAAGTATTGAGGTACCTTCAAGGGACAAAAGATTATATGCTTATATACAGGCAAATCAACAAACTAGAGGTAATAGGGTACTTAGATTAGATTTTGCTGGATGTGTTGATTCACAAAAGTGGACATCAAGTTATATCTTAATTTTTGCTCATAGAGTTATATCTTAGAGGAGCGTCGAGCAATCTTTAACTGCTAGTTCCACCTTGGAGGCTGAGTTTGTTTCTTGCTTTGAGGCTATATCGTATGGTGTATGGCTAAAGAGCTTCCTATATGGGCTTAGACTTAGGGATTCTATTTCTAGGCCATTGAGAATATATTGTGACAGTTCAGTTGCTGTGTTTTCTAGCTAAAAATAATAAGAGTGATAGTCGGAATAAACACATCGACATCAAGTTTTTATCTATAAGAAACGAGTTAGGGATAAGAAAGTGATCATTGAATACATTAGCACTAAATTGATTGTAGCTAATCCTTTAACGAAAGGCATGCCACTAATGAAGTTCAAAGATCACGTTGTTAGAATGGGATTGAGTTCCATTAGATAGTTTTCATTGTATGGACAATATTGATTTCATAAAACTCTTTTATAATATTTTCTCATATTATACTGAACATTATTGAATTTTGAGAAAATTGATTATTTTGGACTTAGGATAAACATAGGGTTTATTCATTAAGTGATGTTACCACATTTGGGTTGATACAATTATAGTATACTATAATATATGGAAGATAATACCCAACTATTAAAGGACCTATTGTCATGATTCGTATATTGTACTTGGATCGGATTAGGATTTGATGCCAAGTTAACTGTTAACAAGTGAGAGAACGTGAGAACTTTTCATATTCTTGGTACTAATAATCCACCATTATGTAGTTAATGGGTATTCATATCCTGGTTTTATGATAACTAATAAAGTTCTTGATGGGAGCACATTCATAAGGGAAAGCTTTTGAGCATTTAGTAAAAGTTGCTCCTGTGTGACCAACAGGTCATAAGTTTGAATCACGAAAATAGCTTCTTTGTAAAAATATAAGGGGAATATTGCATATATCAATAATCCTTCCCAGACTCTCACAAAGCAGGGAGCCTTGTACATTGAGTACATTGACCTTTGTCCAATGGGAGCACATTTATATAGGTTTTCTTGTAGATTTTGGGGTCCCTTAAGTTTTTTTTCTCTTCTGAAAACACACACTATTAAATTGGAAATTGAGAATTTAGAAAAATTCCAAAACACAGACTCTCAAACAATAATGGTTGGAGTATTTCATTTTTCTTCCACTTTTAATTTATATGTTATTCTAACGTATGTTGTTGTTGAATATATATGTTAGAATTGGCTAACTTCTGAATTCATATTTAAATTTATTTACCTATTAAATCAACGTCTTGCATACCCCACAATACAAAATGAATGCTTCATACCCCACAATATTCAACATAATCATATTCAAGCACTAGGATCGTATTTCATAAAATTCCAAAGTCGTCTTTGTACATTCTATTTTAAGTTAATATTTTAACCTAATTTCCTACCCACAAGCTTACAATGGAAAGTGATACATAATTATATTTAAAAAATCATATTCAAAACTAAGATAAATTTTTAAAAAAAATTATACATTCCCTTTTTCAATAATTTCCTAACCTAATTTTCTACACAAAAGTTGAAACTGAAATCAAACTTTTTAACAACTTATTAATAGTTTTCCCTAAATTGATGCTTTGAATTGACAAAGAATAGTAAATTAAGGATAATCTAAAAATATATACATGCAATGCATCATTCATCTGAAATAAAAAAATTAATAGACTAACCTAATTTTATCACACTAAACCAATTATACAGGCATGTCGTTAATCTAACCTATGAATGCTTTACGGAATGGGAGCTTTACGACTCCTTTAGAACAACTTTGATCTTCTTGTGTCAAGTTGCTTAGAGGATTTGCTCAAGCGTTAATGAACTTCGAGCTTCAATGCTAATCGGATAATAATAAAAGGATAATGTTGTATTTTCTTTAACGGTCATGACATAAACTTGAAGAGTTGTGTTTCATTTAGGAGCAGTTGAGAAAATAACCGCAAGGAAACAATCTATTTAATTTGTTTAAATGAGATTCAAAAAGGATAACGATTATCATAATCATTAAAAAATCCTAGTCTCCCAAGATATCAATTCCTCTCACAGATTAGCCATCCGTGTGTGCAAGATTTAAGGTGTGATTTTTATGGTAACTCTAGTAGCTACTGAGGAGACGGTGTTCGTAAGATTGGGATCACGTGGGCAGAAGACAACATAAAGATTAATTCGCTTCCGCATCAAGGTTAGTGATCTAACCGGAATTAATCCTACAATGATATCAGAGCAAAGGTATGTTTTAACTTCTGCCTCGTTTCTCTATTAACAATCAGTTTGTTATTATGCTATTAACAATTAGTTTGTTAATTGAATTAAGATTATGTAATCAAGTATATGATCCGTTTAAAAACCACATGAATTTTTTTTTTATTTCTGATACAACCGCATCCAGTCAGATTATTTACTTTCAGATATGTATTCAAACCTACCTCACTCCATCTTAAGCACCTGTCCACCGATTATGAGGAATGTCGGTCGCGTGAATGACAGCGTTAGTCATATCTTCGGCCGATCTACGCGATGCTGCAAAGATCACCATGGAAACAGACACTCATGGCCACGCGTGTGAGTCACGCGCCACCTGTTGAGTGGCGTTGACGGCATGGTGGACATTGTTCGCCTCTCTTTCGACTGATCTATGATATGGCAGTGTGAAATCGAAAAGCCTGTGAAGACTCCTGTGTGGAGTCGTGTTTGTTTTTCCTTTTGGCATCGAGCATGGTCGTTGGGCATTGGTCCATCTTCGTCCTCGACTCCCAGCGGTAGCACAGATAGGTGGGGAAGGGTGGAGTGCGGCAAAGATAAGGGCGGGTATTGTGTTTCTCTGGTTTGTTTTGTGGTTTGACAGAACCCATGACAGCGTTTTTTTAAGAGAAGATAGAAAGTTTGTGTCATATGTTTGTGAAAAAGGAACTGCGTAGGAAAACAGAAAAGTTTTGTTTCTTTAAAGTAGAGAGATAGAGATAGGCTTTAAATGAGAGCATGTTGCGCAGATATTAAAAGCTATGGCTTGGCTATGAGAGCATGCTGCGCAGATATTAAAGGCTTTATATGTATAAGTGTAGTACACGTTTGCTTTAAAGAAAGTCTACTGCGCATATGAAGACATTAAATGCTATTCATGTGATCATGTCAGTGTATCCCTTTTTTACTTGTATAGGTGTACACGTTTGCCTCTTTAAAGACAATCTTTAAAGGTTTTATATATATATATATATTTATGTAATATATTTATGACATAAAAATTAACTTTGTGACATAAAAGGTTAATTTTAAAATTTTGGTAAATTTGTTTTTGCTAAATTAATTTGATGTGAAATATTTTTAAATGATATGTCCATTTATTCATTTGTTTAATTTTCACTTCAAATTATATAAATTATTATTATTATTGTTATTTACATTCATTAATGATATGTGAATGTGTTTTACATAAAGGGAATTATTATTTGTTATATAAATTTGTTTTATAATAATAATAATAATAATAATAATAATAATAATAATATGTTTTTTTCATTACAATTGGTTATGTTAATTGGTTTAACACCTTATATGTATCTATGTGAATATATATTTGGAATATGTTTCATGTGAATAATTATAAATTATAAAATTTTCTAATTTATGTCATAAGTGATGATTATGAGCTTAGCAAAATTTT
>JANTPM010000246.1:30571308-30582181 GCA_025434745.1 Erythroxylum divaricatum | reverse complement strand
TGGTCTTTGGTAGATCTTGTCCTATGGACAAGAATTTTCGTATCACAGTTTTGAATTGGACAAAAATTTTTGTCTTTGTCCTTTGAAGACGGAACAAAAATAAGCGAAGACGGCAAGCAAACACCACTTAGGACAGAACAATTATGTCTTTGTCCTCCGTCTTTGCGTCTGCAGACGCTAACCAAATGCAGGGTTAAGATTGATTCTTTTGTTCTGATCATAGCAGCAGCAATGTGATAAAGCACGCTAAGTGTAAGATTAGATCAACAGCTATATATAACCAGGTCCATGTGGTTTGTTTTTCTTTTTAATTATTTGATTTGGCAGACAGGTATAGGTGTCATGGAGAGTAGCACCTGGTCCTCTTCGTTTCCTGGCGTTGAAGGAGCTTCCAATCCAGACGAGTTTATCATGCAGCAAAGCTTGATCTTTTCAGATACGCTCAAGGTGAGGTTACTATTATGATTCCAGTGGAGAACAAGATACGATGTACGTTTGTGCTTCTTTATGTTTGGGAAAAAGTTTGCCATATCTGTTTCTGCTTCTTTATGCTTTCAACTGTCGGAAAATCTCAATAGGTAGACTGCAAGGTTAATGTTTTCAGTATAATAGACATATCAGTCTCAGATGAGGGATCCATGAAGTGCAGCATGCTTCAGACCACAATACTTGGAGAAATCAGTCGCCATTCATTTTGATTTTTAAGAAAATTAGCTTTTCATCATTACAGGACTTGAAGAATGTTAGGAAACAATTGTACTCGGCAGCAGATTACTATGAAATTTCTTACAACAAAGTCGACGAGCAGAAGCAAATGTGAGCCGCATTTTTGTTGTCAGCTAATGAATACCTTTTTAAGATTTTTGACAGAAGGGTTACTAAACCACTGCATTTTTCAACAATTGTAGAGTGCTTGAAACCTTGAAGAATTACCTTATTCAAGCTTTGATCAGCACTGTGGATCATTTGGGTTCAGTAGCATACAAAGTCAACACTTTTTTTGACGAGAAAGTTGAAGAAATTTCAAATATAGAGCTTCATTTGTCTTGTTTGGAACAGGTTTCACCCTGGCATTCATATATGGGTCCTCTCACTCAATATCATAAAGCAGGGTAGTTAGATGCAACGCTCAGCTAGCCTTTAGACGTAAATCACCACGATATAGCATTTGTCTTGTTGTAAGTTACAGGGCTGTAATTGTTAATTGCTATGAGCACTAAACAATATTTAACCATTTTAGGATCTCTCTCTTCCCCTGCAATGCCTTCAATTCAATATAAATCACCAGACTCGTGAACTTCAACTTTTTTTTTTTTTTTTTGGCAATAACTTGCCTTCATCTGTCATATTAACTTTACCCCATTGGAGACTATCTGAACATCTAACATGGAGATGTTCAGATGGTATGACCTCAGTACTGGCAAAAAATGTACATACACTTGAATGTGGACTTACGTAGATCTTGGGTTAACGTCTTGCACCTCCAACATTAGGTTACTGATGTCTTGTTGGGTACGGGTTTTTTCAGAGAGTAAAAACATGCCAAGAGTATACCAACCAAGGCGGTCTTCTTCAACAATCGTTGATGATATATACTCCTAAGTACCATAAGAGTTACATTTTCTCAGGCAAGCTTGCTGGCAGTAATTTCATTTTACCTTTTACATGTCTCTGGAAGCTAATCTCTACAATGAACTAATTTCAGAAGAGGGCAACATGGATGCAGTTGACGGTGGCAGATCCAAACACCACAGTAGAACAACTGTTGGATACAATTTGGAACAATTTAAACAAGGTATTGTCTTCTGAATCTGTCAAGAATGTGTGGAAGCTTAACTATGATGAACTCCACATTAAAACAAATTCAGAGAAGTACTAAATTTTCATTGATCCATACTGATAATTGTTTACTCGTTACTTATGCGACTGTTCTGCCAATTTCAACAAGCAACAATCAAAAGGGCACCTTCTCCTTCTCGCAGGTAAACTTTATGACGTATTCACCTAGCAAATTATCATCATGACTAGTATAAGTTGAAGCTTTATAACTATTTACCAAATGCAGAGAATGGAATTTCAAATTGCCATCTCCAAAATTCAGTTTAAGACAAGGAACTTTCGCATTTGCAAAGATTTCAGACAACAAACAACCAGGTCTTAGAGAAGAAATTTTTCAAGAATTGTTCTATAGTTGTCACAATCCTGTACTGATTTTGTTTCTCTAGGAACAGAAAAAAGAGCGGCCTCTTCACAGCGCCTTCCCCTTTTACGTACAAGATCTATTCTCAAGAGACCAACCTCTCCAAACCACTCCACTGAGAGACAACAGGTAAGCTCAGCAATACTCCCAGAATGTAAAATGACGTTCCTATCTGTGAAGTAGTAGACAATGGCAGGCAACAAGGTGCCACAAGTTTATTATGATGCAAAGATGGTTTTACTAATGTTTTTCAGTACCCAACTCAGACCCAGAGATCAGTTTCATGGTCTAGAACCGTGCATGCTGAAAGAGAGAGGATGAGTGACATTCAACTATATTCAAGCAAGAGCAGACGCCTCTTTCAAGCCCTGCTCAGCGTGCGAAAGTCCAGAGAGGATGACGGAACCGGAAAGAATTAAATCGAGGCAGCAAAGCAAATGACTCAATTTCCTCTTCCCTTTTTCAATTTTACCAGCTTCCGTTTATAATTGGAACCCTATCCTATGTAGTGATTGTTCCCTGGTATAGAACCAGATTCTAGTTTCTCAGGGCAAACTGGGGCTCATGTTTAACATTTGGAGTTCTGAAGGTGGCTGTTAGGTAATTCCTATGTGACCTTTCAACAACTTTCTAGGTTTCTCTCATTCAGCAAACTGCACGAGTTCAATCACCAGAAACGAAACCCTGGAGATGTTTCTACTTGTGTCAGAATGCAACTTGAAGTATTTTAACTGAGAATCCATTTGTGCACAACATTAAGTAAATTCTTTTATATCCAATCTAGGCCTGAAATAACATTTCACTACACCCTTCCTTTTAAGATATCACCGCTTTAAAAATGTAACTACATTGCGAACTTCAAATTTTTTCAGAAGGATAGCAAATATCTTCGTGTCAAAGTGAACTTGAGTGAATATGACAACAGGTGGAAGAAGGCCCCACTTGCATATTTCAAGAGTCTGTATATAGCGATATAATGGCAGTCTCACATAGCGAGATCTGATACAAGTGGATCAGGAAGATTCCTGTGATGATATTGTGAACCCATGATATAACCCGGGTATCAACTAATGCTGAAAACGTTAAATGTGATGGAGGTTCTTACACGTCAGCTATCCCTCAGAACCCTAGATCAAAAGTAGGACATTCATCCATTTTCATTGGGCTCGCTAGATGCTTGGAATGACTGTTATTATCGCTTTCATCATCAGGAGAACAGACACCCCCTGCACACAAATTATGGGAAGCAAGATGGCACTGCACAAAGAGATGAGCATGTTATAAAAAAAAATGTTTTATATCATATAACATAAGCCTTTGGAAAAGATATAAATATTAGGCTCAGGTAAAAGAATTTTTAACCCGCATATGAGCCTAAAGGCATGCCCAAACCTAATAAGCTTTGAAAGAGCATCCAAGTCACCTCCACAGAAGGGTCTGGAGGACACTATAGGTTTATAAACCACACTACTTTGATGTACATCAATATTTTCCTAGGCGAGCTTTTGAATGAATAACAATATATATATAAACGTCTTTACAAACTCGTAATCCAAATACCCAGAAACCATTGCAAGCTGAACCTAATCTAATTAACGCTTAGTTTATTAGGATTGAACTTAGCATATTTATCACTGAGGCAAACTTTGAACACAGAGTCAGCAAGCGGAAATCCAAAATCACTGATTTGCAACCTATGCATGTTAATGCTTCACCTAATTGTGTTATCTCTGAAGACAGATGACACTTTAGAGAGGTTATGGCGAGTGATTAACATAAAACTTCAAGTATTTCATCCAAATGATATGGAAAAACTACTGATGATTATGAGTTGAAGACCAAAAAGCATTATTTATAACTATGACGAGGATTTGGATTGCTATGAGCCAAACCTGGTCAATATTTCTAGCTTTACTGTCCTCGGATCTTTGGCTACATATGAAAGCAGGTTTTTCTGCAAAACCCAAAAAGTTTTTGCTGATTGATCCTTGACATTAAGACCTGACTAGAAGCTAAACAGTGAAAAGTTACAAGGAGTGCAGAGAAGCTACCTTCAGAAACAGTTTTATTTGCTTCTGCAATATTAAAATCCTCAGCTGTTCCATTCTTCAGAAACAATTTCCCATGCAACAGGTCTCCCTCCGTACTTTCAGCGACAGTATCTGCACCTTGAAGCTCCTCGGTCGAGAAAGCATGCGTACTTATCTCACTGCCCATAACACTCTGTTGAGCTTTCGGCTTCTGAAGAATGGACAAAATTTGATGGGCTAGACAGGACCAAAAAATCTTTATCATTAGTTGCAGCTACAATGCAACAATCCATTAGGACCAGATTCAAAAGTAGCAAATAAGTTATGATCTTAAACAATATGCAGATTGTGCCACATGATCAACAAAAGGAATTTCAGGGATTCTCTTTTCATGTTACATCATGGCACTTCATGAAAAATTTTGCCAAATCTCACTGGAATGTGCAAAATTTATATTGCACAGCTGTTGAAAATGAACTTATATATCAAAAACCACTTGATCATGGGTATAACAAGTATGCAGCAAGTTTTCATCACCGAGGCATGCAATATAGCAGACAGACTATGCCTATCTCAAACACTATAAGGAAATGGGTGGCATAACACAACTAAGGGGTGTACCAGCACGCAAATCTTTGTTTCTGGGAACAATTTTGTTGATGCTTGTACTTTTTACACTTGACATACTTGAGTATGCATCTTCCTGTATATCCATAGGGTTTTGAAAAGATTCTGCCATGAAAGAAAAGAACAATCAAGAAGATCCAGCAACTAGAAAAAGGGAACAAAAGCAAGAGACTACATAATACTTGATACTAGAATGAAGACAAGTATTCAGTACCATATGAATACTAAATATAATTGCATCATGTTGCATTCAGTAGATAAAAACAATGGATAAACTAAGAAAATGACATAAAAAATTATATTACACAGTAGAACCGACAAAATGAATTAAAAAAAGGAGCAATGATAATCTGATGAAACCATGGAATTTCACTCAGATTAATCTAGTAACTTTATGCATGAATATGCAGCATAAGACAGACTGGTTCGTTTTGTTGCTTCTGTCATTTAGTTTCTTATATAACTGCCAACATACAGGGAGCCTTTTTTTTCCCTCATAACGTGCACGATTTAATTTGCATTAGTGGATAACTCTGACAGTGAGCTTTTATAAATAGGAAATGGTGATATATTAGGATGTAGATATATAATTCCCAACTTTTGCACAATTGCAGCTATTATTCTATTCATCTAATCGCTCTTGCTCAATATCCCCTAAACTCTTCAACCTCACTTCTCTATACTCTTCATTATCATCTTCTCTTCTCATCTCTACTACATACTCCTGGTTGTCTAGATTGATAGTAACATCTCACATCGTACTGGATAAAACTAACAAATTATCAGCTTAAAGACTAAATATTGGAATAAAACTTACTCATGCCACAAAGAAAGAAGAGGAGAAATCCATGCCTGTATATAAAAGTTTATCCATGTAACTGTTTACATATATATGTTTCTGTAATTGAAAAATATCATTATCAAGGTAGCACCATCTGTAAGGAAAAGGTTCAAAAATGACACTTATTCCAGCTGACCTTTCACCAAAATTTTGTCGATTCGGGGATTATCAAGATGCCCATTTGGTGTCTTTGTTTTGTCAGAAACATTGAAGACATCTTTTTGAACTTTCTGATCCCCTAGATACTGGTTTTCCACAAGTTCTTCAATGTCAACTAGATGAGTGTCAAATGTTATTGATTCCCCAGATCTTATTATTTCATCCTTTCTGAGAAATCTACTATCCAAACTTTTCCTGGTTGCATCATACAGCATAATCTGAATGGAGAATCACACTGATAAAATAATTAAACATTGTACACTTAAAAGGATGAACAAATATGAAAAGGAAAATAAAGAATAGACACCCAATGTCATTAAACAAAGAAATCCTCTTAGTATATTTACAAGAAAAATCTTTTAACCAATGGCTCTTGGCAGGAAGGCTGTTGGAGTGTAAGATTCACTCAATTCAACAAGAAAGATGATTTCTCGTTGAAAAGAAACGAGTTACTTAGTTCTAGAGTTAACCTGTCTGCCTAGGAGGCCACTATGAAAAAGTCTCAAGAAACCGTCATGATATTTCTTGGCTTTCTGTGTTACTTGCGTTGTGTATAAGACCTGCCATTCTACATTAACAGGGGAGGACATGTTAACTAGGAGAATTTTACTCATATTTATGCAGATAACATAAGAAAATAAAAACACCAAATATGAACAACATTACATGCAATGCTAAAAGAACAATAATAAATGCATTCTAAAAGAAGATTTGGTTTGTGCTTAAAGAAAAATGTCTGAGGAAAGTTGGTGGAAGAAGACTTTGATATATGGTGACTGCAAATTGGACAAGACGAAACTATATAAAAACATCATTACTGGAGTGGAAGAAACAACTATGAACAAGACAACCTACCTTTTCAAACAAGATTAACTAGAATCATGGGCATGGAATCCTAGTGTTTCAACAGAAAATTGCTCTTGATTTCTTCATCAATTGATTTGCTGTTTTTGTTAATATTACAACAGTTTCTCAGAATGAACTGTACTATAGAATTGTGATGCCGCCAGTCTCTCCAGTTTCAACCAACTGGTCATTAAATGCCACCAATTCACCATACTGTATATTACCATCGTTCCTAAAGAACCAGCTAGGTAGAAGGTTTTATGCTTTCATCATACAGCATGATCTAAAAATGAATCTGATAAAGAGATGTAAGGAAATGAAAAACAAATACAAGTTAGGTTATTTCAACTTTAATTAATTAACAAAGGTTTTGCACCCACACCATCAACAGGTTCAAATATAGGAGAGTCTGAAAAAAGATTTGAAAGGTCTAAAATAAATTGGGAAATCAACCTGCCCCAAGAGGATCCATCATGACACTTATTAGCCTTCTAAGTTAGCTGTTAGTGTATAAAAACTGACATCCTATGTCTAAAACAAGAAGTGATCTAAACGAAAAACAGTCTAGACTGCTTTCAGGGACAGCTAATTGACCTTTGCAATGATCCAGAACCGCAACCTCACATTTCCATATTATCTAACAAGTCACACACATGCCTAAAAGGAATGAAGACCTAAAGAGCAGTGTCCAAGCAAAAAAAAATAACAATGATAATAAATCTAATAGAATAATATTCAGCAGCTAACCTTTAATACTGGGTTTTAGCACATCCAGACTACTTTTCTTTGCTCCATACTTCTGCATTTTACTCTTCTTGAACTCTATAAAGTAACAACGGTCACAATAGTTCAAATCCATAATTCAAGAAGGTAGTTTTTCCAAAAAATTAAAACTAACCTCTGATAATTGCTCGTGAAGGGCTCAGATTATGTGATATCTTCTCCACGTTATCCTTTCTACCTAACAAAACACAGCTTGCGCAGTATTAAAGTATGGAAAGACAAAGAAGCAAAGGTAATATAGAAGATTATACTACCAGAAGTAGAAATTGAAGGACTCGCAAATTTCTTTCTAGGCCTTTCCAATACTTTTTTATTCCACTGTTGGAAGTTCGAATCGCATAGAGGCTCAACATGTCCCTGAGGATCTCCAACATGAAGAAGAAAGGTGTTGAAAGTGAGAGTTTGGCCTGTACTCACAACTTCTTCTTCCTTCAAGATCCTGCATTCCAGAAGCTTCTCGCAATCATCCAACAGCTTCACCTGAACAATCAAACGTAAAAATGCAACAAATATCATAGCTTAATCCGAGATATTTGGATGAACGGAAATTGTGGAAAAGTACTTTGTTGGAAGAGAGGTGCAGGTCCAAGAAGCCGTCATGAAACACTTTTCTTTTTTGCTTGATGTGCTTCGTGTAGGTTACATTCCATCTCTTCTTCGTCTTGTCCTCCATTGATGAACACCCCTAAATTTCTTGTGGGCGGGAAAGAAATCATCAATTTCAGATTCAGATTTCAGAGAGAGTGGATCTCAAAACGGTAATGTCGTTTGGAGGATGTTTGATTTTTGAGGCTCTATTTATCATTGTCCTAATTCCGTCAAATGGCTTGACACATAATAACAATTGCATCACTTTTGGCTAAAATTGTATTTTTTAAAATTAAAAAATTTATTAAAGGAACAAGAAACCAAAACAAGAAGAAGCAACTAAACCCAAAGTCAATAGCCTTGACCTTATATACCTGACCTAAGCTTCTTCATAATTGATTACAAACGCGAAAAAATCAGAACGAAAATTAGAAACAATACTCCTTGGGATATTATCCCAATTGAGACGGTTTGCATGAAATAAAGCGACTCTTGCTCACCAATGAGCGGCTTTATTAGTAATCCGAGAAGTCCATTGAAAGGACAAATGTTGGAAGTGATTCTTAAGTGAAAGACACTCATTAAACATTGCACCAACCTCTAATAAATTACTGGAAGAATTATTAAGATTGTTGATCACACAATCCGATTCAAGAACAATTCTGTCAAAATTTTTAGCCTTGAGCCAGTCAAAGCTTCTTTATAGAGATTGCTTCTGCAAGAAAAGCATCCGCACAACAAAGGATGTGACCTGAAAAGGCTTTAACAAACCGACCTTGATCATCCTTGAGAACAACCCCAAAACCCGAATTGTTGTCTCTTTTCGAAATTGAAGCATCAACATTGCACTTCAACCAACCAATTTCAGGTTTGCTCCAAGAGTGGCGAGGAGGAAGATTTCTGCAATTCGGTTGAACCTGATTAAAAGCACATTTTGCCTCTTTCCAACCTTTAAGAAAACCATCCACAAAAGTCACAATAACACTAGGAAGAGTATCCTTTTGCTCCCAGTAAAAAAGATTTCTATGGAACCAAATGCTCCAACAAATAGCTAAAATCCAGTTTCCCATGTCAGAATTATTACCAATTAAAACCGAGGAAATGCAGCATTTAATATCATCACCATGCAAATAAATATCTGCAGCATTCCAGACACTTCTAACGTAAGAGCAAGAGAGCATAATATAATTCACAGTTTCAACCAGACCACACCTGTTACAAGAGACATCTAGGGCTACTCCCCTGTCGTAAAGTCTTTGCTTGTAAGGGATAAAATCACGCAGCAGCCTCAGTGAAAATCCTTAATCTTCAGGGGGATCTGGGCATTCCAGATAGAATTCCAATTACCACCAATCGCATAAGAAGAGATATGTGAATACTGATCAGTAGCAATTTTATAACCCAATTTAACACTATACAAGCCATTCCTAGTAAACTGCCAACAGAAATGATCCGCAACCAATAATGAAGAAATGGGGATTTTGAAAACTTGAGAAGCATCTACCGGTCCTAAATTACCATTTTACAAACCAATGATCCCATCCTGAGTTCTCAGAGTTAAAAAGATCGCTAACCTTCATATTTTCCATACCGCTTAAGGGAGTTAAGCGCACAAAGAAATCGTCATCACGATTGAACCAAGGATCTTTGAAAACTAAATCGATTTTCCGTCTTCCACTCGCCAAGGAGCCCCTTTGCCCAACAAATTTTTTGCCAAAAAAATGTTCTTCCAAATTAAACTAGGGTTTCGACCTTCTGTGGCATTAAGAAAGTTGCAATATGAAAAATTTTTTGCTTTAAACAACTTACTTGGCAGTGAATTCGGGTGAGACAAAAAATGCCAACCCTGTTTACAAAGCATAGCAAGATTAAAACAATTTAAATCACGAAAATCCATACCATCCAGCTTCTTAGGAACACAGAGTCTCTCCCATTTTGCCCAATGAATTTTAGATCGGTTACCTGATGAAGAACCCCACCAAAAAGCATTTTGAATCATATACTTTTCACTACAATGCATAATACTTTTTAATAACTTCACTGTACGTGTATATAACATAATATAATAGTACTAAAATTAAGTATTTTAAATTTTTTATTTATTTCAATTATTATGTTAATTAATTTCTAAACCCATAATCTATCAGGAAACTAATTCCCAAATTCTTGTAAAATCACAGTTGAAGATAGAAACTTTTTAAGCGGCCTTGTCAATAGTTTCATTATGGAAAGCATGAATTGAATTCAATACTGTAACTGAATTCAATTCACAAGTTTGGAAATACAAAAAATAGATGGGTTCAATTCATGCATATAATTGAAACTCATCTCCTTCATAAATTGAATTCACTCCTCCTAGTATAGGAATTCAATTACATTGAAGCTTGAGGAAGACACTTTGAATAAAAAAAATATTGTTTGTTGTGAGTTTATAATCAGACATTCATCAAAGTTTATATATTTATTGTGAGTTTTTATTGAGTATAATTCTTTGTCATGTATTTCTTATCAAGAATCACTTTGTGCCATTCAAAGGTAGCATCTTGTCCTTTTTGCTCTTTCATTCTTTGGACTACTTCAGTTCTCACTCTCTTGTACTTCACTTGATTGGATTTCAAATAGTAGTAATTAAAATATTATTAATAATTAATTAACTACAATATAATTAATTAAAATATAATTCATTCATTAACTAAAATATTATAATTAATTAATTACAATATAATTAATTAAAATTAATTACAATATTTTAATTAATCAATATATTGTAATTGATTAATTACAATATAAGTAATTAAA
>JANTPM010000246.1:30527123-30571208 GCA_025434745.1 Erythroxylum divaricatum | reverse complement strand
TTATCTAAAACTTAATATTTATTTAAATTATTTTTAATTATTAAATCAAATATAAATTGAAATTTATATATTTTGAAAATAATTTAATAATATAATATTTATTTAAAATATTATAAAGTTTCAAGTCAACGCAATGTGGAAGCCAACAAATTACCTTGAGTATTTGAGTGTTAACATAGAAGCAATGTGGAGTCAAATGATTTCAATTCACGTGAAAGACAACGTGAATTGAAGTTACAAAAAAGATGAGTTTTAAACCCACCTATGAATTCAATTCTTCCATCTTTTCTAATTTCAAATAAGGGAATTGAATTCAATTACAAAATTGAACTCAATTTCTTATATTCCAAACAGGGCCTTACTTTTTTTGTTGATATTAGTGACAAAGCAACTCAAATGTTTGATGGATTGAAAAAGGTTAGTGGAATTTCATCAACGAAGTTGGTTAAAGCAACAAAACTAATCGATGAAGATGATCAAAAATAACGAGGTCTTTTTTTAGTATGCCCGATGATTACATGTATTGCTTGCTCGAAACATGCTCTAGTAATTTCAACGATTACATGATATTATAATATTTGTTTGAGAATTTAAGATTAGTTTATTTATTTAGACAATACATAATTTTAATTAGTATATTATTATCAATATTACACATTACATTATTTAATTTATTTAATAATTATTTAATTTCATTCAATGATTTTATGTCATAAAATAAGTTCATTATAAGTTTTTTAATTTTATTCTTATAAGAAAATTATAAACAATTATTTAAAAATCAATAGTTTATTAAATCATTAAAAATAATTTCAATTAATTATTTATTAAAACAAAATTTTTATTAATTGATAATAATATAATATATTTTAATTAATTATTTACAAAACCAGTAACATAATAATTAAACATAAGTAAAAAATTATCATTACTATTTTTAATATTTGATACCAAACACTAGTATAACTATTAACTTCTATAATCTTATTTTTAATGCTTACATATCAAACATGCATAGTTGACAATTATGTTCTTATTTTGATTCGCACTTTTTATTCGTACTCTTTTTTTTTCTTATTCTTTTGTTACTAATTATCAAACGAGATGTTAGAGTGAAACAAATAATATTTAATATAAGTTTAACTCTATAGAAATAATTTAATTATTAATTTTAAATTAAATTAATTTAAGAATTTAATAACGTAGCGGTTACACTATCTACATTATGCTGTCGTCACCTTTTTTATTAACATATGGTTCAATTTAAATATTTTTAAAATAATAAATTTAATTTAAAAGTTCGAAACGTGAAGATTTAATTTGTTATCGTAAACAAATTTTAAGGTCATTTTTACCCCTTTAGCCTAAAATAAAAGACAAGTGGGAGAGAGAAACCGAAGAAGAAAATTGTTTCGGACTGCCGCGAGAGTTTGTATTAAAACGACGGCGATTTGATGTTGCATGGGTCCCACTTCTACCTACAACTGATTTGCTCTCACGAGTCGTGCCATCGTCGCTCTTGCTGGCTGCTTTGTTTCATTCTTTTTTCGCTCCTTCTCGTCATGACGTGAAAATAAAAATCATAAATCAAAAAGCCCCACGTTCTCTCCATCTCCGTTTGGTTTCCGGGGAAGTAAAAGGAAAATTGGTTCTCTTAACGGAATTTATCTACGGCGACCATGAGGGAGATCGTGTGGACGGTTAATAGGAGTTGGTTCACTCTGCCTTTTCTGTTAGTATTAATCCTTTGGTTCACCCTTACTGGTGTCGACGCCGCCAACGGTGTATTTAGCGTAAAGTACAAGTACGCTGGTCAGGAACAGTCTCTCAGTGACCTTAAGGCTCACGACGATCGTCGTCAGCTCGGGATTCTCTCTGGCGTCGATCTTCCTCTCGGCGGCAGCGGTCGCCCCAATGGCGTCGGGTTTGTCCCCTTCTCACGCATAGATATGTGTTTGGTTTCCGTTAAATTGTTATGTCTTTGCGCTCTGATGCTGTTGCCCAGTATACTAATGTTATTGTCTAGTATTGTTTCGTTTTTGAGTTGATCTTGATGGTTGTATGTTATATTAAGCTCTGTTGGTAGCTTAGTCAATGGTTATTTGAGTGCTTAGTTCGTGCTTGGTTTTTACAATTTTACGTAAACTGTGCTTTCAACTAATTGAAGAAAGAAAATGATAAAATGATTTGGTTCAATTTGATTAACACGGCCTTGCATTTTCTTGTTTCTTCTATTTTTTTCTCCGAATTTGTAGGCTTTATTACGCTAGAATTGGAATTGGGACGCCATCCAAGGACTACTATGTACAGGTCGATACGGGAAGCGACATTATGTGGGTCAATTGTATTCAGTGTAAAGAGTGCCCGAGAACAAGCTCCCTTGGTGTAAGCTCGACTTTATGATTGTCTTTGCTTGTTTATTACCTTTTCCTTTTCTGTATCAATAGCATTTAGTTCCAAACCTGTTTCTCTATTCTTACATATCTTTCTTTATCTTTTTTTTTCAGAAAATTTTATTTAAAATCGTGTGTTGTTCGTGACAGATAGATCTTACTCTGTACAATATAAATGAGTCAAACACTGGGAAGTTGGTTCCTTGTTATGAAGAGTTCTGCTATGAGGTTAATGGAGGTCCTTTATCAGGTTGCACAGCTAATATGTCTTGTCCATATCTGGAGATATATGGAGATGGGAGCTCTACTGCAGGTTATTTTGTGAAGGATTTTGTGCAATATGATTCAGTCTCAGGGGATCTCCAAACAACATCAGCAAATGGAAGTATTATATTTGGGTGAGTTAATCTTGAAGTAACCAACCCGAAACATTGTCCTTTTTTCTGATTATTTATGATAGATCTGCTGAAACAAGTACTAACATTAATTAGCTACCATTTTAAATACATCTATTCATACACGTATTTTTGGTGATATGTATCTTTATTGAAATTGATAAGTTGATGTTATGCTTTTTTTCGTCTATCTTAGTTGTGGTGCTAGGCAATCAGGGGATTTATCATCGTCTAATGAAGAAGCCCTTGATGGGATACTTGGTTTTGGAAAAGCAAATTCATCGTTGATTTCACAACTTGCCGCAACTGGAAATGTGAAAAAGATGTTTGCACACTGCTTAGATGGCACAAATGGAGGTGGTATCTTTGCTATTGGCCATGTTGTACAGCCACAAGTTAACATGACACCTCTAATACCAAATGAGTAAGTTCTCTCTTAACTTGTAATTTTGTTTGCAATATTTAGAACGGGTTTAAAACCACATGGTATAAAAAGACTAGTTAGGATTGTTGATAATTCTGGCTTGAGTGTCCTTATGAATTGCTACAAATACTTACAATTTTCTAAATATCACAATCTCTACCACTCCAGTCCTTCATATTCCCATTAGGTTCAATGTTAAGAATGTCTTTGTCCAATTTAAGATGGTCCAATTTACTCCTCTAAGCAGTCTACTTAGGGGGTAATAAATCCATAAAAATCTTAGCTTAAGTTGACTTAATGACTCCAATTGACTTAGAACTAGGTGACCTGAAAAGAAATGTTTTGGAGTTATCAGTAGTCATTGCTTAAATATCCTTATGAATGACATTAAAGGCATGATATATAAGATACCACATTCAAACATAGGTCTTTGTTTTCCAGTTTCCCTTAACTTTAACTGCATCTCTCTTTATTGTATAAATACTTCTTTAAGTGTACTTACTGGTCAATTCAAGTGCATTAGGTCTATCTAAATTATCCTAGCTTTGTTCGATTATAGGATTCAATAAAAAATTTCTTTTTTCCAATTGATCAGTTTTGAGCTTAAAATAGCTCATTTAAGCAAAATGGATTTGAGGGATGGTATTACAGCCAACAATGATTCATGCATGGGTTTTTTTAAGCGTATCATGATATTCTTTTTCCATTTTTCTTTCTTTTTAATCTAATTGCATGATCCCTTTATTACATTTTACGTGTGGGTTTCCCTATTTATGTTACTTTATTGAATTGCCTGATGATTTTTTTTTTCTGTGGAGGCATCTCTTAGGTCTTAATAGCTTACTGTTTTCTGCTTAGTCCCCAATCATGCTGGATTTCATGTAGCAAAGTTTATATCTGAAGCTATGTCTCGCTACTATATTTCTAGGCGCCATTACAATGTCAATATGACGGCAGTACAAGTTGGTCGTGATTTGATAAAACTGCCAACAGATATATCTGAGACAGGGGACAGAAGGGGCGCAATAATTGATAGTGGTACCACCTTGGCCTATCTTCCAGAAACGGTTTATGTGCCATTAGTAAGCAAGGTATGATTAAAAAGTCCTTTATATTTAAGATTCTAGTAAAGAATTCCAAACTTATGTACTTTGCATCTCCGTCAGATAATCTCGCAGCAACCTGATCTGAAAATTCAAACTGTTCATGATGAGTATACATGTTTCCAGTATAGTGGAAGGTATGCACATGTAGCAGTTATGGCTTTGCAATTGTCTAATTAGTTTTTATGCTCTGTGTTTTGGGAATGAAAATTTGAAAATGATGTTGCACTGAAATTTTAGGACATCATTTTATAGGGAAAGCTACTATATCTCCTTCTGAATCTTGCAACTCATGCTGGACTTTTTTAAATGGTAATATTTTTACCAATGTGGAAAAAACATAATTCCCAGGAGATTGTATCTTATCTGGCTGTTTTGAAGAGGGATCATGTTTTATATTCCATTATGTTTGGACTTGGTCTAGTGGCTATATTGTTAATTGTTCCCTACTCACCCAATTTTTGTGGCTAGTATGCCTGTTTAATTTCTAAGTTGACTGATGACAATATAGGAAAGCAGATCTGGTATGAATGTAGTTGCAAATTTGAGAAAAGAATTGGTCTGATGGCGACATTGTTAACTGTTCCCAACTCACCCAATTTTTATGGCTAGGATGCCTATTTAATTTCTAAGTTGACCGATGACATATAATAAAACAGATCTGGTATGACTATAGGTGCAAATTTGAGAAAAGAAATGCCTTTTGTTTTAACTTAACAACTGTCTGGATGCATATTCAATTAACTGATTTCATCTTTATCTATCATGGAAATTGTTTCAACAACAACGAACTCAAAGGTACAAAACCAATTTACTTATATGCGTGTTTATGAAAATTGCAGTGTGGATGATGGATTTCCAAATGTCACTTTCCATTTTGAAAATTTGGTACTCTTGAAGGTGTATCCCCATGATTATCTGTTCCCCTTTGTAAGTATATTCTGCAAGTTCATGCAGGTCTTTGCTTTTGGTGTTTTCTTCTCTTCTTCTCTCCTGAAATAGCTTTGAATTCCAGTTTGTGTAGTTGTACCATGTAATGTTGTCAACTTGCATTTTCCTGATCCATTCTGCACCTATGCTCAAATTGTTTTCCATGATGTTGTTTCAAACAACTTGAGTCAGCATGCTTCCATCGAAAATTAAGTTGATGCTAATAGTTGGTTGACATGTGTTTTCTAGAGTTCGGCTCAAGGAGCCATTATATCATTCTGGTGTTTGGGTTCTTATGGAGTTAAAACTGGATAGTCTCTTTTTGTTATTAAGTTGATGTTATCCTAGTGTCTGTCTCTGTTCTGGAATTTGATCCAGCTAGAGAACCATTCTGTTACCCTCATTCTATTGTTCATTTGGAATGTTGCTGCTGCTGTTGGAAAATTTTCCTTATTTGTGTCCAATTGCTCAAATTATTAATGCACCACTGGGCCTTTTTTAACGTGTGTTGAGAGATACAGCTTCCTGAATCAAAGTGATGTGTCAATGTGTGGATGGTAAGAGGGGGAGAAAACATAGTTGGAAGGAACATATAGGTTTATTTTTAACTTCATGCACCTAGCTACTTACCTTTGACATATTTTGTGGCTTGCTATTTGCCTTTTCATAGTTTTAGTTCCTGAATCATGCTGTTGTATCCTTGGCCCTGGTCTTTTTATTTGTCAATGCTTTCATGCATTGATCAGAATTCCCATAGATGAATCAGGTTTATGTTGGGAGTTGATTATGCTGAAGGAGAATTGGATAATTGCTGTTTCTAATGTCCACGTTCCTTATGGTTACATATAAGTCTTCAGTCTCTTATGGATGGCTTATCTTTCTTACCATATAGGTCATGTATCTTAGTCTATTTACTATGTAATTCTCATAACTGAGTTCATTCACTTGGGTATTTGCAGGAGGGTTTGTGGTGTATCGGTTGGCAAAACAGTGGAATGCAATCAAGGGACAGAAGGAACATGACTCTTTTGGGAGGTAATAAGAAATGTTGCACATCCCTACTTCTGATGCCAGATGCATGTAGACTACAAAACATTTAATCTTTCCTATATAAAGTTCCTCTGATATCTCTTCTTTCTAGCTCTATCACTGCCCATACATGGTGTTGGTTGTGATCTATGATACAATTACCTAATTCTTACGCGTTAACTGAGACTGTAATGTCTTTAGTACATCTTTCAAACTTTTAAGATCCCTCAAAAATTGTCTAATATCCCTTCAAGAGAGGGAAAAAGGAACAGAAATATGTCGATTTCTTTTGACAAAACAAGAATTCTTTTATTGCAAGAAGAAAAATGTTGGTTTGTATTTAGAGGATTACACTAATCTTCTTCATCACTGGTCTTCTAATATGTTCTAGTTTTATTGCCATGTACAGATTTAGTTCTTTCAAATAAGCTGGTCTTGTATGATCTTGAACAGCAGGCCATTGGATGGGCTGAATATAACTGTGAGTCTGACGTTGATCTTCATCATCCATGTTTAAATTGTCGTGCTTGCATCCTACATTTCTTTGCAGTGAAACTTGCTTTAGTTTCTGAATATATTAGAAAGTTTGCCATTTTTGTTAGTTTAGACATTCTTGATATTCCTGTTAGTTCAATTGGCCTTTGCTTCCGTTAAAATGAAATGTTCAGGACTAACTTTCTACTGATGTCTGAGGTGAGGAAGAAATTAGGTGGTGAGGAGTAACTTTTGGAAATGCAGGCCTTGACATTTAGCATTAACTTGGTATTCCCTGGTTATTCACCATAGCCGTTCCTATTCAAGTGGAAGTAAATGATTCTATAGTTCAGAGTAATACCCGTGGCTACTGATTAGATACCCACCTTGAATTGAACAAAATAGTTAGGACTTAGTTGCCTTGCCTCTGTCGAGAAGATGTAACTGTCCTCAACAATGTAGATAACAGCTCTTCAGCAA
The DNA here is from genome assembly GCA_025434745.1 of Erythroxylum divaricatum. NCBI lineage: Eukaryota > Viridiplantae > Streptophyta > Magnoliopsida > Malpighiales > Erythroxylaceae > Erythroxylum > Erythroxylum divaricatum. The sequence goes on along the minus strand of JANTPM010000246.1, from coordinate 30,563,980 downwards.
ACACATCTTAGGCAAGGATATGTTTTGACTAAAATGTGAGTTATATAGTCAATGTACCTTCTTTTTCTAGAAAAATGACTCGACAGCTGGTGAATCATTGGATAATTTTTTTGTTGATTGTCTCCATCAGAATTGGTCTGGTCCAATTGAATTTCTTCGAGGGAGTTATTACTTGGAAAATTCTTGATGCAAAGTTAGATTGAAGCAATTGTGTTGTACAGTTTCCTAGCTTAGCTAAGCTTCTTTTTGGGTATAAAGATCTTAGTCAAAGGGTTCTTAAAATGGAGAGGAGAGTCTAGGTCTTGATGGAATGCAAAATGGCAGTATTTCAAACAGAGGGAAATTGTGAACAGGGATTACTTGGTTGTGCTTTAGAGTTCCAACTCTGGAAGTCGTAGTGTTTTTAGTTCCAGTGCTATCTTTATTTCATTTTCTGAAAATGAATGTTGAAATTTTAAACACGTTAGTATGGTGGGGTGCTCTTAAAGTTCCGACGCAGGTTCATGGCTGGCTGGTTAGGGAGTTTATTGAGTGAAGCAAGGGCAATATTTTGAATTGGTTACATAGCTTTTATGTAGTTTTTTGTATCTTGTTTCTCTAAGCCAACCTTTCCATTCCTAATTTTCAGGCTCTTCAAGCATCAAAGTGCAGGATGAAAAAACAGGAACAGTGCATTTAGTTGGTTCCCACTACATTTCATCTGGCTGCAGTTTCAATATGCCAAGTGCTTTTATCATGTGGTTGCTAATAAGTACGTTACTGTGCAATATTCGTTAGAAATTCTAACGCTGATACCAATATAATTAGTCAAAAGTGAATACTAAATTAATTGCCCAAAGGAAAATAGTTAGTGTTTTTATTGTCGTGGAATAGATACCTTGAATATATCTTCCTTTCAAAGTAGTTGGTAAAGATCATTTAAAATCGAACAGCCAGAACAAGGCATGGATGTATATAAACTTTTGAATAGTTGCATTATTGTTGAGCCGAGCAAGCTTTGTGTTGAGCTGACTGGAACTCAAATCCTTCTGTTTAAGCTGAAAACTGAGAGAAGTCTCTAATCTAGAGATTGAGTGGTGAATCATATCGGATATAATTTATGTAATATCAGAAATTAAGCATCTTACTAGGCTCGATTGGACATCCATATGCCTTTATTGTATTGCGGCCATTCACAACAGTTTAAGCAGTTGGAGAGAAATTTAGGATGTATGTGAGCCTCTTGTAGTGGGTCATAACTTACATGACCTCTTAATTTCTTTGTTTTCCCCCTACATTTTCAGTTAGTTTTTCAATTCTTTCAATATGTTTCGTATGATTGAGCACCCTAAAAACATGTATTTTTGTTATTAAATTAGTTCTTATTATTCTTTCAAATTCTAAATAGTTGGATGATGAAGAGGTTTATGCAATTTGATTATTACATAAATTTATTATATTTTTGGTCTATCATTCAAGATCAGGCATGTATGTGGACTTGTAAAAGCAAGCACATTTTCATGGGCGGCAGTGGCCCTAGTGGAGAGATCTGTTATATTTTCTAGGCTCCCAAAAAGCTTGGAGATTGGATGACATGGATTCGATATTCTTGTTCAAAAATGGTAATAAGTTCTTTTCATGTATGGGAATTTACAGGCAAAAGAGATTTAAGCTCAGAAGGTCGACCCAGAATAATATTTTGCACTATACATATATATATATATATACAGAAAGTCGACCCGGAATAATATTTTGCACTATGTATAGATATATATATCTGAGCGGGACTATTACTAAATGTGGTGTGATTGAGTACTTACATCATAATGTTCAAATCTGTTAATTTTATGGTATGATCTCCCAGAGAGTGTAGATAGAGGTCACTTCACGCTTTGTTCGTGTTCTTTAGGCATCATTTTTTCACCCCTAACGCTACTCATCATGATTCCCTGAACGTACAGAGTTGAGAATTAAATTGCCCAACTTTAGGTTTAAATTGGGAGAATCACCTGACGTTACTTATCATGGCCAACCGGTAGTTTATTGAAATAAAAAAATGAAAGCATAAATATCTTGGAGAGATGAAGATGAGAATATAATCAACTAAATTTTCGATTGAGATACGATATATAATTAAATATATGCAATTGTATAAAATTACAACAATATCAACAACAATATTTAGCAGAAATTTCATTAACATGCGAAATCTAGAGTGGTTCGACCCCTAACTAGTCATTTGTAATTTATAATGTGAAGAGATAGGTTTTATGAGATAAGGGAAATAACCGTATGTCATAAGTCTATACTATCTATCCATTTATTCTACAGAGAAAAGAACTGAAGTTTATAATAAAAATGACATTGCAAAATATAAGTAGCAAATTTAAAGGATATAAGTAGCCGTTGGTTTTAATAATGGATATCTGATAATAATTGGTTGCAGACATGTATGCTATGAGTCATTTCAATTTGATCAATGTTTCCAAAACCTGACCAGAGTATGGAATAGAAGGATAAAATATTTTCAGGTACGACTTTGGGCAAGAACAGAAAGAACACTTGTTTAAGATCCATTTTCGTAAAGAACAAAATAGGATACACTTTTGACGTTTATAAAGAACAAAATAAGCACAAATCTTCTTAAAAAGTAAAATGAGATAAAAAAATATTTTTTTTAAACTTTATGTGAGGCTTATAAAACGTTAAAAGCAACCCGATTTTTGTTTTCCGAGAAGCTTAAGTACACCACAGATAACATTAACAGTAGAATGAGAAAACTATTAAATCCTTATCCTTAGCTTAAAGTTCTAAGAGTGACTTCGGTGTCTATTACAGCAATGACAACATGTAGCTGATCATGGATCAAACCCATCAAAAGTTTATGCTTATGGATGCAATGTGTAAGGCATAGTGACTTGTTATGTATGAGTCGTCTTCCACCTGATCAATGGCTCTATAGTACTGCAGGTAGATTCTAAGAATGGTGTAATAGTTGTGACGTATGTATATATATTCCTCTCGCTTATAAATATGCCACCTTCCTTTCCATTCATAATAAGTATCGAAGTGGATAACATGAAGAAGTCCATGGGAGAACTAGTATGCCCACAATCAGAATGCTTGTCTCGTCAGAATCATCAAGTTTTAAGTGAGAAGTTGAGTGAAGAATGGTTGAGCTGTGATGCTTGTGTTGAGGAAAATAAAGGGTTCAAGTGCGATCGCAGCATTAGAGATCACAAGAGCGTAGCAGATAGCTTGCATGATGAACCTAATAGCTCTTTTGCTCATTCTGTCATCAACATGGTTGGAATGCTCATAGGTAAATTTTAAATAAGAAAAAGAGGCTTTTTAATAAGTACTTAGCAATTCTTGGTACTTTATGTTTTTGTTCAAGTGGAATGGCTTGACCATTACAGGCCTCGGCCAGCTGTCGACTCCATATGCTTTAGAGAATGGAGGATGGACTTCTGCTTTCTTGCTTGTTGGGTTGGGAGGGATATGCACATACACTGCTTACCTCCTAGGGAAGTGTCTGGACAAGAATTCCAAGTCGAGAAGCTACACCGACATTGGACAAGATGCATTTGGGAGCAAAGGAAAATTTCTGGCAGCATCTTTCATCTACTTGCAAAGCTTCATGGCCCTTGTGTCCTACACCATCGCTCTTCATGATAATATTTCAGTGGCATTTGAAGGCATGCAAATTAGGCTGCCATGGCCAAGAATATCTACACCACAGCTGTTAACTATTATAGCTGTGTTGGTAGCACTTCCTAGTCTGTGGCTAAGAGATTTGTCTTCCATATCTTTCCTGTCATCAGGAGGGATTCTCATGTCACTTGTCATCTTCATTTCTGTTACATCCACTGCCATCTTTGGAGGTGTCATAACTAATCACAGTATTCCAGTGGTTAACTTCCACAAGATTCCTGCCATATCAGGGGTTTACCTCTTCAGTTATGCTGGTCATATTATCTTTCCCAATCTGTATAAATCCATGAAAGATCCCGCCAAGTTTGCCAAGGTACTACTACACTTTTATCAACAGTTATACCATTAATGAACATAATGAAACTATTTAAGGGTTTTAAATTGCAGGCTGCAACTATATTAGTGTCACTGTAGACACAATATCAGTCTAAATCATCATAATACATCACAGGTTGCCTGCTTCATATTTAAAACCTTGTAACTTTCTTATTATTCCGCTTGCCCTCTCCAATATCTCCTTGCAATCCATGGTCACTTGGGATTCATATGTTGCTCAAAACTTGAAGTCCAGGTTTGCTGGGCTTCTACTATTCATTTCTCATGCGGCATGTATACCAGGAGTAATGCTTTAAGAGCATCTCATTCTTGGAAAGAGCATCAATTGGTATCTTTTCCTTTCAAAGGTTTCAATGCTTTATCTTCTATTAAGAAACAATAGAAAACAGTTCATTTTATCATTTCACGACTAGGAAAAGCATTGAAGATACAAAGATGACGGTGCTGTCGACGTTATATTCCTGCAGGTATGCGTAGTGAGCTTCGCATCTGTGACAGCACTCTACACTGCTCTAGGTTTTCTGGGAGCTAAAATGTTTGGATCAGAAGTCAGTTCACAAATCACCCTTAGCCTGCCTCGCCATCTTATAGTTACAAAGATCGCATTATGGGCAACTGTGCTCACACCAATGACCAAGTACGCCCTTGAATTCGCACCATTTGCAACCCAGTTGGAGCTTAGCCTTCCAAGTTCTCTGAGCAAGAAGATTAAGATGATGGTTCGCTGTACTGTTGGTTCCATTCTGCTGTTATTGATACTTGCTCTAGCACTTTCTGTGCCTTATTTCGAGCATGTTCTTAGCCTTACAGGATCTGTTGTGGGTGTGGGTATTTGTATTGTTTTGCCTTGTGCCTTTTACACCAAGATCTCCTGGTCCAAGATATCCAAGCCTCTCCTAATCCTGAACATGGCACTCACAGCTTTTGGTGCTTTGCTTGGAGCATTTGGAACCATATCTTCCGCAAAATCACTTCTAAAGAGTATACAAGGAGGTCACCGAACTTGAGGAAATGATTGTTAGTTTATCAGAATTTTCCTCTATAATCTCCATACATATTTAAACAGAATAACCAAGCTTTCATCAGATTGCTGCCAAGCAAGGTATGCATACAAGACAAGGAGGATAAATTCAGGAGTCAAATATTGCAACGTATGGAAAAAGGAAATGGTGGGCTTCTACCTTTGGGTTTGGCTCTATATTCTGTTTCATTGTCACTTATAAAATAGCTCCTGGTCCATCTGTCATAACACGTTCGGTTTAGGAGTAGTCACCATTTATGTATTAAAACATCAAAGTGCTAAATGATTATGAATGGACTCTAATCCAGACTTAATGTGGTAGTAGCTCATCCAAGTCGATATTCCAATTACTATGATTCATCTTCACTACTTAATCTTCTCTTAGGAGTTAAAACTTCTAATACTAAATAGTATCAATCCAAGATTAGGAAAGTACTGTTCTTTAATTATCAACAACATAATATGGTTTAAAATTGCAGTCTATTACAATTATAATACAATTAATCTTAGCCCTTTTTCGAATATCATGTACAATAAAGAAATTGATTCCCTCATCAGATTCGTATGGTTTATGCCTTGGCAACCACTTCTGTTTTTTGGGTTTGTTTAGGTTTCTGAGTCTGACGGCATCACATTCTCAAGAACAGCAATATCCAATGTAGCATCTTTCTCTAGCAATATCTCATACAATATCCAACGTAGCATCTGGTTGTAATGTTCCCCCTGATTTATGTGCTCTTTTTGCTTCCTTACAGTAGTCAATAAAAATTCTGATGATTTGGGAGACCAAAACAAATCACCTGAGCAGCCGGTTTTTAGTTGGTATTATTTTATATATGCTGGTGGATAACATGATTCTCTACGCTTTATAAGGAAGGGAATGAACAATTAGTACACAAATTTAACAAGAAAAGAAAGAGATAGAAATGCCCTTTACATAGATAAACCATAGTTTGAAGTTACAATTTAGAATTGTGTTATGCAGTTCATATCCTAATCGCATTACACAATGGAGCTGGTGCAGATCAGAGATTTACAGCTAACTGTAGTGATGATTATGGACACATGGTAAATGCATCGAGATGTATTGCAAGTTCATACATCATGAATTGCCTTCTGATCTCTATCACCCCTATCTACTCATTGCACCAAGATTAGGAGGAAAAAATAGTTGTTATTCACACGATCGACATGCGGGTACTCTATGGCACCAAATTAGGCTAACGCACCCGAGGGACGACTGCCATTACTCTTCAGGCAAATTCAGGAGAAACCTTTGATGAAGAAGATGCTTCTAAGCCATAACTCCATAGGTCTTTCAACTCTCCTCTAACCAAACCCAAAATGACACACAATCCTGATATCACATATCCAGGAAAAAGAATCCCATTTAAGTATCATAAGAGATGGACTCCATAGTGAGTTTCACAATACTAGTTTTTGCTAATTACCTAGTGTACACGGAACAAGATAGAGTAGAGCGGGCTGGCCATGCCCATCCATTAGATACAAGCCTAAGTACGTCATGAAAAGGCCTGAAAATAAGAAAATCGTTTGTTAATGGGCATAGAAAGAAGAAACCTCTAAATAGATACTAGTTGCTGAAGTCTAACTGGCACAGCATTAGTAAATAGAAAACCCATACAATCATTAAAACTTCCTTTGGCATATAAAGATCAGGAAAAAGTAGACTGCAACAAAATGCTGATAATTAAAACCAAGGAATTCCCCTCCACCACATATTTTGAGGTGGATCTTGCTTATCAGCATGCAATAGACGCTGCTTCACCAATATACCATACTAAATTCCAACTTTTGCAAATAAATATACATACCGAATCCATAGCCAGCTATCAACCAAAAGAAATATCCATTTTTGATCCCCTTTCCCGTTTCTCTATCAAACCTGAAACAAGAGGAGGAACATAAACATTGTTTAATGTAGAATGGCAGCAAGTATGCCAACAATACTTAGTAGACACGTATAGTGATTTGGCATAAGAGTGAAAATCCAGTTTTCTAGGAGTTGCACTATGTTTTGGAGCATAGCAGTGTTCATTTTCTTCCATTATATATCACTCAAACAATTGCTTTTCGATGTTCTCCTTTGCAAAGTATTTCTACAGCTTTGACTTAATCAAAACAAGAAACATATTTGATCAAGCAAGTCCTCTCCATAGTTAAAGGGAAAACTGTAGGAAAAGCATAACATATGATTCTAGATTACAATATGTTGCAGTTTTATTAGCACAGAGCAACTTAATACATCCAAAACAATACCTGAAAGTAAATGATGTGAGAAATATCTTTCAGTTTATTAGTAAAGAATAACTTAAAGCACTCAAACCAATACCTGAAAGTAAATGAAGTGAGCAAACCAGGAAAAAGAATGTCCCCAAATCCAATCATGTCATAACCACCCCAGGGGTCTGTCAATCTAGGAAGCCTCAAAAGCATGGGGATCGATTCCCCACCACTGTTGTTACCTTTAGCAACCTAAGAATAAAATACAAACAAAAAGAGCAACCCACGAATTATGAATGACTATCCATAATACAAACAAAAAGAGCAACCCACGAATTATGAACGACTATCCATAATATAACACTAGAAAAGTAAACAGTTCATGAAAAGGCCGTACAATACAATTTCCAAAAAAAAAGGCCGGGCAATAAATATCAGATAAGGACTTTAAGGTAACAGTAAGTGAATGCTTCATTGATTAAGTGTTCTTTTCATAGGCAGTGGATTTTTAGCCAATGGACTTATAATTGTCAATTCTCATTCTAATGTTGCATCGTCAGAAAAATTTTCCATATGGCTGAGGTTCCACGAATCGATTAAGTTAATGTCAAGAACACTTAATCATTCTGGCTGTTGTTTCATTTGTTTACACTCAATAAAGAGCAACAAAAATGTGTTTTCACTACACAGCAGAAGAAAAGTAAAATATATGAGATTAATACTTACTGCAATCATAACACTTGTGTGGAATATTAAGGGTGATATAAAGACCCAAAAGATGTCATAAAAAAATGCACAGCAAAGAAGAACAGCAGCAACCTGAGTCAACATAAAGGTACAAGGATCGTGAAGGATCATATACATCATGAATACATGAGGTAGCAAGAGTCTAGGTACGTTAGGTACCTTAATATTAGGAAGCCTAGCCACCTGTAAGATAGTTATCATCAAGCAGATGCCCTGACAAGAACAAGGCAATATCTAAGGAGAGGATCTTCATTTAATAGATCAAACAGAAAGATAGCCATCTCCACTTGGTCAAATTCAAAACCTTAATATTGTAGTTAAATTGAGTGAACAAAAGTAAAATAAAAAAAGTTCAGGATATTCTTCGAACAGAAGTATCAGCAACTCAAATTCTACAGACTCTATAAACTTCGTCGTGAACATGCAAGGCATCATCAGCTTACATACATACACCGAAGCTAGGACATTCTCACTTGAAACATGTGAAAATGAGAACGAAAGTATCAGTAACTCAAATTCTATAGAATTTGGATACTTCCTGGTTAACATGCAAGACATCATCAGCTTACATATGTACATATAGAATTTGGAAACTACATGGTTAACATGCAAGACATCATCAGCTTACATACATACACCAAAGCCAGGACATTCTTACCTGAAACACGTGAAAATGAGAGTAAGATATATATTTTGCTCCACATTCATCATCATCACAAACAAAGGGTTTAGGAAGAGATCTTATTAGGATAATCAGGCTCAAGTTTCCTCAACTTACACCTTTTCCAACTCCAAATTTTTTAACTTCTAGAAAAGGTCAACGATCATAGGGAAAGAAAAGATGTCTTAAGAAGGTTTTAAGCAGCATTCAAAAACAAAACAATAATAAAACAAGGTAAACACACTAACGACGAATGCACACATCAACAAGACATATCACAGAACTTAGTAACGTCCATCTGACAACTTAAAGCTATTCTACAACCTAACTACTTATCCGTAGGGCCCTTCAAATAGAATCAGGAACTCTGGTGCTTGTTTCACCTAGGAATCCTGGATTTCAAGATTTAAAAATCTTGTGCTCCACCATAATTAACTCTTCTTTTCCATTCTATAAGAAAAAAAATATCGCATTCTCAATTGCTGGGAATATCCCAAAAAAAATATCGCATTCTCAATTGCTGGGAATATCCCAAATTAAGGATGTGCATACTGTTGAGATATCAAGACTATAATAAAGCTTCCCTAACGTAAGTGCATTAGCTACTGACTAAGTATTTGTGCATGCTCAGTACATGCTGGTTGGGCCCAGTACGTGTATAAGTGGATCATCATATTCATCACCTAAATTCCTCTCAAAAGTTTCTTTAAAGGGTCAAGGAAGGCCCAAATTTACTAGGTGTACGTGCATTTAAAATATATATGGGAATTTTAGCATGGAAACCATCATGGATAAACCACATGTTACAAAAATTTTGAGACATCACAATATCACCAACAAAATTTCAACATCCTCATCAAGGCCAACGTCTCAATCACACCAGCAAATTCACAACATCCTCATCAAGCCAATGGAATATCATTTGGGAACCCCTACACTGAGATCATAAAAATTCTACAAGGAAACCAACATGGCAATGAGACTGTCAGTGAGTCATTATGAGGTTGTAATGAGGTAGCTTTTTGGAATCATTGGGCCTTACAAGTATAACAAGATCTCTCTAGTACACTCCAAGGTGGACTTCATGCTATATTTGCTTTAACCACTATAACAATTATTTTCGACTGACCTCTAAACTTTTCCTCGTGTGCAACTTCTCTAATTAGAGGCCTATCAGCCAGGCATAAAGTAAAAAAGCATCACAAAGAGAATTCCTGACACGAACTAAACAGGGAAGTTCCAAATTAATTAAGCACATTTCATGAAATGACTATGGGAGTAGGACAGCATTGCATGAAAGGAACCATAGGCATTTCGATACAGTACCAAAAAGCAGAAAACGAAAGCAGATAGTGCATAGGTATTACCACAAAAAACTTACAAGAACATCCTGCCCAATCCACGAATATGATGCACGCCGATTTGTAGCCCACAAAACAGCAAATATAACAGAACAAAAAACTACAATGAGGGATAGAACAGAAGTTTCCCCAAAAAGAGGTAACTTGATTTTCTTCTCTCCACAATTTCTCCATTTTCTGCTCAGAATACAAGAAAGAGAATCTCGCATGACAGAAACTACGACATAAAAAAGCAGGTTGATAATATCAAATGCCAAAATAAAACTCCAAATGTACCTCTTGATCAATGTTACAATACAATTATGCATCCCCTGAGAAAAACAGCAAAAAATGATTCAATAACCACAATGCACAAATTGAGTTGATAGGATAGAACCTATCCACTAAAAATATAAAAGATATCTGAGAACTAAAGACATTACATACAAGTGCTCTGAAAGTTGAGGGACAACCAATACTGCAGACACCACTAGAGAAATGGACTTGGTAAAGACATTCATTATTTTCCTATCTTTTCCATTTTCGGCTAAGTCAAGATATTCTACTTTGATTTAGAGTCATCTTTGCCCAGCAAACTTTAATCTAAGAAATGGCATGGAAATCAATAACCTTCCTAAGCAGATTGATCATATCTGGGTGAGCGTGCACACATATGCTGATTTCTATTGGTCATGCATCAGCTGTCCATGAAATCCAAAAAGATAAAAACGTAATACTTTATAATGATGACTAAACTTCAATGTATGCCAAGAATGAAAAGGGCAATTATACATCAGGAAAATCTATAAAGGATAGGTAAATGCAACGATTTCCAAGAATTAAATCGATCGCAGAGGGCAGGTTTGAGATTCATTACAGCATCCATATGTGCTTTGACATATCCTTTTCCGGAAGGAATTTTTAAGCCCCCATAGAAAAGCTGATCATATAAGCCCCTATAGTTTGTTCATTAAACACATCAATCTTCCTTCACATACTTTTTGTCCAATGTATAAAAGCAGTTACAGAATGATATATGCACTCATTTCCCAGAAACATAGATTAGCAAGTAACAATGTGGAAAGAGAAGTAAGTACCTCAATACCACCAATGCAGAAGAGTACAATCAGAATCCAGATAAACCAACTTGACATAAAAAAGTACAGTAGCACCAGAAAAGTAGATGCTGATATGACAAAAAATACTGCACTCATTGCATTAATCTCAACAATTTCTTTATCTGAGTCATCTTTGGATGATGAAGCATTGCCACCCGCCTGCTCAATGAAGAAAGAAATAATTTAAAAACTCCATAGAAAGCAGACAAAAGCTTCATCATTATACAGGAACCAAAAAAAATAAAAAAAAAAGGGAATTAAGGCATATGAAAATCTGCAAATGAATAATTTATTGGGATCTCTTGAGAAGTCTTCTAGAACTGATTCTTAGGCTCCATCTCAAGTAAACCTTTATTTATTTTTTGTATAAATGCCTCAAACAAGTATTACAACAATGCTTGGATGATTGAGTTCGGTGCCACAGACCATATGACTCACTCCTCACATTTTCTTTCATATCTATACCTCATACTAATAGGAAGTTCTTTACCTACTGTTGCAGGACTGGGAGATGTGTATTTATACCTTTTCCTCTGTCTAAAAACCATTCTTCACGTTTTAAAACAATCAAAAAACTTATACATGACTTCAAATGTTAAACGATTTTTTCCTCTTCTTTTAGTTTTTCAATTTGACTTATAGTAAATAAATCCTGGGTCCCCCTACTATTCCTGACATTTTTGGGGCTCACTGGTTTGTTTACTTAATTGATGTTCGTACATAACTCTTCTTACTCAAACAAAAATCTTATGTTATTCTATGACCTAGAACCAATTTGGGGTTAAAATTAAAAGCTTTAGGCCAAACAATACTAGAGATTACATCAATCAGATTTTGTCAAAAACAAGGAATTGTTCACAACTCAGTATGTGTTGACACATCTCCGAAAATAGGGTAGCTGAGATGAAAAAAAGGGGCATTTACTTCATGGAACCCAAGTTGTACTCTTTCAAGAGAATGTTTCTTGAACCTTACTGGGGGAGGTAGTTCTAACTGCCACCCATATGATAAATAAACTTTTCTCACGTGTTTTAGACAATAAGAGTCCCACGGAAACCCTTAATGCCTATTATTTTCACTTTAGAACCTCAAATCAGCTTACTCTTAGGATATTTGGTTGTACATGCTCACAGTTAACATAGAAGAAAGTAAGATCCTCGTGTCATCAAATGTGTCTTTCTAGGTTACTCACCAATACAAAAAGGGGTACAAGCGCTATAACCCTTCCTCACAAAAGTTTTACATCTCAATTGATATCATTTTCACTGAAAACAAACCTTATTTTGACAGATTCTACTTTTAGGGGGGTAGTACTTATTGAGTTTTTTTAGCCATTTGAGCATCCTGTGCCCTTGCCAAAATCATCTTCAACCTTTAGTCCTATATCTGTCCTAGAAAATACAGTAATCACTCCTCTAGAACATATGCCCTCTCCAATGTCCGTTTGTCTTAATCAAGACTTTTTGGGGGTGTTTGGAAAGGAGTGAATTGAATTCAATACTGTAATTGAATTCAATTCAGCTGTTTGGAAACACAAAAATGGGATGAATTCAATTCATACATGTAATTGAAACCTATCTCCTTTATAAATTGAATTCACTCCTCCAAGCATAAGAATTCAATTACATTGAAGCTTGAGAAAGACACATTTGAATAAAAACTGTTGTTTGCTATGAGTTTATAACAAGACATTCATCAAAGTTTATACATTTATTGTGGGTTTTTATTGAGTATAATTCTTTGCCCTGTATTTCCTAACAAGAATCACTCTGTGCCATTCAAAGGTAGCGTTTTACTCTTTTGCTCTTTTACTCTTTCATTCTTTGGACTACTTCACTTCTCACTCTCTTGTGCTTCACTTGATTGTATTCCAAAGACTATTAATTAAAATATTATGAATAATTAATTAACTATAATATAATTAATTAAAATATTATAATTAATTATTTAATTACTTTACTTCTCACTCTCTTGTGCTTCACTTGATTGTATTCCAAAGACTATTAAGTAAAATATTATGAATAATTAATTAACAACAATATAATTAATTAAAATATTATGAATAATTAATTAATTAAAATATAATTAATTAATTACAATATTTTAATTAATCAATATATTGTAATTGATTAATTACAATATAAGTAATTAAAATATGATTAATTAATTAATTAAAATATAATAAAATTTTATTTCTCAATATTTTTTACAAATCAACTACTATTAATGTTAATAGTAATGATTCATTCCTCTTAACCAACCATTATAATTATAATAACATTATTCATTCTCGTTCCTCACTATATTCATTCTCATTTCAAATAGTGTAATTGAATTCATTTTTAATATTACTGAGTTTGTTCCAAATAGTGTAAATTGAATTCAATTCAATCTTATTAATATAATTGAATCCAATTCGTTAATGAATTCAATTCAAAGGTTTTCAAACAGCTTATAACAAAATTAGTAAGCAACCAAGACCCACTCCAAATTTGATACCCATATTTAATGTCCAAATGTAAACCACAAAGATCTAATAAATGGTTTCAGTTCCTTCGAAGAGGAATCTAATTAAGGATGATGAAAAGAACAACATTAACTCCAGTTTTACCTTTTATCAAGTTCCTGCTCCTCTTTAAGGCTTTAATCCCAAAAACCCACTCTAAAATTAAAACCACACTAGCCCGATGCCAAAGCATTGCGATATATATAATGCCAATGGTATGCAAGATCAAGAGAATTATTAGAATCGCAACGCCGCCTATACTTCCACCATAGTTTGAAAAAAATAGCTGCCCACAATAGAAATATGACTACTGTAATAATTCTAAAGATGAAATCAAGAAGAAAACTTCATAAAAACATCACAGAAACTCTCTTCCAAACCTTTGATACTGGTATATACATATTTGACTATAATTATATACATATATTGGATGTATTTTGCTTGATATTTTGTTATTTTGTTATTTTTTTGGTACTTAAATCTCTCTAAGTGCATTTATAAGTTATAATTGCCTCATGGACCAAAAGGAGAAGAACTCATATGAAAATGTGACATAAAACGAATTTTTGAAGCCACGTAGCGATATACGGTCGTGTGTGTGCCTGTGTAAATCTCAATGCCTATGTGAAATCATGAGCTCAGGTGTTTTTTATTATACAAGGTCTCTTACACGTCCATGTAGGAGATTGTGTATGTCCTAAAAATTCTAAATTTTACTATAGAAGGACGTAAGCAGAGGTAAACAAAGGAGAGCCAAGATTTGCATCAAACTTGAGACATGAAACATCCAAAGAGGTGATGATTTTGATCCAGGGATGAGAAAAAGATGAAGTTAGCATCAAAGACATATGATAAAAGGCCACATCAAATATAAACTTGCAAGAAGATCCAATATAAGAGAAAGAGAGATTTAGAATTATGAACTCTTTGTTTTCTATTAGTTTTCATGCATGTTTATCTTTAATTTTGTTTTCTATTATAAGTAACTAAACATTTTTAGTGTCTAGGTGTGATAAACCCTAGTTTGTGATACAATGTCTTGATCTTTTACTCAATGCAATTAGTTTGATTGATTTATTGTGATTCAATTATATGTTTTATGTTTGATTTAATAAATCTAGAACATTAGTGCATGATTTGATTTCATATAATTGTGATTGGGAAATCTCTTGTATGAATAGATCTATAATAATTGAAAGGAATTAATTGTAAACCTAAAAATAGGTCTCTATAAATCCTCTGTATTAGGGTCAAACCTAATTGCAAAATTTATAAATTGATAATGCAATCCTAAGGGTTTAAACTAGAAAGATTTTTGTTAATCAACCAATGGATTAGATGTTAGTATTCTCAATAGAGTTATTAATGTAAGATATAAATTTCCACGGTCCAATGATCAATGAAATAATGACATGATAAAAGGTTAATTATTTAATGATTTTTAGGAGGATTCATCACCTAGATACTAATCTTTGATATTGATTTTTGTAAGTAATTTCCTTGATCTTCTGTGTTCATTATTATGTCCAATTTTAGTTTATTTTTTTAAGTTTTATTTTTAATCAAAAACTAAACATCCAATTCATAGGCTAGATAATAGGATAAGGGTAATTACTAATACTTAATGTCTTTGAAGGATTTACCCATACTTGTCTGTGCTAGCTACAACTATGTCATACACTTGCAGTTAATTTAAATATTGATATATCATAAAATATCAATCAAGTTTTTGGTGTCGTTGTTGGGGACTTGTAATATTAGGAAAGCCTAAATTCTATTAATCGAACCATTATTTTTGTATTTGTCTTATTTTATTTTATTTTCATTATATCTTATTGTATTTTTGGCTTATTCATTTAATTTTTTTAATCTTATCTAATTTGACTTTGAGTTTTGACTTATTATTTGGATATCGAGATTTAACGTCATACCCATAACTTAAAATGGACAGATGGAGCAATCGGTATTCTCACAAAATTTAAGATATATCATCACAATATGTAACATCACCATATTAGAAAGAGTTGTTTCCTTTCATGTTTTCAGAAGCTCAACCGATGACCATGTCGTGTGGCAATATTTATGGGAGTAATTATTACAATCATGAATATCGGGCACCAACCTACATATAAGAGTGGCTAAGCATGTACAACCAACCCCAAGGTGCATCATACGAGAGTATGTATATTCAAAGTGGAGTAAACCTTACGCATATTGATGGAATGATTATACTCCAACTGCATATGTACAATAAGAGTAGCAATATAAAGTATTACAGATAAACTAATAAAATACCTTAACAAACATGTAGGAAACTGACATGCATTCGAGGAGAGATTTTCTCCACCTGAATATGATACATTTCAAGAAGTTGAGGAGGTAACTATGGAATCAAACATGAGGCATCAGAGAACAAAGGATTGCATACATCATATGGTGAATCAGGTTAATCAGCTAGCAAAGATATTATTTGACGAACTATATGGGAGTTTGCCCAGTACTAATGAAATAGATCCTCAAAATATAGAATGGCAATCACCTTTAAGAGTGGAAAAGAGCTACCATAAGAAGAAGAAAAGGAAGACTCTGTCCAAAGAGAGGAAATACAGGAGTGGCAAGGGCTAGTTGAAGAAGAAAAGGAGCTAGAAATCTTTATCCAGGAAAAGAAAGAAGACGAACGAACAAAGGTAATTGAGGAAAAACTGGCCGAGGAACGAAATAAGGAAACTATGAATGAGTCATTGGTAGTTTCCTTAAGTAAAGAGGGTTCCCACTTGCTATATGACAAACTACTTTTGTTAATCGAAGATTTATGGATTTTAGTTTTTCCCTATGTTTTTAACAGTTTATCATTAAAAAGGGCATTAATGGCATCCATTGGTGTTATTAATCTAATCACTTATGTCCTTATGATTATCTTGCAACAAATGGTTTACTTACATGTTACTAAACTATCTTATGGAGAAAAGGGTGGAAGTAAGTCACTGAACATAGATCTAGGGTGACGGTGATGTGCAAGGTACGTTAAGCTAACGACATTAAACAAGCACTACATGTGAGGCAACCATGAATTAGTCTAGGTTTTATTTTGAATTCCATGTTATTTTACTTTTATCATGATGGTTATGATAGGTTTATATGATTTTTATGTATTTGAGGATACATAATTGAGCATCTTACTAAGTTCGTGCATAATCAAGGTCTCAGTGAGTGTAAATGTGTTATAACACTAAAGTGCAAAATTTTTATGTTTGATTATCTAATTTTGAAGTTGCACATGTTTACAAAGAGTTGCACGCTCTCTGGACATGCAAGAGTAGATTTACATAGTTTACAGAAATTTGAAATTTAGTGATTTACACGATCAAATATATGATTGTGTATCGAACCGTGTAAGTTTGCGATACACCTTAAAAATGCTCTAAACCCTTCATTTTTCTTATTTTCTCTCTTTCCTTTTTCATAATTTTCGTCACCCTCTCACTTCTCCAACCCAGTTTGCATTTTTTTTCTTGTAATTTTTTGACACCCAAGTAAGTAATCGTATCTATTTCACTTGTTTATGCATGATTCATTGGGTATTTTGCAATATTTATGAATTTTTTAATAAAAAATGGTAGAATTAGGGATTTCGATGTTTTGTGAGAATTATTGTGATTTTATGATTAATTGTGGTTTAATAGTTGAATTTAATCCTTATCCAATTGATTTTATAATTCAATTCGATTAATTGCATAGGAATTGGGTGAAATTTTAACTTGAATTGTGGAATTGTGCAATCTTGCTCACTAATTATTAAATTGTGATATTTTTGTGAAAATAGGATTAATTAACTATTTTATAGTTAATTATAGTAGGGGTTTTCTTTAATTGCATGTCAATTTTGAGTTTTGCATGAGTTTAATGTTTAATTTCGTTAATTTTACGTAATTGTGAAATTAAGGTTTTCAATTTCCAATTTAAGGTTAAATTTATAATTAAATAATTAGATTAGCTCAATTTGTAAATTAAAATATTTTCAATTTTAATTTGGTGATTTATTAGGTTGTAAGTTAATTTTTCCAATAAATTAAGGTTTATTTTATTTTGTTTTATTCTATTCTATTTATTTATTTGCTTTAGGTTATTTTTTTGTAACTTTACATGTTTAATTTTTCTTTTTCTAGTTAGTTTTAATGTTTAATAAATTAGTGAGCATAATAAAGCTTATGTGTGGGGAAGGGGTGTTCTCATAATCATCTACAATTTTCTCACATATATTTAAACTTTCGGGCAAAATGACTAGATCATAGCGAGAAAAGAAGATCCCAAGAAAGCAACAATAAGGAGAAGGTTCTTCAACCATATAATAACCCCATGAGCGACCAAGAATGTTGTTCAATGCATGGGCCCAAGAGGAGCAATATCAGAGGCTGAAGGATAAAAAGTTCGGGACTAGTAGATTCATCGACTAGGAGGCACTAAGTTGGTTTAAATAAACGAGTTTGGGACTTCGTTAACATTGGTGCATGGTCCTAACTCTTCAAGATCGTGGAATCCTCCCATAAGGAGCTGACATTATAAGTGCTCTCCACGTTCTTCACGGAGAGACGTGGCTATGATGGGGATTGACCTAACACGATCCACTTTTAGATGATGGGAGATATGTTTTGGAAGAACTATTCAGAATTTTCCATCATAATGGGTCTTTATGACTAGTAGTAAGTGGGGATGATAACGTACATCACGCTACGGACAAACTTCCTGTATGGATTGGCTCCTCAGCACTTTTGATGTATGACCATCACATGGGAAGATTACGAACCAAGCAAATTCGAGGCATCCACACTATGACATCCCACGTTTGGATACATTCATAGTATTATGACTCACACGGTTAATAGTTGAAGTGATAAATGGGGGGTCATCGGGAACATGGAAATGTATTACTTGTGGAGTATGAGCGAGAGGATGCCAATCCACCTAGAGCATGCACTTGCCTAGTTCATTAGGCATTAGAGAGGAGAAAGAAAGGTCGACACAATCTATGTCAGGCCATAAGTTACCAGACTCGCATGAAGGATGGGGATATTTGATCGTTTACCATCGATGCAACAAATAGGTACCATGGTAGTGCTAAGCCTCATAATGATGCGACACGTGTGCATGGTCCGTAAACATTGAGGATCTATGGGTGATAATACATACTCATTAGGGAGCCCGACTAGCCTACAGTGGAGGATGAAGATGAAGTGGAGAAACATACCACGGAGCATCCACCCTAACCACAATTACCACTACTTGAAAAGGGGGGTGTAGTACCGACGGAGGATAGTCTGAGAGTTTCCAGGGATAAGATAACTCAACTTTTATGAGTAACTCAACTTTTGGGTACTCAAAAGACTCTTCAATAATAGCTGACGGAGCTTCTGGAGCAGGTAAGACAGCTTGAGACTTCACTTGAGCAGCTAGAAAGGCTTGAGACTATAGTTGGATGAAGGAGAGAGTTGATGTTGTTAATAGTGAGTCGTCAACATATTGATTCCAACCTCCATCATCTGGCTAGGGCACTTCCTCAACAGCTCCTTCACCCAATCAGGATCAACAGCTCAAGGACCTTCCTTCGTCGAACCAACCTGGATCACATTATGAGAGATATTCTTGACTTTTATATCTTCTTTATTTTTATTTATTAATTGTGCACATTTATTATTTTCGTACATTGCTATTTTGATTTAACATTATAGTTAATGATATTTATTGTTTATTTATTTTCATGTGTGTTATTTTTATTTTCTTTTATTATTTTTATCCCTTTTTCTTTTTGTTTGCAAGGATGTTAATCTAATATTGGATGGGCAATGCCAAAATCAGAAAATCGTGTTATTCAAGGAAGTACCAACTCACTTTCTGACTTATTAATATGCTTATATTATGTACATTGAGGACAATGTGCAATTTTAAGTATGGGGGAGGGTTAACAATTTTAATGATTTTTTAAGTTTATTATAATCTTTTTAATTAAATTTTATTAAATGATATTCTTAATTAATTGAAACATGTTTGTAAATAGTTGAAATCATTATTAAATATTAATTTGAATTAATATGCGAAAGGATGATAATTAGAATAAATTTACTTTTATAATTCATATTTTTAATAATCGTTAAGATAGTCAAATTGAACGAAATTGTATATTATTTGCGCATATAAAACCATCTTTTTCGTGCTCATATTTTTAATAGTCATTAAGATAGTCAAATTGAATGAAATTGAATATTATTTACGCATATAAAACCATTTTTTCGTGAGCTTTTGAGCGTAAGAATAAAAATATTCAAAAAATTTAAGTTCTTTTTTTTTATTGTATGTTATCATGCATAGTTGAATGATTCTATTATACATATTGAGACTATAATTGTTTAATTAGAAGCATTGAAATGATAAAGGCACTTAGATTCAACACTTGTTTAAGCCTATTTCTTTGATAATTACCATATCATAATTTATCTTTAGGAAAAATCAAGTTTGAGTCTTAGCCTTTTTCTACGATTATAACCCAATTATCAACCTTTATCTTATTTTTCTTTGAAGCCTTTTTATTGTTTTAAACTTTGAATATTATTTACATTACTTGATAATTTGGAACTTGAAATTTGTAAGGGTCAAATATTTCTTTAATTGTGATACATGATGAATGCTCACAATTATTTTGATTGAAAAAAGAGCATGGAAAATTTATGGTTAAAAATATAGTACCAATGGATTCATAATGAATGGACCTGTGTATATGGTGTACAAGTTTCATGTAATATTCTCTCTATTAAATTTCCTTCAAATCAACCATTTTTATCATCCCAATCATACCTTAACTAAGCCTCACTATAACCTTTATAAAGACCTACTGATTTTTGTTTCTAGTTTATATATAAGTGATGGAGATATGATAATATTGCAAATTTATAGTAAGAATTCTACTATGAATTAATTAGAGAACTTGCTACTTTTCACCTTAAACACATGCATTGATTGAAACCTTGTGGGGGTATAAAGATTCATGCTTTTGATTTTTATAAGATTATTAATGTGATTAGTATTAATATTGACTTATGAAATTAGTTTTAAAATAGCTTGATTTTAATTTTATGTTAATTTGATTAATGATATTATGATTTAGAATATAGATGGACATATTGAGATTAATAAAGGAATGATGTTGTAAAGTTAATAATTTAGATTATGATTTGCTTAAAGTTAATTGAATCAATAATTAATGTGGAACAACTGATCTATGTAATTGATGTTAAAAACCAGAACATAGGAGGCATTATAAGCAAAGATTAACATGCCATTATAATGATATGTAAGATTAGAATGGATTATCCAGATGGCTCCTAAAAAATTAAAGGTATCTTAAAGCTTTGCATATGTTATTTTAGTATCTATAAGCCCTAATCATAGGCCTTTTTTTTCAAAACAAAAAGTTCTTTAAAAACCTATTTTTTGAAAGGGTTATCCCTCTAACATTCTATATCAAAATGGACATAAAGGAGTAATAAGTAGGCTAGGAATTAATTACTTCTAAGTTTGGTTTTTTGGTGACATATTGAACACAATAAAAAAATAATATTTGGCGACATATTGAACACAATAAAAAATAATACCTAACTCTATTCAACTAAATTTGTAGTAACGGTGAGAAAGGATTGTATCCACAAAGAGTGTGTGATTAGCTTTCGTAATGAATGAATCAGTGTATAGGATTAGGGGTGGTTTTGGTCTAATTTAATTAATGAAATGAATTGAAACTAAACTATAGAAGGCAAATCAAATTAAAAAGTACAAAATTGTAAGGGATAATCGATGAGTTTTAAATCTAGCTTGTGGTTCAATCTCGACATATACACAAATGTGCAAAATTAATCATCATGTTGTTCTTATACCTCTCTTTGAAACTATTAATCATCTCTATTAATCCTAATTTTTCCTTAAGTTGTATTTAATTAAAATAAACTTTTTAATTAGGTCTAGATACCAAACAACTCAAAATAAGCTCTCTAGATTTAGTGTGATAGCCACATTACAAAATAGGAAAACAAGTTAATCTAACAACCACATACGCACGAGTCATTTAATTTATTATAGGATATCCCTAATGATGCACGACCATTATTTTACCATATATGGATCATATTTGCAACAATTACAAATCGTAATCTAAATTCTGGAAATGAATATATACATGAATAATCTAGTAGGCCTATCTAAATTGTTCATACATATATCCAAACTTTAGACACAAAATAACATAGTCAATTTCAAAAGAGAGTTAAGAACAACATCACTAAGATTCAATGCCTAAACAAGAAGATTATCTACTCATAACTTTTACAAAGAAAGGAATCTGTCTCCTTCTATGTCTATAATATGTACATATCCCATTTGACCTCTTAATTGTCCTTTTATAATGAAAAGTTAGGGTTGCATGGTTATATACAGTTAGTTATATAAGCATGTAAGTAATCATGTACATTAATTTGGTAGAAATTGTGGAGTTACATGTTCTCAGTAAGCTACACGACCAAGATACACAACCGTGTATCTCACTTACACAACTGTGTAAGTCTCCATACAGGCGTGTAAGTCACAAGGGTGGTTGAAACAATATCTTCAAGTTTGTTAACTTTTCTAGTGAGTTACACATTCCCATAAAGGACCGTGCGAGTCACAATGACTTCAATTCGTCCATTCTTTGTCTTACCTTCACCCTAACTTATCTCCTTTTTATTCTACGAAGAAAAACCTTACGTCCAACCAATTATAGCCTTAAGGAGTAGCATGGAATCGGTGAAAAAAACCAATTATAGCCTTAAGGAGTAGCATGGAATCGGTGAAAAAAGCAAGAGGTAGTTGAAAAAAGTAAATAGAATTAATTTGGAACTTGTTTGTGTATTTATTTATTTATATTCTTTATCTTATTTTATATTATTGTATTATTTATTTTATTGCTTATTTTTATATCATATATATATATATTTATCATTATCTTTTATATTTATTTTATTATTTTTTATATTTTTATTTGTAGGTATTTATATTATTGTTATTATTATTATCTTTCATGCCTATTTTTTTAATTTTTGTCTACTAAATAGGGATACTATTGCGTATTACTCGATCTTCTTAGATCCTATTTACGACCGAGCAAACCTTTCACTAAGTTGTTATTGTTGTTTTGAGTTTTAAAAAATTAAGTGAGATAGTTAAAAAATAAATAGAATTAATTTTTGGATATAAAAATATCAGAATTTATTATATATTGATTAATATTAAATTAGTGATTTTTAAGGTACTATTAATGTTGTTAATATTAATATTGTTATTATAACTCTGTAAATATAGAAATAAAAATTGTATATAATATAATATATATTAAAAATTATAAAATCTAAAAATTATTGTATAATTCTAAAAGAATATTCAAAACAATACAGATGCTGAACCGTAATAACACCAAGTCTATACACGTTGCAACATTGAAAGAGGATTTGGAGAATGTATTGCAACCTCCTTTCGATTTATCCTGTTCCATTTTTGCTCGAAATTAAAAGAAAGAAAAAAAAAACAAGAGTTCCAGAATTTATTTTTCAGTATAACCAAGCAAAGCGAACGGATGAGAAACAAACAACTCTGTCCTGCCCCCAAAATTTGCTCGAACACCGCAGTCCGAACGTACTGATGAACTCGCCCTCCATAGCTCGTCCATCCTCGAATGCGTAATACTTACTCAACCCATAATCGAAGTTGGATCCAGCTTCTAGTCGATCTAAGCCGTCAAGTCAGCCCTACCAACCTCTGTATGATTTCTCTTTCTATTGATATATTTCCTGTTGCGGGATGGATTTGGATATGTAATCTTGTTCTGCTCCAATAATAAATGTTACCTTCACTAAGTACGCTCGCGTTTCCTCGCAAAACCCAACCCCTTTCTCCCTAAACATACTTTTATGCCTTTGTTCAAATTTCCCGGATTTTATTTGTCTTTCTTTCTTATCTTGATAGTACTGTTAGCAATGCCATTTCGAGATTAGTTCCTGATTGCATAAAAATGGATTTTTTTTTAATTGTCTCGTACACTATTTTACTTATTGCTCCTTCACTTCAGGCAGTCTTCAACTATTAAACACTGGAACGATGTGGTTTAGCCTTTGATGTTCAATCTTAGTGTTACTGGTGCTCCTCAGAGCTGTTTGTGAGTCACTTGGGGGGATGTGTGAGTCTTTGGAACCTGGGGCAGTTGTGTAGATAATAACATGGGGGATGGCAACAGCAATACAGCAAATAGAACTGTCTCAACCAACACAAAGAGCAACGAGAAGCCGGAGTGGCTGCAACACTATAATCTTATTGGCAAAATTGGTGAGGGTACCTATGGTCTTGTATTCTTAGCAAAAACTAAGTCTCCTGCCAATCGTGGGAAGTCCATTGCCATCAAGAAGTTCAAACAGTCCAAAGATGGTGATGGTGTTTCCCCCACTGCCATTCGTGAAATCATGTTGCTTCGTGAAATTTCACATGAGAATGTAGTGAGGCTTGTTAATGTGCACATCAATCATACTGACATGTCACTATATCTGGCTTTTGATTATGCTGAACATGACCTTTATGAAATAATTAGGCACCACAGGGACAAACTTGGCCATGGCATCAATCAGTACACAGTCAAGTCATTGCTTTGGCAATTGCTTAATGGACTGAATTATCTTCACAGTAATTGGATCATACATCGAGATCTAAAGCCATCAAATATCCTAGTGATGGGTGAAGGAGAAGAACATGGAGTGGTAAAAATTGGTGATTTTGGACTGGCAAGAATATATCAAGCTCCCTTGAAGCCACTATCTGATAATGGTGTTGTAGTGACCATCTGGTATCGTGCACCTGAATTGCTTCTTGGGGCAAAACATTATACGAGTGCTGTTGATATGTGGGCACTTGGATGCATATTTGCTGAACTTTTGACTCTGAAGCCACTTTTTCAAGGGGCAGAAGCTAAATCCACACCAAATCCCTTCCAGCTTGATCAACTCGACAAAATATTCAAGGTCTTGGGCCATCCCACAATAGAAAAGTGGCCTACACTTGCAAGTCTTCCGCATTGGCAACAGGATTCCCATCATATCCAAGCGCACAAGTATGAGACAACTGGAATCCATAATGTTGTCCATCTGTCTCCAAAGAGTGCTCAATATGACCTCTTATCTAAGATGCTTGAATATGATCCTCAAAAGCGTATAACAGCAGCACAGGCCCTAGAACATGAGTACTTTCGGATGGAACCTTTACCTGGACGCAATGCCCTTGTGCCCTCTCAACCTGGAGAGAAGGCAATCAATTATCCTACGCGTCCTGTAGATACAAATACAGATTTTGAAGGAACTACTAGCCTTCAACCTCCACAACCAGTTCCATCTGGAAATGCAGTTTCTGGGGGCATGGGAGGTCCTCATGGGGTGGCAAATAGATCCGGACCTCGTTCAATGCCTATTGGCATGCAGAGAATGCAACCACCAGGTATGGGGGCATATCTTGCACCTCAGGCAGGGATTGGTGGTGGAATGAATTCTGGCAATATGACGATGCCTCGGGGTGTTGCTGCGCAACCCCATCTGAGAAGAAAAGATCCACCAATGGGGGCTGGCTATCCTCCACAGCAGAAATCAAGACGTTAGTGTCACCATATGAACATTGGTTTCCATCAAGCTTGTGTAAGACAATTTGTCAAGAGAAATGCAAATGATAAGAAACGGAAGATTGAGCTGTCATTTTCTCTGTAATAAGGGACAAAGTGCTGTATGACACGTATCTATCCGTTATTTTCTGGCTCACTGTGTTTGGGAAGCTGAATTTCATTCATGCCATCAGGCAAAACTCAAGGTTACACATCTTTTTGCAATATATGTTGCTACACGGTGCTAGGCAACACATCCATGGTTCTGCTGACTGTTTTGGACAGGACGTTCATATTTTGTCATTCTAAACTAGGGGATGTCATCTGAAAAGGAGATTTATATATTAATGTTGAAACATAGCCTGTTTTGAACTTTAACAAACTTTTATTTCATTTGAGATACCAGAGTTGGCTGTCTGGTTGAGTTAAACCTTCAAATTTATGCTCTGAAATTATTATTTGGATGTTGCAGCCCTAGTACTATGAACTAATGGAACAAGATAGCTGTCAAAAGCAGGGTATGCTTACAGCTGCATTGTAATCATTAGCCAAGGCCTTTAGTTGTCTGCCCTTGAACCTGAGTTGTGCAGTTGTATTCCAATGCTTCTGCAGATATGAATTCTACGTTTGAGCTTGTTTAAATTTGTCATAACCCAATAATATAACACTTTTAACTGTCGCTGATTTCAAAATAATTACCCGGACAAGAAAACAGAGAAAGTAACAGGCTAACGGCTAAGCAACTAAGTGTTGACATTGTATTTATCAATTGACACCGAGAGTAACTTGGAGAGACAGGCTCTCCGTCATGCTCTTCTATTCTGCCGGTAAGCCTGATTTTCCCTCTTTGGCTCTTCTATTTTTTGTATTCGAAGTTGGCAGCTTTTGATTTCCATACATTTCAAATGGTGGTATTGCTGATGATTTGTGCTTGCACTTTATTGATGATGCATTTCCAGCCATTATCAAACAAAAAACCAAGTTGGTATTTGCTACCCTTTTTTTTGCCTTTTTCATTAATGGCTTGTTTGTTTGAGTTAAGTTGCATCTAACATATTGGAATGCATAATTTAGTGTGCTTTTAACAGCTTAATTGCTGATGTTCATATTCAAAAGTAACAGGTGGATTGTGGGAAATTTCTGATATGAAAAATTTCTTTCTTTTAAAAAAAAAATCTTGATCTTTGCCTTTTTCTGACCATTGAGCTGGTAAGAGAACTGCTCATTGCAGAGTTAATACAAGAATGAGGTAATTTTTAATGGGATTTGTATAATCTAGTGCAACGTAAGTGCGCGAAATGTGAAGTTTTTCTATGTAAAAAGTTGGGATCGTATTTGGGATCGGTCTGAAGAGTTTGATATTTCAATCTGTATTGGATATTAGATGTATTTATGGAGGCTTAGATTGTCCCTTATAGGTACTACTTTTAGAAGAATCATTTTCTTCTGTACCTAATTAGTTGGTGTTCCTGGTGTCATAACTTTTATCTTATCACGTACTCCTGGCAGGTTTCAGTGTTTCTATCAAAAAGCAGCAAGGAAAACTGGGTTTATTTATATCGTGCTTGTCTAATTATGGTTCCCATTGATACTAAATCATCTGTACATAAACAGGGCTAATATTGGGAAGACATGTTTTTATAAGTCCTTTCTTGTCAAGATTGGGTTTGGTGACAATCCATTCCTAATTGTATATTGACTTCTTATTTTATTTTCCCTTACAGCAATTGATTTTGATTAAAAAGTTTCCAATGCCATCTCAATTTCATGTGCAATAAGATTCAAGTTGTGGTATTGCTAGGAATATATACATGCAGGATGGGTTAATTGAGCAGTTTTAGCACGTAGTTCTAGACTTTGTTGCAAAGAATGCGGATGCTTTCTAAGTCTTAGACTTAGTCTAAGCCATCCTCACTCTCTTGAGCTGTAACTTAAGAAACACTTTCTGAAGTCTACTTATCGAAGCCCTTATATGATGGTGTCTTCTATTTTGGAAATGCACTTGCTTAATTCTCCTCTTGTTAGTTAAGCTTCTACGTTGTCCCTGTTTGTGGTTTGGGAATGTGGGCTGTAATATGCCTTGAATCTCATTTATGCGTAACCTCATGTAACCATACGGACGCCTAATATTCTTAGTACAGCTATGATTGTAAGTAAAACAACATAAATCATGTGTAGTCGGCGTATAATTTTGACCCTACAACTTTCTTATTGGTAGATTTGTTTCGTAACAGTGGTTCCATGTCTCCTGACACATGGGTGATGACTTCCTTTTCAGTTGAAGCAGATGGACGATTACTTTGATGGCTGCAGGGTTCTTGACAATGGGTGCATGATCATATTTTTCTGGAAAAGGGTGTCACTTGTGCATTTGAAGCAGGTCCACCTTTTATTGCCTACTATGACATATCTTCACTCAGTAAATACTGAAGTAACACTTACTATCGAAGGGTTATTTATGCATTCGAGTTGACAGTATGGCTCTGTAGCCGTCATCTGTCACCTTAGGGCTTGGTCCCCTAATATTATAAAAACTTGGCAACTCTTATGGTGCGTTCGAGTTCCTTGATATCAATTATTGCATTGATATACAAATGAAAGAATGATTTCTTTCTCCATTGCTGCTGAAACAATTCGTAGGCTGCGTGAGTACTTGCCAAGGTATTCTCAGAAGTTGCCCGTCTTTCTCTAATTCACATCTCGTTTTCCCTTCAACTTATAGAGCTACGGTTTCGAAGGTCCTTGATCAAACTTATTGGCCTAGTTGTTAGATTTTCTCAGTTTAAGTGAGGGTTGGTATTACCTTGCAAGTCACTTTATCATTGGAGATCAATAAAGTTGCATCTTGTTTTGGGCTGTGAATATGGAGTTCTCAGCCACTTGGATCTCATTGCGAATGTATCATACTTTTTGCGGGTTTAACATATGTAGCCCATTCCGTTAGGACCTGCTATGAGAGTACAATATTCGTTTGCTTTCTTCACGGAACCTTTCTTAAAAATCTTTAGCCAATGCAGTATATGTATGTAGGTGCAAACATTATGACTTAGACTTGCATTTGAACCGTCTTAGATGAAGGACTTCAAAATTACAGGCCTTGTTGATCACAGTTTTCTTTAATCTAGCAACTATTAAGGTTAGGTACTTGAACAGCCTTCTAAAGAGTACTGCACTAATTCCCATTTCCATTTGTATGTTGCAGAAAATGCCAGCCTAGACGAGGTATTTTATAGTCCATATAATATTTTGTTGATTCGTTATGCACAGTTGACCCCAAAGTATTGGAATTGGGATCACATCCATGAATCCACTCTTGTGAGGCAATGTTCAACCTCCAGCCACGTTATTAGCCTTGAGGTATTACGATGAATAATCAATATTAATTCAAAGTTATTGTTGCCTTTTGTTTTGGGTGTAAATTTATTTGAGGGACCGAATGAAGGCCTTGGCCGAACCATTGAAGCAACTAGACAAATTTGATACCAAATTGCCATACACCACCGAGATGTTTGTCTACTTGTTGAAATTGGCTTTCCTGTCACACCACAGTTCAACTTGGATGTCACTATCTCTTATGGAGAAGGGATAACAACACTTGAAAAGTAAAAATGGCTATTTGCTCTTGTGCTTTCGCAAAAAGGTTTCTTCCATCAACCACAGTTTCACATATTCATAGCACTGAATATTCTTTCCTTTTTAATTTACTATTTTTGTACCGACGACCACTATTGTTTATACTTGGCTCTCCTGGCTGCTGATATTATATAACCATTGAAGCGAGTTGTTGATGATTTGTACTCTACAAAGTGGGTGAGTGTTAGTGACTAATGATGGTAAAAGATGAATTGGGAAATGGTTTTTTAAGTTTGAAAGAGTGGTGGGTACAGGTAGGAATATGGTTTAGTTATTGGGTCTTTGTGCAAATGGGTAAACAAGTGCCCACTGCCCCCCAACTCGTTGTCAATTTGCTGGCATTTGTCTTAATAAATAAATGCTGTGACTGATACACAGGTGACAGGAGGGTAAGACAGGCAGAGTTCTAGTAAACGTCTCCGTTGCAAACATTTGATGACGGTACTTTGTGGCGATTTCCAGATGCCTCATGCAAATATTCATTCTTTTGTTTAGAACCTTCTCTACGGAATCGGCCCCATGCCATAATGTTTGAACTAACGGCAAATGTTTAAAAAAAAAGAAAGAGGAGAGATGTCGAGCTAATTTAATTGAAGGAATGACATCTTTGTTAGATATTTTCCTATAAAAATAGAATATAATTAGTAGTGGCTCAATAAAATATCTAATTGCATAGGCCAAAATTAAGGAAAAAATAAAATCCAATTAATGTAGATCAGATTCATATCGAGCTTGTGATAAGGAAGTCCGATATGAAAGTTATATATAAAATTTAAGGTCTTTTGTAATTATTTAAGTAATTCGTGATCGTAACTCTAACCCATTTAGAGATTCACGCTTTAAGAAAATTATAGAAAGATGTTGATCACATCTTAGTGAGTAGATTCTATGAAAGTATCAATGAATTTGCGATTATTACAGACTCGAAAAACTCCTCCAAACTGAAATTAGGTGTTTTTGCGTTCTACCTAGTAGTACGTAACTAAAGCTCCTGATGAGCATTAAAATCTTGATTTTAATCTTATCAAACAAGTAACTTATATCTATTTGAAATTCTACTAACAAATACTATATGTCGTTAATTGATCTAAACAAATGATATGGAGAGATTAGACACAATATTTTTACTAATTAATGATGCTGAGTCAAATGTCATTAGGTGGAACAAATCATGCTTAACCCCATAAAATTTAAGCAGAAAAATACAATTGATATTTGTTTAAGCCCTTATGCCATATGGTTCAGGCCAAATGATTTCACTTATAGTCTTACAATATTCTAATTATCTTATGAATGTCAACTTGTCATATAAAATATTTATATAATGATGCAACATGGTAGTAAAAATTTAGTAAACCATGTTGCATTCAATTATTTGTTTGCAAACAATTTTTGCGTTTTCGAGATTTTTATTAGATGTTGTTAATTTACATTTTATACATATTTTAGAATTAATTTGTTTCAAGATCTTCCTATTATTTATAATTGAAACAAGGAGAAAAGGAGAGGTTTCATTCACCTCTAAGAATATATTCCAAAAAGAAAATATTATCACGACCGACGGAATAATTTCTTTAGTTAAGAAATGGTAATGGTTAGGACGAAATTACAGTAAGTTGATGGTTATGTGCAAAAAATAAATAATTAAAAGAAAAAAAAAACAAGCAACAAAGTAGTACTACATCTACATGTCGAATGAATTGGATTTGGAGGTCATGTCACTCCCTCCAATTTCACCGCTCAATCTCACCACCTTCAGCCCCACACTGCCAACTATAACAAATACATATCATCATCATCCATTGTTATCTTCTCCATAGAAACAAGCAAGAAGAGAGACGCCAAGACAAAAGGGAAAAAGAAATATGCCAGAAGCAGAGGAGGGCAAGTCAAAGAACGAGCAACCCACGAGAGAGATGATGATGATGATGGAGTTGGATCTGGATACTTGCCCGTTGGATCAAAATCCGTTTTCTCCATTTCAGACTTACTCTCCTCTCTGGGCCTTCTCTGACCTCGACGATGACAAGCTTCCTGCTTCCGCCCCCAGTACCCTTCGCCTCTCCGACTATCCTTTCTTTCTCGCACGTCAGTCTCTTTTTCCTTTAAAATATCTACTTCCACTTGTATTTACTTTTTATCTGCATCAGAGTTAAGTATATGGAAAATACATGTTTTAAGCTTTCTTGCGTCTTAGTTCTCTCGTCCTCTGCTATTTCAACTTTCCCAGTTCTGGAATTTCTTCGGAAAGGTTAAATATGTCAGCTACGTCTCATATTGCAATGTTCTATGGCTGAGCTTGTGTTATGCTAAAGTACTACAAACTCGTTAGGAAAGATGAAAAAAGATTCGAGTTAGTTTGCTGGATGGGATTTTTGAATACCTCCTATGGTCAAATGAGCTCGCCAGGGCTCTCATATGCAACTTCCATCTCTACTTTCCTTTATTCTGCAATTAGAGTTCTAGAGAAAAAGCCGAATTGATGAGAAAAACAAGTCCGAAATTTAAACTAACGTGTTCGTAGTCTCTCTGTAGTGCTGCTAATAGAGCGCTATGCTGAATTTGTTGGTTCCTAATGCAGGTAATCCTAATTCTGTGACTGAATGCTCAACGGAGAATGATGATAGTAGAAAACTTCCTCCTCCATTCTTGGGAGTCATGCCCGTTGACAACCCAGATGGGTATTGTATTATTAAAGAGAGGATGACACAGGCACTACGATTCTTGAAAGAATCAACTGAGCAACATGTTCTAGCTCAGGTTTGGGCACCTGTGAAGAATGGGGGCCGATATGTGCTGACAACTTCAGGGCAGCCTTTTGTTCTTGATCCTAACAGTAACGGACTTCATCGGTATAGGATGGCCTCTCTAATGTATCTGTTCTCGGTGGATGGGGAGAGTGATGCTGAACTTGGGCTACCTGGCCGTGTTTTCCGGCAAAAATTGCCTGAATGGACTCCTAATGTTCAATATTACTCGAGCAAAGAGTACTCAAGGCTTGATCATGCTCTGCATTATAATGTCCGTGGAACCTTGGCTTTGCCAGTCTTCGAACCTTCAGGGCAGTCTTGTATTGGTGTACTTGAACTCATAATGACTTCACAGAAGATTAATTATGCATCCGAGTTTGATAAAGTCTGTAAGGCACTTGAGGTTGGGTTCCTGTTATTTTTTATGAACTCCAAGTCTTATATGATATCTTTCTTGTTTAACCAGATTGTTCAGCTATGATACTGAAGAAATTAGATCTTTTGCGATTTGTGGTGAATGCTTTTGTTACAACATTGGTTGAAGTTTGATTTTATTATTGTGACATTTAATCATTTGATTAATACAAATGCAGAGAGATTTGTCAGTCACTTTGTTTCAGCTTTTTTGCAGGCAGTGAATTTGAAAAGTTCAGAAATATTGGATCACCCAAACCCACAGGTGACCTGCAACAAAACAACACATGTCTTGAGTCTTGTTTTGTTTTGATATGAAAAAGACAAATATTTGCTTGTCCTTCATTTTTTCTTCTTCCTTTATTCTCACAGATGTATACTTGCCACTGCTTTTAAACCAGATCTGTAATGAAGATCGACAAAATGCACTGGCTGAAATTTTAGAGATCCTGACAGTGGTATGTGAAACACACAAGTTACCTTTGGCTCAGACTTGGGTTCCTTGTCTGCATCGCAGTGTTCTGGCCAACGGTGGTGGTCTGAAGAAGAGCTGTACTAGCTTTGATGGTAGCTGCGATGGTCAAGTATGCATGTCAGCTACTGATGTTGCAGTTTATGTTGTGGATGCTCACATGTGGGGTTTCCGGGAGGCCTGTCTAGAGCATCACCTTCAAAAAGGTCAGGGTGTTGCTGGGAGGGCATTTTTCTCCCGCAACTCATGCTTCTGTGAAGATATCACCAAATTCTGCAAGACTGAGTACCCCTTGGTACATTATGCTCGTATATTTGGATTAACCAGCTGTTTTGCAATCTGTTTGAGAAGTAGTCATACTGGAGATGATGACTACATTCTTGAATTTTTTTTGCCTTCTCGTGTCACAGATGGTCACAAACAGAAGACTATGTTGGGGTCCCTTTTAGCAACAATTAAGCAGCATTTCCAAAGTCTTAAGGTTGCTTCTGGAATGGACCTGGAAGGGGATGGAGTTTTTGTCGAGATAATTCAGGCTTCTGCAAATGGAAAACTTGATTTGAGACTTGAATGTCTTCAAGTTCCGACAATTAGAAAATCTGCTGTGGATTCAAACACAATGCAAAATGACATTATTTTGCAACAAGATTCAGTAAAGAGGCATTCGGTGCTGCATTTGGATGTTGTGAGTGAGGAATGCAACCCTCTTCATGAAGAAGAAGTCCATGTTCATGCTTCACTTTCACAGGATAAAGCCAAAAAGAAGCCAGCCCAAAGAAAACGTGGAAAAACTGAAAAGTCAATTAGTCTGGAGGTTCTTCAAAAATATTTTGCTGGTAGCCTTAAAGATGCTGCTAAGAGTCTTGGTGGTATGTTTATACACTTGGAACTTGTAACTTTGCACCTATGATTAGCTATTTTGTAAAAGACATTTTCCTATGTGTGCTAGGGTCATTTAAAGCTGGGAAAATCGTGGAAAGTTTATTATGTTTTGAAATGTCATGTTAAAAAGGTCACATAACATTCTTATGGTGCTCTCTGCAGTTTGCCCTACCACAATGAAACGTATCTGCAGGCAGCATGGGATTTCTCGCTGGCCATCTCGCAAGATCAACAAAGTTAACCGTTCCCTTTCCAAGCTAAAGAGGGTAATTGAATCTGTCCAAGGTGCTGAAGGAGCATTCAGTTTAACTCCCATAACTACAACTCCACTTCCTGCTGCTGTTGGTTCAATTTCTTTCCCTTCCAATATGAAGGGGTGTAATCAACTGAATTCACCAAACCCCAAGCTACCTATACCTCATTGTGACAAGAGTGAATCATCACCCTCCAAAGCATCTGGAAATAGACAGGTTGGCGATGAAGATCACCTGATAGGCAGTAGAATGTTGAATCAAGAGAAACGGGTTATGAATAATCAGTTTTCCCCTGAGTTGGCTCAAAGCTCATATAGATCTAAAACAGGTAGTGGCCTAAGAGAAGAGAGTGCTGGGACTCCTACTTCTCATGGTTCCTGTCAAAGTACCCCAACAAATGAGAATGCACCAGCACAGGAGACATCTGTTTCTCCAATCAGAGAAAAATGTATCGAGGCTGTGGGTTCTCCTGACATGTCATTTCCCCTAACAGGAGAACTGAATCTGTCAGTTGCATACTCAATTCCTGGTGTGCTGCTTGCAACTGACGTTGAAGAACCCTTTGGAGGAATGCTAATTGAGGATGCTGGAAGTTCGAAGGATCTGAGAAACCTTTGTCCATCAGTGGCAGATGCTCCTGCTGATGATCGTTTTCCAGAATCGAGTTGGACAAATCCTCCATGGTTGGACACGGCGCCTAGAGAACCTGTGCGTGCTGCTGTTATACCCTCAACGCCTCACGTGATGGCCAGGCAAGAAATGAAGAGTATAACCATTAAGGCAACTTACAGAGAAGATATCATAAGATTCCGCATCTCTCTGAATGCGGGGATTGTGGAGTTGAAAGAGGAAGTGGCCAAGAGGCTGAAGTTGGAGGTGGGTACCTTCGATATCAAGTATCTAGATGATGATCATGAGTGGGTTTTGATTGCATGTGATGCAGACCTGCAAGAATGTGTGGATATTTCGAGGTTTTCAGGTAGCAATATAATCAGATTGTCAGTTCAGGACGTGAATGTCGTTCTTGGGAGCTCTTGTGAGAGTACCGGAGAGCTATGAGTAGACTAGGCTTGTATATGTGGAAATCTTAGGGCATTATATAGTTATAGCCTCCTAGGATATTACATCTTCTGGTTGTAAGAATTTTTTAGTAGTAACAAATTACATATTCCATTATCGAAAATGTGTTTATTAATCGATAAGGGTGATTGAGGTTGCTTCAATATGTGAAAGTGCATACCTTTCCTAAACGTAGCATTCAATATATCTACAAGTATGTGAAAATGAATGTTAAAGGCTGCCTCAACATATCACAAAATTAACATGCAAGCTTGGAGATTGCAACTAACAATGTCCCTTCCACGACCATTTTCGATTTAGATGAAAGACTTAAGAATATAGGTCTGTGGAATGTATCCACTAAAGGCTACTAATTATTAGTCATGTAATTAGTCTTTGATGAATGTTTAATAGATTACATTTCTAATCCCATGTCTAGTTCATTTTGTTTTTTTTTTGTTTGAGAGTTTTTTTAATACTTAGTTCATTCATATTCTATTTTTTAGATCTTAATTGTCAAAAAAAATGAAGGATTAAAGTTGTACTTGATGGACATGTTGCGTCCGTATAACTTTCGAGGATCATGTTTCTTTACAATTTTCGAAGAATTGAAACAAGAATGAAGGACATGGTCTTATGGGTGATCATGTCTACTTTAAAAACCTTGATTTTTGAGTTATAAAAGGGCAAAATGAAGTGAAAAAGGAGGAAGGTCCAAAAAGATTCATAAGAGGCTCAAGAGAGGCTCCAGAAAGATACAAATTGATAGTCTAGAACAATACAGGGAACAAAGAACAAGTAAAGAAACACATTTTAAGTGAATTTCCATCAATCTAAAATAGATTTTATGAAGATTAATAAAGGGATCTCATAGTGTTTCTTTTAGCTTTTTGTTTTTTTTCTTTAGTCTTGATGATGAGCTAAACATTTGTAGATATTAGATGTGTGAAATTTGCAATGAGCCTACGGGGCCCATACGAAAAGGAAAGTTAGACCACACACAAGTTCAAGTGAGGTTTCATTCTAAAACTAATTGACAATAGATGGAGTAACCTACTAGGCTTATATGCTAATCTTCTTTTTTCCTCTTTCTTCGATGTGGGACACTCATATGTGGGTACTCTTAACACTCCCCCTCAAGTGCAACTAGGACTGGACATTTAGTTGTCACTTGAAATAAACATAGTGGTAACCTAATTGGGCTGCTGGGATTGGACATCTAGACGGACAACCGAGAAATTAATAATCCGGACCAAACTTGCTCTGATACCATGTGAAATTTACAATGGGCCTACGGGCTCACACGAGAAAGAAATTTAGACCACACACAAGCTCAAGTGAGGTTCTATTCTAAAATCAACTGACAATAGGTGGAGTAACCCACTAGACTTATATGTTAGTCTTCTAATCTTGAGATAGACCTTGTAGTGATTTTTTTAAAATTCATTCTTAAATTTTATTGGGATTCAATTATGTGATCTTAATTATTATTAAACTAATATTGCTATCATATTATTTCATGTATGATTTTATGCTATTAAGATTAAGAAATTCTTTTATATGAATAGATCTACTATAATTGAAAGGAGTTGTATGCAAACTTATAGATAAGTCAACATAAATTCTCTATATTAGGATAAAATCAAATAGTAAAATTCATGTATCTATCAACATAATCTTTGGAGTTTTAATTAGAAGATTTTAGTTATTCAGCCGAAGACTAGGTGTTAATAGTCTAGACCAAAGATATTAACATAATATAGGATTTTAACTATCCAATAAGCCATAAATTAAATCGAGTAGTGAAATCATGATTACATGAGAAGTCCTAGAAGGATTCAAAGTCAAGTTACCACTGTTTTTTTTAATTTCTTAGCTTAATCTTCATTCTAATTAGTCAATTTTTATTTATTTTAGTTTATTATTTTAATTTTAATTTTAATTTGATTATTTATCATCACCTAATTTATTAGACTAGTGATTGCAGTTTTTTTTTTATATATGTAAGTTTTAATAT
>JANTPM010000246.1:30461702-30473396 GCA_025434745.1 Erythroxylum divaricatum | reverse complement strand
AATCAGAAACAGTACGAATATTATAACCAAATAATCAGAACAATAGTCTCACGAGTCAAAGCATAACAATTGGAATTTCCCGACTAAAACAGATTAGCTACTCATAACAGAATTAAACAAAACAAAGTTCTTAATTAACATAATCTAAAATAATCAAGAAAAATAAGGAAAACTAGAAAGTCTCCAAGTGCATCTCCCTGCTTGAATTCCTTTTGTTGTGGCTGTTCATTGACAAGACCATTAAAGGTCACTTGTCATTGAAAAACCCTTTTAATTCCTCCTTGCTTGCGTGCTTCACGCCTGCGTGATTTTCGTTCCAGTCCAAGAACAATGGCCTGCGTCTCTGCTCATCCTTCAACGCCGCTGCTATCTTTTTTTTCCTCTAGTGTGCGTCGTTTCTTCTTTTATTTCCTGTTGTGCGTGACTCACCACCCCATTTTCCTTCTTCCACGTCAGCCCTTCAATTTTCGTAACTTCTTGTTTTTCCTCCTCAAAGTCGGCGTCGTTTCTTTCTTTCCTGCGTGGGTTTCCTTATGTTTTTCCTCAACGCCGCCAGACCTTGCCTTCTTGTGCTGTTGTGCGTGACTTGCGTGATTTCCAGCCCAGTCCAACCAATTTTCTGTCTCAATTACAGCCGCACGCCAGACTTGTTCCTCCCTGGTCTTGTGCGTTATCCGCCCATTAAAAACCTACTTGTTTTCTTTTTATTCCCACGCTAGTCCTTCTTCTGCCACGTCGTTTTGGTCCCTTTAAAATCCTCCCTTGCTGCCTTTCACGTATTCAGTTGCATCCCCTCACTAGCTTGCCCTCTCTGCCTGATACATTCTTATATGCGTTGATTTTTAATTGCTTCCTCCATGTACATTAATTCATCCTCGCGTCAGTGGGCTTGTTAGCCGACCACTCCAGCTGTCTTCTTGTCTTTGTTGCTTCAATTAGTTGTTGTCTTCCTCTTTAATTTCCCTCTTCATGCAAAACTTGTAATTTCCTACAAGGAAACATTAAATCAAATCAAATCTCAATAATTGAATCAACAAGAGGAATAAAAAGGAATAATTAAAACACAAATATTAGACAAATATGCACCTATCACCCTATCATACTTACATGGTCCTAAATTGACTTCCTCAGCCCCTTCTTCCATTATATTTATACGATCATACTTCTTTTTAATGGTAAACTTAGAGGTTCAAAAAAACACATCTCCATAGTCCTATAGTAATTTTTTTCATGGACCCTAGTTCTACTAAATCCATTTCACTTTATCATTTCTAGTTTCATAAGTGGAACATCATATTAAGGCGACTCACTCCACTGAATATGATCATAATTATTTTATAGTAAAAAAGAACGGTAAACAACACTAAATCCTTCTAATAATCTTATTGTCTATTTTTTAAAAAAAATCAAAGTCAATTTATCATTAATCTAGACTTTAGCTCTACCATTTTATCATTCTATTAAAATATGATAACGTCTTCTTATAATTATAAATTACATCATTCAAGATAATGATTGAATCCCTATATTATATCACTTTATCAATGTTAATCATTAATAATTCCATATTATTTAATACTCGAGCATATGAAATCTTATAGAGAGATGCTCTCAACTCTCTGTAAAATTCTCCTACCTATATCTACGTCTGTAACTTCCACTCCTTCCAAACTTCATCCTCACATCTTCATCTTACTTCTTCATCTTCTCCTCTTGTACGCACATATTCCACTATGTTTTTTCTTCCCTTTTCATCTCAACCACCTCTTCATCTTCTCCTCTTGTACTCACATACTCCACTATGTTTTTTCTTCCCTTTTCATCTCAACCACCTCTTCATCTTTTATACCTTCTCCATTGAACTCTTTATCTTGTTTCATTCATTGGAAATGCCAGAGGAAAACCCACCAATCATTCCTCTATTGCTCATAATATTTCAAATGCAACTACATCCTCTTTCTAACTTGCTTCCAGTAATTCCTAACCAACTTTTGAAGTTACTAAAAAGTCTTGGACTCAAGTCGATAAAAAGTCTGACCCACAGATCAAGCTACCCTATGTACCCCTTAATATAATTTCTAAGAATCTAATTGTTTCACCATCTCCAGAAACCTTAAAGGTAGGAGCTAAAATGTGGACTGCCACACTTATAGGCTTCTTTCTTGACAAAAGAATGTCCTTTCCAACAATGAAGGTGACACATGCTTATTTGACTATAATTGTCTACCTATATTTAATGAGTTTTTCTTGATATTTACTAGTTTTATAGTATTTTTAGTGCTTAATTCACTTCAAGTGCATTTATAGGTAATAACTGCCTTAATAGTCCAGATAAAATCATGGCATGGAACAGAGATTTGGAGCAACTTGAAGATACACGACCACATAAATCTCTATAAATTTGTGAAGATTGAAGAATTTTAGTTCTATTAGTATGGAGTTACGCAACCCTGTATATTGATATACATGGTTGTGTATATTTCTCGTGTAAATCTCTATGTTCGTGTGAATTCATGAATTCAGGTGTTTTTGGAGATACACATTCACTTATGTGCTCGTGCATATTGACCATGTATAACTTAAAAACCTTAATTTTTTTATTATAAAAGGATGTGAGCAGAGTCAAACAAACAAGAGCTGAGTTATTAAACAATTTTTAATCATAAGCAACCTAGAGAGGTGAATATTCTAATTAAAGGATAAGGAAAACATGAAGAATATGTCAAGAGATTTGATAGATAATGACATCCAATCGAGTTTTATAAGAAAATCCATTAGAAGGAAAATTGAGATGTAGAATTATGATTTCTTTTGTTTCTATTAGCTCTTTTGCATATTTATCTTTGGTTTTGTTTTCTATAAGTAGAAACTAAGCTTATTTAGTGTTTAGCTCTAATGAATCGTAAGTCGTGATAACAATATGTTTTAATCTTTTATTCAATGCAATTACATAGATTGATTTATTGTGATTCAATTATGTGTTTTATTCTTTTTATAATATATATGAAATATTAGTGTATGATTTTATTTCATATGATTGAGTTTGAGAAATTCTTGTGTATGAATAAATCTACTATAATTGGAAGGAGTTGTAGGCAAACTTAGACATAAGTCGACATAAATCTTCTGGATTAAGGTCAAACTTAATAGCGGAATTAATAAATCAATAAAGCAATCCTATGGGTTTTAACAAAAAAGATTTATGTCAATCAACTGATGGATTTAGTTATTAATAGTCTTAAGAAAGATATTAAAATAAGATAGGAATTTCCAAGGTCTAATAGTCAATAAAATAATTATGATAAAGTGTTAATAATAAAGAATTCTTAGGGAGATTCATTACCTAGACACTATTATTTCATATTGACATCTTCTTAGTATTTTCCTTATTTTACATTTAGTATTGTTTTTAATCTTAGTTTAATTGTTTAGTTTAATTTTTAATTAAAATCCATTATATGATTCTTAGGTTAGATAATAGAAAAATGGTAACTACTAGTACTTACAATTTTCGTGGGATCGACCCGTACTTACCTATGCTAACTATAGTTATGCCAAGCACTTAAGATATTTTTAATATTGATATAAAACATATCAATCAAGTTTTTCGCGTCATCGCCAGAGACTACTGATATTAGAAAAACCTATATTTTATTAATATAACCATTATTTTGTATTTATTTTATTTTCTTTCTGACTTATTCATTATTTATCTTTTGAATTTCTCTACTTTGACTCTGAACTTGTGGCTTACTGTTAGGATTTGAGATTCATCAATACAATCATAACCCATAATGGAAGGATGGAGTTTACAGTATTCTCATAGGAGTTATGATATGCCATCGCCTATGTCAACATCACAACTTGGGAAAGAAAGGTTTGGTGACATATTTTTGGAAGCTCAATTGAATTCCATAATGTGTTGCAACATTTGTGAGAGTAACAATTACAGTCATAAACGTCGGATACCAAATTATATATGGGAGCAACGAAGCATTCATAACCAATCTCATATTACACCATACAAGAATACTTATCATTTAAAGTAGAGTAACCTTTACACTTATTGATGGAATAATTATGTTTTGACTAAATATTTATAGCAACAACAGTAAGAAGAGTGACTTACAGATATAATAATGGAATACCTTTCAAAAAGTGAAGATAATCAATGTGAATTCGAAGAGAGATTTTTTTTTCACCTAAATATATTGAGCATAATACAACATATTATTTGATCTTATTAACGCCTTAGTGTGAAGAAGAGACAACAGTCGATTTTGTAAATAAACTTGCATTCCAAGAAGACAAGGGGGTGACTGTTGCTTTAGAAGAGAAGGAAGAACAAATGTTAGTGGAAGTAAAGGAAAAAGAAGAAGATGAAGCCTCTGTCAAAGAAGAGGAAGTAGAGAAATGGAAAAACAAGATTGAGGAAGAACAAGAGAAGGAGCCAATTGAGGAAATTACTGATGAATCATTAATAGTCACATTGAGTACGAATGGTTTCGACTTCCTATAAGACAAACTGTTTGAGTCAACTAAAGATTCAGGATGTTTTATTTTTTCATATTTTATTAATAGTTTTTTTAATAAGAAGGGCATTAATGGAGTCCATTAGAGTTATTAATTTAATATTGTATGTCCTTAGTATTATCATATAATATGTGGCTTATTCATAGGCTACAAATTCTCCATGTGGAGAAATGGATAAAAGCAAGCCACTGATTATAGATCCAAGATGATAGTAATATGCAAGGTGTGTCGAACTAAAGACGTTAACCAAATGCTACATTAGAGGCAATTTATGAATTAGTTTAGGTTTTATTTTCAATTGCCACTCCCTTTTTAATGTTAGAATAGGAATTTATTAAGTTTTGATTTTTTTTAGGTTAGAACATTAAGCATCTTGAAGAGCTTGTGTGCTTATCCAGGTATGTAGTTTCATTGTCAATCTCTATTTCATAAAATGTTGGTGTCATAATAAATCTTCTCCTATAGCATGCATAGTTGCCATGTCCACCTTAATATCTATAGAAGTTCTAACTAGCAAAAAGAATTGTTTGCACTTAAAAATATATAGTTTTATATTCTCTTCCATCAAAAGTTAGAAACTATACCTTATTAAACTTAGTAGATAACTTTATTCTAATTTTCTATTGGAAAATCATATGTTGACATCTTAAAACTTGAATATCTTTATCTATGTTTCACCTGATATTTTAGTTTTTTAAAGTTAAAAAAGAATTTATTGACATGCCCGAAAGGCAACAAAAGAGTAATAGTACAAGGTTGTGCTATCATTTGATACAATAAAGTATACATGGCTTTACAATCTGTTATTCCCTATGAGTATTAAAAAACATAAATCCTAATTATGCCAAGTTCCATTATCTTCTGAGTAAGAAGCTCAAGTCTTTAGTTAGTTTGTGTGCAACTAGAATTTCTCTGATCCAACAACAAATTCTATGAGCAAGAACATGCTTGTTTGTTTTAACATTTTGTAAGATTCTTAGGTTCCTTTCACTTCATATTGAATCCATTGAACAAGTTAGGCTTAAGCTTAGGCTTTTTTTTAATCTTTTCCCATTCTTTTGTATTGTCTCTCAACCCACACCAAGTTTCCATTTCAGTTACCAATTTGATAAGCCTGGTTTATGATATGAAGATTCTAGCCCATATAGTAGCAGAAAAGCAACATTGAAA
Organism: Erythroxylum divaricatum; assembly: GCA_025434745.1. Taxonomy (NCBI): domain Eukaryota; kingdom Viridiplantae; phylum Streptophyta; class Magnoliopsida; order Malpighiales; family Erythroxylaceae; genus Erythroxylum; species Erythroxylum divaricatum. The sequence continues at coordinate 30,467,693 of JANTPM010000246.1, read as the reverse complement.
GAAAAGATCATTTATAGTTTGAGGTACCATATTGCATAAACTGCATAGCTGGTCACTGGATCCCTTTAGCCTGTCTTTGATTTTTAGTCTCCCTCTAGCATCAAGCCAAGAGACAAAAGAGGCTTTAGATATCAATGATCCTTTCCGAACAATATTATACTAAGGAATGGATGGAATTAAAGGTCTGATAGCTTCTAAGCGAGAGGAATTAGAGAACTCCCCGTTTCTGTTAGATATCAACACCACCTTGCTAAAAATTGTATCCAACTTCCATTTGACACAGGACGTTGTATACACCTCCTTCATCAACTACCTCAGCCCTTTATTTATAGCCGAACAGTTTGAATCCCGACTTCCTCCTATTCCTGCCTAATTGCATTTTATGATAATTTAGCGACTAGTGGCTGTATTCTATATCATTATTAGTAGTTACCTGTCGACTTATACGATGAATAATTGTGATTGTGTTTGAAAATACAAGTGATTATCCACTGAAATTTATACCTAGTATTTGAGCCTTATTTAGCAAATAATACTGAAGAGAAAGAGAGATACAAAGCAGTCGCATACACCAAATAGAAAATCTGACTAGAGAATACTCGTATTTAGTAATTGATCAATATTCTTGTATTGATCTAAGGCTGCTTCAGTACTGCTTTACTATCTTCAATACGCAGAAAGTGGTAACAAGGCAACTCTTCTTGTTGCTCTTCAACTGTAGGCCAGCCTTTGGACAGGTGGAAGTTGAGGAGTTAACTTAATGACCTCCACTCTTTGGTGGATCATGTTTGGTGTTGGGACCTGGGTCCTTTTCATAGTCGATGTCCACCATTCCATCCATCCCTGCGAGCTTTCTCGTCTTCGTTTCAGCTATGACGATGTTTTCCTAGTACAGAACAATCATACCGGATATTCTGCTCAAGTAACTACACCTACAATACGTAATATTCACCAGGGCTATGTTTAAACTATGTATAGTTACCTCGCTTAATGAGCTTCTAAGTTTCATGCGTTCTAGAGACCCTGGAAGACGTGCTGCAAAAAGAATTTGACGCTAAGTTATATTTTGATGAGGCACACATAATGAAAACAGGAGTTAAAAAGTAGAAGCACTAATGTATCTACTCACCCACAGATACTTGAACAAATAGAAAGAGGAGGAAGAGAAATGTAGTAAACTTGGCCTGATAACCCATCAAGGAATAATAGAAAGTTGGTGGTGATTTAGTTGGTTTTTCGGATTTAAAATGGGTGAACGACGAAGGCCCCATTGCACTATCGATGGTGCGATTTGGAGTCATCAAAAGCTTTATAGAATGATAATGAAAATGCAACATCCCATTTGCAGGAGAGGTCAACTCTATTAATTTATGGCATCTGAGGGTGTTCAATCCGAACCAAGATTTTTTGTCTAATATTACCCTATTTTATTCTGTTTCATGAAATCTTAATTATTTATTTTATAAGAACTACGCAGGATCCATGCAGAACTTATATAAGACTTATAAAAATAAACAACTAAGATTCATTAGACATAATAAAATACTATAATATTGAACAAAAGATCTGAACTTGTACTCTGTTTCTCTGTCTATGTGTCTCGTGAAGAATTTGTTAGGTAGCAATCACATTGTCTATTGCATGGCTCCCTTTCCTGAGATCGACTTGGACTTTTTGTTGCTTACAGTTTTCCTAGACGCTTTCTAATCAACAGAGTTTCCAAACATGAATGATTATCCAACCACTCAACCATTCGGTGCTTATAGTTCCACTTTTTAATCATTTGTACCGTTTTGGTCTAGTTCATCCACTTGCGAGAATGAATTTTAAAATAATATCAAATAAATTACAAATTTGTTGCGAGAATGAATTTTAAAATAATATCAAATAAATTACAAATTTGTTTTTTTTATATAATTTTTATGATGAGTTTCTAAAAGATTATAAAAATAATTAAACATATTAGTTTTTATTTTATTCTTCCCATTTTATTCCTCATATTTAAAATTTTATCATTTTTTAAATTCATACAACTCACTTCATCGTGTTCTACACTTAATGAGTTATTAAAAATGATTGGAGCTATCGATAACAAACTAACCTCAAAATAAGATGGAAAAATATTATGTGGTAGCTAAACATTATCATAAAAGTAAGAGACAAGTTTTTAAATATAATGATTAAAATTAAAAATATAAGTTTAAACCATAAAAGGTCCAATATAATTAATTCTATTAAAAATACATAAACGGAAATATTTAAACATATTAAACTTTAGTATACAAAAGGGGAAATTAATTAAAAAAGTAAGCATTTGTGATAAAAGTGCATAAATAAGAAAAAAAAAGATAGAAAATACCAAAGAAGACAAATTAAAATTTGTTTTTTGGATATTAAATTAAACACAAATTAAGAAAAATTAAATTTTGTTTTTTTTGGATATAAAATAAAACGCAAATTAATAATTTTTATGAAATACATGGTCAAAAAATTAAATCGTATTAATTAAAAGACAAAAATAAACTAAATAAAAAAGGAAGTAAACATTCATTGCAATTTATTATTATTTGTTAAATTTGTTGATTTATTTATTCACGTAAATAAACTATTTTCATTTAAAAAATTAAAGAGGAATTAAATATTCATAAATTACTTCTGCACGTTATACTTTTGATCAAATTAATATATGTTCTAAATAATTTTTAAGATCAAGCTACATAAATTTATATGTTTAATCACTCCACTAATAGTATGGAAGCGAGATTGATAATATATTTTAAGAAATTATCATATTTAATCGGTGATAAAAAATGATTTATTTGATATTAATTATGGATGACTGGTTACCGGGACCCCTTCGTTTGGATTCATAATTTTCAAATTTCTTAAATTTTAAAACATTATTTTGATTTTAATTTAAAATAAGAAATATATATAAACCGATCCAACCTAATATCCACTACGAAAGTAGTGGAGAAATTTCTTTTCAGCCCATGTGCAGATGATCAATGTCAAAGATAGAGATTAGTCTCTTTTTCCAGCCCACAGTAATTAAATACGGTCTGAATTAAAATTAATGACATTGAATCGAGTTGATCAAGATTTAAGTCAATCAAACAAATGTAGAAGTAAAACAAAACCCGAAGTTATATTGGTGCCCACTGCAGACTTCTTTTTACGTGGCCAATACAGCTCAAGTTTGATTTGGACAACGAATATATCCTTAATATGTCTTTAAGTACCAGAATGTCTTGTTTAAACATGTTGTATTTACCAGAATGTCCTGTTTAACATGTGGTATTTACAAATGTAGTCTTCCTTCATTCAACGGAGACACCTGGAAATGGCTTTTGAAGGGGCACCATCTTGGTGCAATGTGCAAAGCTTATGACAGACAGGTGAACCAGGATAAGAACAAGGAAAGTGTAAACTTATCTGATGGCATGGCACTCCAATCATGAATTTGAATGTTGGAAGGAAGTCATTAAGTCGTCGAACCTTTTGCTAGCTTTTCTTTGTGCGCTTGTTAATTCTCTGCCTTTAATTTCCACCCGCCTTCAGTATTTTCAGACATTGGAATAGGATTGTCTTCATCCATTCCTTGACCAACACACTCTCCTTTTCACTTCATCAATTTCACCTTCAAATCATATGATTTCTGTGTCGGCGTGCTATGTTTCATGTTTAACGTGTAGACCACTCAGTTAATGAATTTTGATTAATTTCTGTGTACTGCCACGTAATTATGTATGACAGCTAATACTCACTATATCATTATTAAAGAAGTCATCAGCTCACGGAGGTTATATTAATTGATTAGACCAAATAATAATATCAATTATTTATTAAAAAAGTTTAATAAAATTAATTGACAAGTATTAATTAATTATGTGTAAAATAACTTATGAGAATATAACTTAAAAAATATCTTATTCCATTATAACTAGTAAGAAAAAGGAGTATAAAATAACCATGAATAACATATATGCATTTGTATATGTTTAAGAAGTGAAAATATCAAGATGTTTTTAAATTTTAATATGCTATTATTTAAAATTTACATGTACAAAAAATATTATAGTAAATAAAATACTATTCCCTACCGGTTAATAGATGCTATAAATCTTGTAAAATTAGTTTGTTATTTAAAAAATTAATCTAATTTAAATAAATTTACGTCTAACTTATTCTTAATTTAGTTTATATTTATTCAAAAACACATGTTTTTAAAGCTAATTCAAATTCATTATAAATTTATAATTTTTCTTTTTAATTTTAGTGTTCAAATTCAATGAAATTGTAGATATCTTATCTTTATTTCATATTATTATCCGCTTATTCTTATGTATATATATAAATAAATAAATAAATATTGTGTTATTTTAAAAATATGAATTTTATTTTTGACTAATAATTTTTCTGTTTTAAAAATATTTTTGTTCCAGCTTTCTTGTGAAACGGAATAAAACGTCAGTTATTGATGATTTATGCAAAGCTCTTACGTATGTAAAACAGTCATTAAATTTAAAGGCCATCATTGTATTTTCACTCTTAAATATTAGCTGTTGGATCAAAATGCTCTAATACAATAATTTTTTTAATTTTCTGCTTATTCTAATTAATAAAAAAAAACAGCTGATAAGTTGAAGATTGCTTTTACGGACATTGAATTGCAGTCCAAACTTGCGATTATCTTCTCCATAATTGACCCTCTGAGCTGTGAATATGTACAAAGCCGAGAGATCTTCAAAAGTCGATCCACCGCGATGAGTGGACTATCACGAACAACGGATAGATTAGTCTCAAAAATATCAACCGTCAAGTTTGTTAAGTTGTCGCACAAACTATGTCCACTCATATCGCGTGAGTCCAAATGTGTGCCTAGCAAGCTCATCTTCTGATATTAATCTTTTATCTTTTTATTTGTTTAATTACATACATTTATAATTTAATAGTAAACATATATACTTCAAGGTTCGCAATTATTCTAAGGTTATAACATCCTATCATTTTTCAAAAGATCAAATATTTGTCATCATCTATAGTGTTACATCATATTTCGATATTTTTAAAATTGTATTAATAGTAGTTTAAATTTTAAGGAAATTTAATTTCTCTCAATTCAGAGTAACTAAACATCAACTTAATTTATATGACGGTACGGTTGGACAATTTAGACATATCAGATATTGAATTTATTTATACATTAGACAAAACTACAATTTATTAGATATCCATTATATATATTTTTTAATTTCAATACCAAACTGTTTATTTGTTTTATAACACTATAAGGAAATTGTTAAATAGCGACGGAAATATACCGACGGAACATCAATCGTATGTGAATTGCGACGGGACTCCCTAATCCGTCGGTGAAAGAAAGAAAATTTGCGACAGTTAAGAAATCCGTTGCTAACGTTGAAAGGAAAATTTCGCGGTGACTTATAGCGACAAAAATATGCCGATGAATACAGTCCCGTATGTAAATAGGGACGAACTTTAAATTTCGGTCGGCAAACTTGTCGGCTAGAAATTTTTCACCGATGGAAAGAAGCCGTCGGTATATTGCAATAGTCGTCGGGAAACTAGGTTAGGAAGCTTAATACTGCGACGGAGTTTTTTAATTATACCGACGGCTAATTCCGTCGCCAAAATTAAATTAAATCCCCTGCGGCCGTCCCCTCCTCTCTCCTTTCCCCGACTCTCCTCTTCTCTTTCTCTCCTCTCCTCTGGCGAAGCTCGTCCTCCGTGAACGTCTGACTACTGCTGCGTCTCCGGCGACCACAACGTTCGTCTTCTCCGGCAACGTCAACGTCCGTCTCTCCTCTGGTGGATCCGAAGGTGAGTCGTGGGTTGCATTTGTTTTGATGTCTTTTTGGATTGATTTAATGCATTTCATTTGTTTATTTATGTTTGATTGGTCTTGTGTGAATGTTTTGCATGTTCATAATGGAAAGAATTAAAGGATTTGTGTGTAGATAGGGTTGA
>JANTPM010000246.1:30433354-30444213 GCA_025434745.1 Erythroxylum divaricatum | reverse complement strand
TAAGCATTAATGTCTTTAAATGTTAAAGACAAAATGCACTAAAGGACAAAAACAAATGGTGTTCTACGTGTGTGACATGTGGCCATGAGAAGAAGAGAAAAGCTATTTGAAGACTAAAATGAGGTTGATGATCGTGGGTTTTGGAAGAAGATAGAAAGGGTTTGAAAAAGGGTTTTTCTCTCCTCTTCATCATCGATCATCACTCTCCATCATCTTCTCCAAGCTTCTCCTTCATCGTCCTCTCCAAGCTCTCCAAGAATAAGGTAAGATCTAGCAGTCTTCACCTTGTTCTAGCTATTCCTGGGTCAAAGGGTTTGCCCCGGTTAGGTTCTCCGATCTCTGCATGGATACCATTATAGATGGTCTCTTTTGGCCGTTATGGTTTGACTTTGTTATATAGACACATGGATCCTAGCTTTCGGGAAGGTGCAGGATCAAAAATTTTTGTTTTCCGCACCGTGTGCATGTGATGCACACACCGGGATTTTCCTACATGTTTATGGATTTTTAAATTAAAAGGGCGGTGGAAATTTGACTGAATAAAAAAGTTATAGAGAGTTAGTGTGTTGATGGCCATGTTCTTCTACACACTATGTAAAGTAGGAAAACAACCATACTTAACTTATATATAAGGTGTCAACAAGTTATAGAAAGATAAATGAACACCAAAATGCCTATGATGGTGACTATGTTGCTAAAAAATCATTGTACATGACTTACACGCACTCTAGTATACCTAAGTCACCAAACTAAGTAAGTTGTTTCAAAAAAAGAAAGGTACATGGGCACTAACATGATCATGTTGGTATCTGTATTGAATTTTGACTTCGTTTTTAACATATCCCTATCCTAAGACAACTAGGCAGCCTACCCGGTACCCCACGGTTACCCTCCGGTTAATATCTGATCCAATTGAAAAGTTCCCTTGGAGCTAAGCCTATTGAACATTTTATCGAATAAGCCTATCGAAAATTTTATCGAAAAGCTTTAACTCAACATTCGTAAATACAAACAGTAGAGTTTTTTTAAAAATCATTTTATTAAAAGTTTTGGCAATATAACAACTGTATTTTGACATACCCAAAATTTTCAAAATACTTGTAAAAGTTAAAAATACTTTTATAATCACATCAAAATCCCCACTAAAAATTTTTAGACTTCAAGTTCATTCATAAGCAATCTCAATAGTCACTTCAATGAACTTTAAAAAGCTATAACATATTTATGCATTTCATTTACATGCCTTCTTTACACAACTAAACGAGCTCAATGTGTGTTAACATTTCTATGCAAACCATATTTAACAATTTAAACCTCCATAAACAAATTCATTTGATTTCTTATGATATAATACTAATATAAAATAAATATTCTTTCTAAACTTAATTTCTCAAGTTACTTTTAAATTAAATTGTGGCGGTATCATTACTATTATGAACTTCTTACACAACATAGCCCACCACTAACTTCTTTGCCATATGGTAACTCTTAGGCATAAAGTCACACAACTGGTTTTACATCGCTTACCTACTACTGGTTAACTATTAATTACAGAGCTGGTTCTATATCGCTTACCTATACTAGGTTAACCACTATACATTAGTAGTTACAGAGATAGTTCTGCATCACTTATCCATAACTGGTGAACCACTAGTTACGGAGCTGGTTCTACATCGCTTACCAGTACTAGGTTAACCACCATATATAGGTAGTTATAAAGGTGGTTCTACATCGCTTACCTACAACTAGTTAACCACTAGGTACGGAGCTGGTTCTACATCGCTTACCCATACTAGGTTAATTGCTCTATACCAGTAGTTACAAAGGTTGTTCTACATCACTTACTTGCAACTAGTTAACTGCTAGTTATGGAGCTGGTTCTATATTCCTTACCTGTACTTTTAACCGCTATATACTAATATACAAACATGTGTAAATATTAATGGTGTACCATAGGCTAAAACTCATATCCTTTTTCTCAACCAATAATCTAATTTCAATGTAACTTCAAATTGTATGAAATTTAACTTTCAAATTCAAATCATACATTGCTAAAACATACGCTTATACTAGCAATATTCACTTGTATTGTATCATTCACTTAAAACTTATAATCATACAATATAAGTCACACATCATGAATTCTTTTCCAAATAATTCATTCATTTAAAATAATTAAAATACACTCATTATTTTGCGAACTTATTGTCAAGCACACTCATGCGTTTGATGGCTCTCCTTTACCTACACAAAGAGCATTTTGCTTAGGCATTTATTTCCAAATTAGGAAATGAGGCATTTAAAACTATATATTTAGTTTAACTGAATTCAAGATTAGTATTTAATCGCGTAACACCTACACTAATCATATTTCTGCTCACTTCGGTAAGCGAACCTATTGTCCTCCGTTTCAAAGTCTAACATTGAAAGTTACTTAAATACCATCCTTTACCTATATTAACTTATCAATTTCTTCAAAACACTATCTCACTCAATTAATTTACCATAACCATAATCAACTTTAACAACCCACATTTACATCTACATTTTCTCTTAAGGCCAAATTGTCCTCACTACACACACACACACACACACACACACACACACACACACACACACACACACACACACACACATCCTTCAATTTATTTCCAATTTTTTGAAACAATTCACCTAAGATGCATGCCTAGCATCATCCAAACACATCATAAACCATTTGAATTTCATTACTTTCCATAAACATACCATATACTAATTTTACAAATAATAATTTAACACTTCATTTAACAATTTTAATGCCACAAATAAACTTAATAACCATCTTTAATCACATTCACATGGTTATTACTTCATAACCATACTTTTATACCAAAAATGCCCTTAAGGCTAAGGTTAACATATCTTACATCAAACTTTTACAATTCAATTCTTTTTCATTTATTTACTTCATTAGCATCAAAACCATGCTATGAATAGCATGCAACATCAAAATAGGATTTTGGATCAAATCACACTAAAAAAGAACCTAACCATGATCGATTCTTCCTATCTTGATTTTCTTGGTTTATTTTGTTGTTTTCAACCCTTAAATGCTTCCAAACTCATTATTTACTCCATGGCAAGTCAAAAATCACCATTCATCTTAAATACATCCATCCCACACAAAAACTAACAAATCTAGAAATTTAAGCTAAGAAAACTTACCAATTTTTATTCCAATCTCTTATGTATTTGATGAGCACCTTTACTTGATCAAGATATCTCAAAATTTCCATCAAAACCCATAAAAAATGGCAGTACCCTTGTTCCACTCTCGCTTGGTTGACGTTCCCCTTGGTGATTCTTCATTTCTTCTTTTATTTTTGGTCTCTCACGGCTATACAAATTCACTCTCACCTAAAAGAATGAAGCAATTTGCCTTAAGTTTTGGCTTGTTATACTCTTTAATGCTTTACACATGTCACCTTCCTATTAGTCCACTCTACTCATTAATCCACTAATTTTTATACCAAAATGACCAAATTTCCCTTTATGAGTTTAATTCACCACTTAATCGAATTAAGTTATGAAAATATTTTATAACCGTCTTATTATCATATTGACCAAGAAATACTCTAATTTGGGTCAATAATTATTCATTGGATGCTTTAAAAAAATTTCAAATAGGTTTAAAATCATTAATACTCATAATTTTCCAAAAAGGGGATTTTAGTCATAAACTTTTGGAACTCCCGAAATCCATCCAATCGGATTATTTTCAATCTATTTCAGTATCATTAAACTCTAATATTTATTTCGGATATTTTTCAATATTTTGGGGTTAGATACCGCAAAAATCACTATTCACCCAGATTCACTATTCATCTAAAAATACTATTCATCGAAATAAAAATTTATATTTAATGAAAGGAAAGGTTCGGGGTTCTACAATCAACCCTGCTTATACAAATTTTATCCTCAAAGTTTAACTAAGCATACATGTTTAAAATAGGTGGGGATACAATGTAAGCATCTTCTGATCAAGCTCCCATACAGCTTCCGTTACGACGTGATTCCTCCACAATACCTTAACCAAAGGAATGATACTATTATGTAAAACTTGTTCTCTACAGTTAAGCATTTGCATTGATTCCTCCTCGAAAGTGAAATCTTCCTTTAGGTTCACCAGTTGTGTTGTGATTACATACGAAGTGTCCGCTAGGTACTTGCGAAGCATAGATATATGGAAGACATTGTGAATTCTCGCAAGCCCATCTAGTAGCTTCAATCAACACACCACTAACCCAATTCTTTCTGTGATCTCATATGGTCCCATGTAACGTGGACTTAGCTTATCGTGTTCCCCAAATCTAAGTACACCTTTCCAAGGGGAAAAAATACCCTATCTTAAATTTCAAATTCAAATTCTCAACTTGAATTTTATTTATTGTCACTTGTACAAGCTCAGGACTTATCAATTTCCTTTATCCTACTTTATCCCAACATACTGGAGTTTTGCATTTTCTTCCATAAAATGCCTCCAAAGGGGTCATTCCAATACTAGCCTGATAATTGTTATTGTACGCAAACTCTATTAGTGGTAGGTAAGCGTCTTAACTCCACCTAAACTGCACGACGTAGGACTTAAGCATATTATCAAGTGTCTGGATAGTCCTCTCTGACTGTCCATCTATCTAGTAGTAAAAGTTAGTTTTAAACTTTAAACTTGAATCTAAGGTTTTTTGGAAGCTGGGCCAAAATCTCAATGTAAACCTAGGGTCACAGTCTGAGACAATAGATATCGGCATACCATGGAGTCTTATTATCTTATCCACATAAAGTTAGGCTAACCCATTTAAGGGATAATCATTCTTGACTGGAAGGAAATGTTTGGACTTTGTTAACCTATCCACTATCACCTATATAGCATCGTGCCCCCTCTAACTCTATGAAATTCCTACTATGAAGTCCATAGTTATCTTCTCCCACTTCCATTTTGGGATAGGGAGGAGATGCATTAATTCCACAGGCTTCTGATGTTCTGCTTTTACCTATTGATAGGTTAGAACTTATAAACGAACTTTGTTATTTCCTGCTTCATCCTTCTCCACCATTAGTGTTGTTTGAGAGTGCAGTACATTTTTGTGCTTCCCAAATGCATAGTGTAATTTGAGGAGTTAGCTTCCTGTAAAATCTCTTTCTTTAAGTCTCCTATATCTGGTACACATAATCATTACCTCCTCATCACTGTACCATCTTCCTGATTATAAGATTTATTCACTGCCTAGTCTCAACTTTGTTCTTCAGCTTCATCAGCTATGGATCTTGTTTATGCCCCTCTCTCATCGAATCCACCAAAATATGGTGAATATGAAAGATAGTAATTAATGCCTCTAAGTCTGCCATATCCAATCTCACTCTTGGAGACCTCATTTCCCCTAGAAGTGGAAGATGTATCATCTTCAATTGTGTTATCGAATTGGTAGGTCTCCTATTTAAGGCATCAACCACTGCATTGACTTTTTTGAGATGGATTCATCGTACAATCATAATATTTTATTAACTCCAACCACCTCCTCTGCCTCATGTTTAGTTCCTTCTAAGTGACCAAATATTTCAGACTGTTGTGATCCGAGAAAATCTTACAAGGAGCACCATACAGGTAATGCCTCCAAATTCTCAACGTAAAAACTACTACTGCTAATTTTAGATCGTGGGTTGGTTAGTTCTGCTCATGCGTCTTTAATTGCCTAGAAGCATAGGTTACAACCTTATCATTCTACATGAGAACACACCTTAACCATATCTCAAGGCATCACTATACACTACAAATTCATCACTCCTTGTAAATAATATGAGTACAAGAGCTATCATTAGTCTTTCTTTCAATTCATCAAAACTTCATTGACAGGCATCTAACCACACAAACTTCTCCTCTTTTCGTGTCAAATTGTTTAGTGGGGTTGCTATTTTGGAAAATCCTTCAACAAATTTACTATAATAGCCTACCAATCTAGGGAAACTCCTGACTTCAGTCACAGTAATGGGAGGTCTCCAATTAGTAACAATTTCAATCTTTTTTGGATCCACACTAAGTTCTTCGGCTGAGATGACTTAACCCAAGAAAGTAACCTTATCTAACCAAAACTGGCACTTACTAAGTTTAACATACAACTGGTGCTCTCATAGGGCTTGTAATACTATCCAAAGGTGTTCTGCATACTCCTTATAACTGTCTGAGTACACCAATATGCCATTAATAAAAATCCAAACTCATATTAGTACTCTCGAAACACCATATTCATCAAATCTATAAAAGAACCTAGAGCTTTTGTTAATCTAAAAGGCAAACTAAGAATTCATAATGCCTGTACTTAGTCCTAAAGGCAGTTTTCAAAATATCCTCCCTGTGGACTTTCAATTGATAATATCTTGATCTCATATCAATCTTCAAATACGCTTTGGATCATTGTAGTTGATTGAATAAATCATTAGTCCTCAAGAGTGAATATTGGTTGCAAACTGTCACTCAATTCAATTGTTTATAGTCTGATACACAACCTTAAACTCCCATCCTTCTTTTTAAAAATAAGACTAGAGCCCCCCATGGAGAAGTGTTGGGTCTCATGAAACCCTTATTTAAAAACTTCTCTATTTGCACTTTCAACTCCTCTAACTCCATTGGGGCCATTCTATATAAAGTAATTGAAATCACTTTCTAGAGGTAAATCGATCTAAATTTTTATTACCCTATCTGGAGGTAATCCTAGAAGATCCTCCAAAACACAGCGGGGAACTTTCTGACCACTAGAATATCTCCTAATTGAACCTCATCATTACCCTATTTATTCATGGAAGTTATATATCACGGCATCCTTTATGGAACATTTCTCTAGTGACCATGATGGTCACTATACTAGTGGGAAGAACTTTTCGTATCCTACAAAATGTCACCTCTGGTTTCCCTAATCAACTTAACCTAACCTCCATTTTAAAATAACATACCACAGCTCGATGTGTAGATAACCAATCCATTTCAAGAGTGAAATCGAAATCTAGGATATCCAATATGATTAGGCTTACCAAAAAGTCCTTACCTTCGATTAGTATTCTACTATTTACGAACACTCTTTTAACGAAGAGTGAGTTTCTAGCTGGGATGGAAACTACTATCCCAACGTCTAATAACTGAGGCTCAATGCTCAATTTTACAGAAACATTCATCGAGATAAAAGAATGTGTAACACCAAGATCTAATAAAGAATATGCATCATGATCAAATACATAAATCATGCCAATGACTGTAGCTGGTGTGGCATCGGCCTCTTACTGAGTGACTGCAACAACTCGAGCCTATACATGAGGTCTACCTACCTGTATTGTAGGGTCTGCTCCCCTAACCTCTAAACCTCTGCTGGATGTAATGAAACTCAACCCTCTAGTTTGAGAACCTAGGCCACCCTGACTGTAACCCCTTCTAACTCATGGAGGTGCTAAAGATCCAATCACCCTCTCTGCGGTGACTAACTGTGGACAATATCTAATAAAGTTACCCTTCTGACCATAGTGGAAGCAACCCGTCATATTCACCCAACACTCACCTATATGTCTTTTTCTACAAGTTATACACCTTGACACTAGGACCTTAATGTCGTGGGAGTCTCTAAGCCTAGTGGATGACCTAAAAGATCCCTGAGTGGATGATCCTCCTCTATTAAACCTTCTGCCACCCATCCATCTTGACTTATTTTTCTTGGTTAAACACTAGGATGAACTAGTTTATGCGTTCTGCTTTAGTTTTAATCTTAACATCTGAATGATTGTTGTTGCATTTCTTTACACTTTTATTGTAGCTTCAACTAATTCCCCATAGTGTATCTGGGAAGCCAAAGATACATGGATCCATAATTTTGGACTCAAGTCTGTAGCAAACCTCTTGTGCTTCTGCTATTCACTATCAACAATAAACGGAACACTTCTGACAAGTTCCAAAAATCTCTTCTCATAATCTATCACTAATATCGAACCCTGCTATAGATAGAAAAATTTCTCTACCCTAACATCCTTATAACTCTGTTAGTAGAATTTGTTTGTGAATTCTCTTTAAAACTCTACCCATGAAACCCAATATGAATTTCGTCTCTCAATGGCCTCCCACCAATCCTTCACCTTGTCCTCGAGGAGGAAGGTGGAAGATATAACTTTTTGCTCATTTGTGCATGCCACAACTTTTGTATATTGTCGTATCTTGATCTAACCATACGAGTGCACTCTTAAGATCTCTACTCCAGTTAAAAATCTTCACGTTCAATTTATAGATGCCCTCAATGGAACATCCTGAAGCTTCCACATTCTAGCGTGGTTGTCGCATTGCCACCTATTCCGTATTAAAGTTCACTCTGACTAGTTTTACCAGCCTTGACAATTCAGAATGTGGTTGGTTCATCGAGCCACTAACTGAGATTGGCATATGGTCATCCTCCTGTATTAGAGGTGCCTCATGTGTAGGAGTAGTTGGAATGGTTTCCCTAAGATGTCCACAGCCTCGTCTGTGCATCGTGTTGTGTGTTTGAAAAAAATGAAAATGTGTAACACTTTCTGTTTATGAAACCATATTCATGTAAATCAGAATATTTTATTAGTCACCTTACTTTTAAAATAACGTATAGAGTTTAAATCAAAAAGAAGGCAACTCATTTTTAAAAAGTGGGCTTTGATACCAACACTGATAGGCCCCTATCTTAAAACAAGTAGGTGGCCTACTTGGTACCCCACAGTGGCCCTACAATCAATATCTGATCTAATTGGAAAGTTCCTATAGAGCTAAGCCTATTGCCCTTTTTTATCGAAAAGCTTTAACTTAACATTCATAAATATAAACAGTAGAGTATTTTTAATCATTTTATTAAAAATTTATGCAACACAACGATTGTATTTTGAAATCCCCAAAATTTTCAAAATCCTTGCAAAAGTTCAAAGCACTTCAATAATCACTTCAAAATCCTAACTACAAATTTTCAGACTTCAAGTTCATTCACAAGCAATCTCAACAATCACTTCAATAAACTTTTAAAAACTAAAACATATTCATGCATTTCATTTAAAAGCATATATATACATTCCTTCTTTACACAAAATACATTTAAGAACATGTTCATTGATATGTAGTAATTCTCAAAAGTATTTGCAAGGCAAAAAAGCCTACACAGCAGCATGTGACGAAGTTATCTACTAAAGAGTTGGAGTCCTTACTATTGAAGCCCTTGAGTATCCAACTTAGAGATTTTTTTAAAAACAAAACGTAGAGCGTAAACTAAACGAGATCAGTGAGTGTTAACATTTTTATGCAAGGCATATTTCACAATTTAAACCTCCTTAAAATAATTTCATTTCATTTCTTATGATATAAGACCAATATAAAACATATATGCTTTCTAAAATCAATTTCTCAAGTTACTTTTAAAGTAAATTGTGGTGGCATCATTATTGTCATAAACTTCTTACACGACATAGCCCATTGCTAACTTCTTTCCCATATGGTACCCCTAGGCATAAAGCCAAGAAGTTGGCTCTTCATCGCTTACCCGCGATTGGTTAACTACTAATTACAGAGCTAATTCCACATTGCCTACCCGCACTAGGTTAACCATTATATATCGGTAGTTACAACGCTAGTTCTGCACCACTTACTTGCAACTAATTATTTACTAGTTATAGAGTTGGTTCTACATCGCTTACCCATATTAGGTTAACCGCTATACACCGGTAGTTACGGAGCTAGTTCTATATCACTTACCCGCAATTGGTTAACCCCTAGTTATAGAGCTAGTTCTACATCGCTTACTCGTACTAGGTTAACTGCTATATACTAGTATAATAACAAGTGTAAATCCTAATGGTGTACCATAGGCTAAAACTCAATTCATTTTTCTCAACCAATAACCTAATTTCAATGTAACTTCAAATCGTATGAAATTCAACTTTCAAACTTCAATTCATATATTGCTAAAACATATGCTTATACTAGCAATATTTACTTGTAATGTATCAATTTATTAAAACTCATATTCATACAATATAAAGTAACATATCATCAATTCTTTTGCAAAGAATTCATTCACATAAAAAAATAAAATACACTAACTGTTTTTGCAAACTTATCGCCAAGCATACTCACATGTTCTATGCCTCTCCTTTACCTATACAAAACGCATTTTGTTTAAGCATTTATTTCCAAATTAGGAAATAAAGCATTAAAAACTATATATTCAGTTTAACCGAATTCGGGATTAGTATTTAATCATGTAACATATATACTAATTGTATTTACTCTTACTTTGGTAAGCTAACCTATTGATCTCTATTTCAAAGTCTAATTTCGAAAGTTACTTAAATACCATTCTTTATCCATCCCAACTTATCAATTTCCTCAAAACACTATCTTACTCAATTAATTCGCTATAACCATAATCAACCTCAACAACCCACACCAACAACTACGTTTCCTCTTAAGGTCAAATTATCCTGATATATATACTGTCCTTTGAATTTCTTTCAAAATTTTCAACATAATTAACCTAAAATGCATATCAAGCATCATTCAAACACGTCATAAACCATTTAAACTTCATTAGTTTCCGCATACATACTGTTAAAGTAGTGCCCTGAAGGCCTTTAGCGCGTTTTGTACAGAGTTGTATACATACTTTATTAATAAATAAAGAAAGGCATATTTCATTAATTTGATGTTCATAATTTATGAATGGATATTGATCTATGAGAAAATTAATGAAGTCCATGATGTATGACATAGCATGAAGGAAATTATGATGTGATCATACTACTGAGATTCCTATTATGTGCAATTATGTCAGTATCTA
>JANTPM010000246.1:30344901-30356805 GCA_025434745.1 Erythroxylum divaricatum | reverse complement strand
ATAATATTTGAAGTTTTAATTATGATATTAATTGCATTTTCTACACTAAGTTGCAATAAGAAAAAGGATACTTTTTGCGTTTATTAGTTTTTTTAATTTTAATATGATAAAATAAGATTTAATGATATTAGAAAAATATTTCTATTTTTTTAATCAATGCGGTCTATTAAAGCGGTTCTCGCATTGATTCATAGTAATAAGAAGTCATATTGCGATATTTGATAAAAGACCAATTGTGATTCAAGTGATTTTAGCCATAAATTTACAAGGTTTGTATTAAGACCGTTAGATTGAATTACCTTTTTTTAGAAGAACTGAATTTACAAGTGATTTTAGCAATTTTATCAATTATTCATAGAAGAAAAAACTACATTGTTTTATCAATGATTCATATAAGAATAAACTACAATGCTATTCTCAATTTAAATATAAAAATTATTTCTATTCATTATATTAACAAAAATTGAACACAAAATCTTACGTAAGGTTTTTATGATAATGTCTCGTTTCTTAATAAACTTTTAATAGAGTTGATTATTTTTTATAATTTTTTGTCATATATATTGATAAGAATAGGTTCTGGTTACCCTGAGAATCGAACCTAAAAATAGATTAACCGATCTTATAGGTTCTTTAAGTTTAGGTTCAGGTTCAGGTTCGTGAAATTGCCGAACCTGACATTCAGGTTCGGTTCAAGTTATTTATGAACGGGTCAGGGTACCTTACCATAAACACCCCTAACTAAACTGACCCAACTATGAGAATTTCAAATGGTATATTACTTATGTGTCTGTAGATTTCCTCATAATGATGGTTATATAAATTGACATTAGATTTGAGATTACCAAGGTATCTCGCGTAGGAATTACTGTGTTTTGATGCTACTTATGAATCGTCCTATGATAATTCAGTCGATAATAATTAGATACAGTATTAACCATACAGAGATAGTTGAGTAAGTCAATAAAAGATTCGTCACTCTAAAGTTAGAGAATGTTCTAATGTTCTTGATTAGTAGTGATTTATAGCATTCTCTGGCTAGAGTAAATTGACATTTAAAAAAACGTTTTCAAATTTCAATTATAAATCAATTACTAATTAGCAAGAATGAGCATGATTGGATGAAAAGGGATTCATACTCTGTCTAGTTGGAATATTGGATGACGAAAGGATTAAATTATACATCATAACCATGCATGGATAACTTAACCACTTTGATATTCCTGATATTTGGGTAGTCATGACATGTTGTTAGATATCAATCTTGATCTATGATTATAAATTATTTAATTAGAGAATTAAAGATAAATTAAAAATTAAAAGGAGTTTTAATTTATTTGATTCTAATTGTGAATTAGCATTATAATTTATAATTATTGTCAATATATTAGGAATCTAATGGATCACACATCAAAGAGCAATTTGTAAAAGAAAATTCAATTTAATTAAGTTGGACTTAATTATAAAGTTTGAGAAACTTTAAGGATCAAATATGAGATATTTGATTTTATTAAAATTAAATTAATAAGAATTAGAGTTAGAATTTGATTATAATTATAATTCTAATTAAATAATTTAATTTTAATAAAAATTAAAAATCCAAATGATTTTTATATTATTAGGAAGAATATTTAGAAGCTAGCACTTCTATTCTTCTTCTCAAAAAAGTTTTAAGAAATTGCTTAGTGGATATCATTAGAGTCTGGATGTTTGAATAGCTTGTGGTTGATAAATCGAAAAAGTTTCAAAGGATTGAACACGAACAAGGTACAATTTCTTATTCATATTCATGTTTTATTTAAGTTGATTCAATTATTAGGATCCACTCAGAATTCGTTAAAAAATTTTATTTTTCCATTGCACCCATGATTTAATCACAGTTGGATTCTAATAGTAGTATCAGAGCCTCCTTTAATTGTGTATCTTGAATTAGAGGCTTGATTGTTATTGATATTGTTAAAATTTTAAGGTTTTTGAATTTTAATTAATTGACAAGAATTAGGCTTATACGTTCTGAGGCATCTTGTTTTTGTGTTCTGGAAATTTGCTTATGTATGATTTGAAAACCTTCTATGTTTTTTGCCTCTATTTTGTTTCTGGAAATTATTTCAATGATTGTTTTTATTTTTCTTGTGGAATATTGTAAAATGCTCACATATGAATTGTTCAGAATATGCATATATTCTAGCCTCTGAAATTTGTTTCTACATCCTGCCATCATTGTCTAATTTTATACTTTTGAGATTCCATTTGATGCCTAAATATGCATTATAAAACAAATTGTTTTACGTCTGCCTTGTTTTGTGCCTGTTCACACGTATTCCTTATTTTTGTTACTATGTTTTTCTATCCTTGTGATTTACTGCCTACGTTTTGCATCTATTTCATTGGGTTTTGTAATTAAACTCACCATTGGCTTGAAAGGCCACCAGTGGAGTGTCTCATTTCACCGTTGGTGATGGTTAAATGGAAACGTTGCCACTAGTAAGATCATGATGGGCGATTAAACACCCATGGATGACACAGTAGACAAAGCGATGAGAAGTGACGATGGAGACCAATCGGCGGCAGGGAGGCGACAATGAGGAGAAAAACAAAGAAGCAGTTTAAGAACCGTCGGTTGGACTCCTGGCGATTATAAACCCGGTAGTTGGAGCGATGTGGGTTGGAGAGTTGTGAATGTTACTAGATAGGCCGAAGAAATGTGGGAAGCAATTAGAAGACAGTGGGAGATGATGGGTGCATGTGCGACACGTGCCCACCCTCCCTTGGAGCACATCTATAGCAGACATAACTAGTGCATGCAGTGCTTCCTATTGACTCATTGTCCAGACAATGTTCCTTCCATTTTTAATGAATTTTAATTTTTTAAGAACCTTAATTTTGATTAAATTAATTTAATGGAGATTAAATTAGTTTATACTCCTAATAAAAATGAAAAGGTATTTTTCAATTTTTTGAAAATTATTTTCAAAGGGAATTTTTATTAGGAAAGGTTTTGGAATTTAGTTTAATATTTCAAGAGTTGATTTATTAAATTAAATTAGTTATCAAATCAATAATTAGAATCAAGCAAAGGTTTCTAATAATTTCTTCATAATTAGATCATGTTTGAAATTATAAATATAAGGAGATTTTAATGAGATCTAAAATTTTTGAAATTTTCAATCCCTGAATTAAATATTAACCACATGTTAAGAACATGATAGTTGCCTTCCATTATTTAAGAATAAACTTAGAATTTTGTTTATTGTTTAGCGTGTTGAGTAAACTCAAAAACATTTTAACCCTGATATGTTTTATCTTAAATTCATAAGTCCTACTTAACTAAATTTGTATGATTTGGATGAGTTGAGTCATAATCATATGGATTTAAAGGCAGTGATAGAAATAATATATATGATATATTTGGGCAAAGAATTGTCACCTAACAGATCTAAGAGTCACATGAGATGTGATTGATAAAGTCGTTTTCTGCCTAATTTAAACTTAATTGGTTTATCAAGTAAACTCAAGATCAATTATTTTTAAATAGAATCCTAGCCTATTACAAAATTATTTGATAATTTTTCGATTTAGTAGTGAGGGCTAATAATTTGATTAAAATAGTAGGAGTAATCAAATAATTTTAAAGTCCTTATTTTATTTAATTTTGGATATAAATTAATACTTGCTCTTTTTATGTTTTTCGATTATCGAATCTGAAGATGAGTACCAATATAATGTTAAGGAGAATCATGGATGCTAATAAGCTAACTGGATCTAACTTTTCAGACTAGTTTCGAAACTTGAGAATAGTTTTAGGCAAGAGAAGAAACTTTATGTTCTTAACACTCCTTTGCTGCATCAGAACTAGGTTTAATGTTCTATTGATGACCTTGAGCTAGCTATATGTGTGATATTGGCTAGCATGTCTCTTAAGCTTCAAAGGCAGTATGAGAACATGGATGCTCCTACTATGATTTTGCATCTCAAGGAGTTGTTTGATGCACAAAGTAGGGTGGAGAGATATCAAATCTCCAAGGCATTGTTTCAATGTAAGATGACAGAAGGATCTTTAGTCAACTTGCATATGTTGAAGATGATTGAGTGTATTAAAAAATTAGCCCAATTAAGTTTTGTTATGGAGCACGAGTTAATAGTTGATCTAGTGCTGTAGTCTCTAAGTTTAAACTTTTCACAGTTTTTCATGAACTTTAATATGAACCAGAAGGACATGACATTGCCCGAACTATTGAACATGCTCAAGACTACGAAAGGGTGCCTTAAAAAGGAACCCAGTTCTGTACTTGTTGTCGATTCTTCTAAGAGCAAGAAAAGGGATCTAAAAAGAATAAGAAAAAGAAATAGAATGCTTTTACTAATGTAGTAAAGGCCAAAGGAGGTGTTAAGCAATGACAAGGGCATATTCTTTTACTACAGAGTCAACAAACACTGGAAGAAAACTGCCCATCTTATCTTCCTAGCCTGAAAGATAAGAAGCTTAAGGAAGTTGTCTCTTCAGGTATGTTTAATATTGAGATCAATCTTTCACTTATGTTCCACATTCTTGGGTATTAGATATTGGTTGTGGTTCTCATATATGCAATACTATGCAGATGTTAATATGGAGTAGATCGTTGAAGAAATGCGAACTAGACCTGCAAGTTGGCAATGGAGCAATAGTTGTTGCATTAGCTATAGGAACGTGTAATTTAGCTTTGCATTCTAGCCTTGTATTAGACCTTAATAATTGTTATTATGTTCTAGTTATTACAAGAAATATCATTTCTATTTCTTATTTAGATTTGAATGGATTTGTCTTCATTATTAAGAATAACAGTTGTTCTTTTTATAAAGATGATGTTTATTATAGATTTGGATTACTTGCGAATGATTTATATGAATTAAATCTAGAATGGCTAGCTCTTAATATAAATAGGAAGAAAAGAAAGTTAAGTGACCAAAACCAATCTTATTTATGGCATTTTTGGTTGGGTCATATCAATGAACCTAGAATCACAAAGTTACATAAAGAAAGATACTTGGATCCTTTTGATTATGAATCATATGAAACTTGTGAATCTTCTTTATGGAGAAAGATGGCCAAACTATCCTTTAGTGGAAAGGGATAATGTGTTAGTGAGTTACTAGAGTTAATGCATTCAAATGTATGTGGGCCTATGTCTACTAGTGCTCGAGGTGGATACTCCTATTTCATTACATTCATAAATGATCTTTCTAGATATGGTTATGCTAGTTAAATCAACAAAAGTATGAATCTTTTGAAAACTTTGAGGAATTTAGGCTTGAGGTTGATAAATAAACTAGTAAAAGTATTAAAACACTTAGATCAAATCAAGGTGGTGAATACTTAGATCATGAGTTTCTTGGTTACTTAAAAGAGAATGGGATTCTCTCATAATGGACTACTCCTGCAACTCCACAACATAATGGAGTTTCTAAGAGGAGAAATCGTACATTATTAGATATGATACATTCTATGATGATTCATGCAATCCTTCCTATCTTCTTCTGGGACATGCCATTGAAACTGATACATACCTACTAAATCGAGTTCCATCTAAATCACTTGACAAGACACCATATGAGATATGAACTAGTAAAAGACCGGGATTGTCACACTTAAAGATTTGGAGATATGATGCTTATATGAAGAGTAAAATCCAAATATGTGGGATATTCGAAAGAGAGTTTCAAATATCAATTTTACCATCCTGTTGAGCAAAAGTTATTTGTCTTAAGATATGTTACATTCTTAGAAAGAGAATTTCTTCTCAAGGAAAGTAGTTGAGTGAGGTATAACTTAGTGAAGTTTAGGAGCCACAAATTCACATAGAAACGGAGCAAGAGCCTCAAAATGATACATATGATGTACAACTAAGACTTAAAGAGACACATAGTCTACGGTGCACTAGTAGGATAATGTATCGCTCATACATAATAAGCCTATTAATTTTAAAAAAAGTGATGTCTGACATTGATTATTTAAAATGACAAAAAGCCATGAGATCTGAAATGGAATCTATATACACTAACTAACTGTGGACTTTGGTGGATGCATCTGATAGTATTGTACCTATTGGATGTAAGTGAGTTTTTAAGAGGAGACATAGATGGTAATGTATATATATTCATAGCTAGGTTATTGGCTAAAGTTTAAAAAAACAAGGAGTTGTTTTTTATGAAACCTTTTCGATAGTAGCTATGCTAAAATCCATAAGGATCTCGTTATCTATAGCAGCATATCTGATTATAAAGTCCGACAGATGGATGTCAAAATAATATTTCTCAGTGAAATTTGCAGAAGGATGTGTATATGACACAATCTGAAGGTTTTGAAATAAAAAAAATTCCTAATCAAGTACGCAAGTTGCAAAATTCCATTATGGACTTAAACAAGTGTCATAGAGATGGAACATCTGTTTTGATGAAACAATGAAAAAGTTTGATTTTATCAAAAATGTGGATGAATCATGTGTCTATAAGAAGGTCAGTAGGAGTGCAGTTGTTTTCTTAGTTCTATAAATGGATGACATATTGCTAATTGGAAATAATATACCTATGCTTCAGTCCGTAAAGATTGGTTATCCAAGAACTTCTCCATGAAGGATATGGGGAGAAGCAACCTATATTTTGGGAATAAAGATCTATAGAGATAGATTAAAGAGGTTGCTTTGATTGTCCTAATCCACGTATATAGATAAAGTGTAAAAGAGGTTTAACATGGAGAATTCCAATAGGGGTTCTTATCCATGTCGCATGGGATTTCTCTCTCACAGAGTATGTGTCTAAAGATGTAAGAGCAGAGAGAAAAATGGATTGTATTCCATATTCTTTGGCAATTAGGTCAATCATGTATGCGATGCTATATAGTATACCAAATATCTCTTATGCTTTGAGCATAACAAGTAGGTTTCAAACCAATCCAAGTGAGGGTCACTGGACGACAGTTAAAAACATCTTAAAGTACTTGATAAGAACCAAAGATGTTTTCTTGGTCTATGGAGGAGCTGTTTTAGCAAGACTAGGCACATTCACTTAGATATTGTTAGATAATATCTCCACCAATTGGTCAATCTGATTCATGAAATTTTGTATTTGATCCTCTATTTCCTAATGCTTCATGATTGATTCCTGAATGAAATCAACCATCATATCTTCCAAAGCAATATTTAACTCCTTGCCTTCTTGAGATGTATCTTCATTTATAGAATTGACTATTGTCTCTTCTTCACTCTGAGATGGTTGGAAGCTTAAATTATTCTCATCATATGCAAGTGAAGAAAATATCTCATTAAATCCACATTGACTAGCTACTCTCTCGATAAGGCATTCCATTAGCTTATCTATAGTACTTTCGTATCGTTTTTCTTTTTGCACATATTCAGTTTGAGCATAGCCATTCCATCCATAAATGTAAGGGTTGCTCCATTTTGAATTATATGTATACTCGTATGATGGGCCTTGAGGTTGACTGTACATGTTTGGTTGCTCTCATATATACGTCAATGCTTGACATTCATAATTGTAAGAATTACTCCCACAAATATCGCAACATGACATACACATCGGTTAAGCTTCCAAAAACATGCGAGGAAACGATTCCTTCCAATATGGTGATGTTTCTTATTATGAAGACATATCTTGCCTTCCATAATAGTATTGTTCACTCCATCCGTCCATTATGAGTTGTGGCTTTAAAGTTAAATCTCGAGTCCTAAAATAAACCATCAACACACTATAAACGTAGAGAAATTTAAAAGATAATTAAATGAATAGGCTAAAACTACAATAAGATACAACAACAACAACAACAATAACAATAATAATAATAATAATAATAATAATAATAATAATAATAATAATAATAATAATAATAATAATACAATACAAAAAATAGTGACTAGAGTAATAGCATTAAGATGTTCCTAATATCAAAGTCCCCAAAAATTTGTTCAACTTTTTCTGAGTTAGTTAATATTGTAACAACCATAAGTGCATGACATAGTTGCAGCTAGTACTGGCAAATATAGGTCGATCCAACGAAGATGGTGAATACTAGTAATTACCCTTCCCCTATTATCTAGCCTAAGGATTGATTTTAGATTCTTAATTAAAATAAAAATAAAATTTAAACAATTAAAATAGAATAGGGAACAATAATGATCACAAAGACAATGGAAATTACTTATAAAACTATCAATATCAAAAATTAGATCTAGGTTGTGAATCCCCCTAAAAACCTTTAACATATTGATCTTTTATCATGCAATTGTTTTATTGATTTATTGAACCATGGAGACTCCTCTAGTATGGTAATAGTTGACCTTGGGTCTATTAATAACTATTCCTAAGATTTTTTACTGAATTACTCATATTAAAGTTTATCGGATTGTTTTATCAACTTGTGAATTCCTCTATTAGGTTTGATCCTAATTCGGAAGATTTATGTCATCAAATCTTTAGTATTGCAATCAACTCCTTCCAATAATGGAAGATCTATCCATTAATAGGATTTCTTAATCTCTACGTATTAAACCAGATTATGATCTAATATTTCTAGGTTTATTATAACATAAATAAAAACACATAATCAGATCACAATAATCATTCAAACCAATTGCATTAATAAAAGAACCAAATCATATCAAAGTATTAACATAAGGCTCATCTAACCTAAATACTAACGAAGTATTTGGTTACACATTGGTGAATGTGAAATCAAACATACATAAACAGAAAGACGAATCGAAAACAACAAAATTATAATTCTATATCTCCCTGATTATCTTCTAACGAATATTCTTATAATGTAGAGGTTTGATCTTGTATTCCAATGGATATTTTGATGAATTCATCGTATTTTCCACTTCT
The DNA here is from genome assembly GCA_025434745.1 of Erythroxylum divaricatum. Classification (NCBI taxonomy): domain Eukaryota; kingdom Viridiplantae; phylum Streptophyta; class Magnoliopsida; order Malpighiales; family Erythroxylaceae; genus Erythroxylum; species Erythroxylum divaricatum. The sequence continues at coordinate 30,347,928 of JANTPM010000246.1, read as the reverse complement.
CTGGATCAAAATCACCCCTTGAGAATGACCCTCACATATGGAACTGCCTATTAAAGTCTTCCCCTTCCATTGGCCTCCGAACCCGTTTATTATAGTGAAATTTTGGGTTCTAGGACATGTACGGGATTATGCATGGCCTTGCATCAATCCGTGCATCAATAAAATCTCTGGAATTCATAAATCTACATGGCCTAAGAGAAGTGTATGGGTTGATGCACGACTGTGCATTCCTTCTGTGCTTTGAATCTTCATTTTATGCGGTGTTTTCTTCCAGATTCTTCTCATTTAAGTCCTTGAAGGAAATTGTACTCTATAAACACACTTGGAGTGAATTAAGTACCAAATATACAATAAAAGTATAAAATATCAAGAAAAATACATCAAATATGGGGTATAAATATGATTAATTATGCATCCCTCTGTTTGCAATATAGGACTTTAGATTAGATAATTTGTTGAGCTTGTTTTCGAAAAGTATCCAGGTGTTTTATTTGGATACATTAAACTAAATTTAGAGGTTGAAGAAATGGAGGAAGTTAATGTTCAAAAATAAAAGGAGGAAGATGTCAAAAAGAAAAGGAAGAGAGACAAAAAGATCATAAGGGTGAGGAGCCAAATATGGAGGACATTAAGGAATTATCGTTAACTATCTTAAGTATGGAGGGCTCCTACTTCCTGCAAAATATACTTCTAAAATCAATTGATGATCCATATATTTTTATTATTCTTTGTTATTCACTTAAAACAATATTATTTTGTGATTAGAAAGGTTCCAATATAGCATTAGTTTTTTTAAATTAAAGAATAGTATTTCAAAAGAAGGCATGGGCTTAAGAGTACAATGAGTGCATGAAGATCATTCAATCCTAAAATTATAAACCATTAGTTACAGGATCACTCAATCCATCTTACATGGTGACACATTACATACACACATATTTGTATCTAGTTTAGAAACCCCATTTTAGAATAATTTCATCTGATGTATTAGTTTTGCTTCCAAGTAGCAAGAAGAGCTCCTTATTTTTTTTCAAGTTTGGTTTCATTGAATTTAACATTCTACCGTTGCTTATGTTTGAATCTCCTACTGTTCCTTTCCATACAAATATCATAAACTATAATAATGAATGCAAGTTTAAGAAGTTCTTTGTCACCTTTCTTCCTCTTTAGCTGTAAGAGTTTTTGTTGCATTTTACCCCAATTACGACTTAGCTCCCTTGTATTGTAAGAAAATTTGATCTTGTTCTAAAGAGTACAAGTGAATTAGCATTGAAACAACAAGTGGTCTCTTATTTCCTAATGTTGTGAGCATAGAACAAATGCAAGATCCTTAAAGATGGAGTTTTTGATTCTGTCCATAGTGGCTAGTTTTCCTGTGAGTGCTTTCTAGATGATGTATGCAAATTTAAGGCAATTTCCAAGAAACCAAACGTCAGTTTATGCCAGTTCACTTCTAGTTTGAGTTGTATGAACAATTCCCTTGAAGAATTGTTGGTGAATTTCCCTGAGAAGTGTGCAGTTCATATGGCTTTGTCTTCTCTGTCAAAATTAGGCATGTAGTTTGCTGTAACCTTAGATATCTTATCAAAGCCTCTTTATTTAAATTTCCATTACTAATTCACAATCAATTCTTCCATTTTAACTCCATGTTTCATTATATTCCTTATATGGAACAATGTAGGCAAGTATAATAGACCCTTAGTAGTCTAATTATCATACCAGATAAATGTATTCTTCCCATTACCTATGATGCTTTTGATGTGAGGTGCTACTTCAGCTCTCATTTTGAGTAAGTTGTGCTAGGTCTAAGAGCCATTGGAACCCCATTTAACTTCCCAGAATCTTTTTCCCTACAAGTGCTCAGTTTGAGTCCACTACACCCATAGATTGTCCTTATTTACCACTAGCTTCCATATTCTTTTTGCAATCAGAACTTTACTTAAAAGAAGAATTGATTTGATTCCTAGGCTATTTTTCTCTTTTAGACAGCACAGTTCTCTCCAAGCTACTTTGACATCATAGGTTTTATAAGGATCTCTATGCTATAGGAAATTCCTTAATTGTTTCTCAATGTCTTTAGCCATCTTCTTGGCTAGAATTAGATTAGAAATCTAATAGTTGGAAAGATTAGAGATGACAGTTTTGATGAGTTAAGCTCTACCTGCAAAATTTAAATCCTTATTGCACCAGTTTCTAAGCTTCCTCGTCATTTTTTCTAGGGGTGGTCTGCAATGCTTGTAGGAGGTTATTGTAGTAGTAATTAGCACTCCAAGATAAGTAAAGGGAGGAATTGAATTTTTCATTTGAATAATATTCTCTAGATTTTATTTCAAAGTTTTTGCATCCCTAGATAGTATTAGAATGCTTTTTCCAAAGTTGACTTCTATCCCTGAAATTCCAGATAATTAGTTTATAGAGCTAATTATCAAACTAACTAAGGCTAACTCTGCCTTGCAAAAGATTAGCAGGTCATCAGCAAATGTAAGATTGAAAACGTTAAGGTTCTGGCATTTCTTGTGATACTTATGTTAGTAGTGTGCCCTAGGCCAATGGACATATGTGATTTTTATACTAACATTATGACTTATTAATAAGATATTATGAAGTATTATTTTATATGTGCATGTATATCGTTTACGTAATGTGATTTACATTTCATGAATAGTATTAGGCTTATGTCATCAAGTATTTGACTTGATAGTAAAACCATAAGCTTTATAATACTATTCTAAACTGTTCCTGGTCGATCATTATTGGTGGAACAATAATGAATTAAGGCTAGTATGTGTTCTGATTGATGATCACGTTTTCCTGATCATGGATATGAGTTATCAAATAAAAAACATAGATATATGTTAGAGAACATATATCGGCCCGACCCACAGAAAGAACACTACATGGTTTCATGTCATTAGTGATTCTTAATATGGTTTGACTTTAGTCCTCTGACCTGAAGTCATCATGGTTCCCTACATGAGGAATTCAGTGTTTTGACATTAGACTAAGTTATCTTTAACCGAATAACAA
>JANTPM010000246.1:30308766-30319758 GCA_025434745.1 Erythroxylum divaricatum | reverse complement strand
TTTTGGAAGAAAAGTTATAAACATGCATACAAAGTCAACAATGACACTTATTTTGAATAATTAAAATGTTTCTAAAATGACTTTTATTATGAAACAGAGAGAGTATATAACATCTTGAATTCAGACAACCTCATTAGATCTATCAAAAGGCTAATACTAATTACCCACAATAAAAATCAAATTTCTTTTATAACTCATTATTATCAAACCATACGAGCCTTGGAAGGTACAATTCGTTTCACATACAGCTCTTGACGAAAACAATAAATTTACATAAAAGTAATAAACATTAATAAGCAACAATGAAAAGAAATTTAATTTGCCCATGAATTCTAGGCATCAGACGGGCACCATCCTTCTTGGTGAAATAACTTGATCTACATGTTAGTTTCTTTTTTTTTTTAACCTTTGAATTCTATAAAGTAACTATATAAAGTTTGTGAATAAGCAGTATACTTAAAAAGCTTAGAAAATAAATTAAAGGCCAGCTTTGGGATCATCGCAGCCTGCTGCTACAGCCCCCATCCCTCCTGGATTTAGGGAAGCACCAACCTTCTCCTCACTCGTTTCTTTTAAGGCGACTTTGTCACCATCCAACTCCTTAACAAGTTCATCAATCTTGCGGAACTGATAGGGCCATCTTGAATTGTAGAGGAATTGACGAAGGTCAAACCTGTTGTCCTCTGGTGAATAGCTCTGCATACAAGACAGATGATTTAGTATTTTGTGCGTTATTGATAATGATAATACAATATTAGTGACAATGAAATAGGTCCTCATGAAGCTGCTCTAGACATTGAATTAATTACCTCAGCATGATATGAAGGTGTTAAGACTGTCATCTTGTGTCGATTAATGGAATAATACTTGAAGAAGTGTCTCACTTTATCAGCCACCTCAGATGGAGATAGTTTTGAACCCCATATATAGCAGAGGTTCTGCAATGATTTCCCATGTTCACGAGAGATTGAATTTAAATGTATCAAGTAATTCATGAAAAAAAGATGTCATCGAATTTTTCAAAAGCTTACTTTAAACATTGAGACCGGGCCACAGCGGAAAATTTTACGTAGTCTTCCGTAAACTGATAGCTCCTCGTATGTCATTCCCATGTCCACTTCATCAAGCTGTTCTTTTAGCAAAATTTAGAACCAAATTACATATAGCTCGCACATAAGCACGCACAATGTTTATGAAGGCTTTATGTAAGCTATAAGTAAGAAGCGAATAACAGTTCAATAAAACTTCATGCAATTTCAACATGTTCTCCTAACTTCCAGGTTCTATATTTTCAATACCAAACCAGTTTCCAGCTTCCTCTCCCTTTTATTTTTTTCTTCTGCCCAAGGGAAAAAAAACATATATCCAGTATCTTCTGGTCTATATTTATTTCCATCAGCTTCTTAACAGACTGACTATTTTACTTTGTTACTTCAACTTCAGCTGGAAGATAGAAATGGAAATATCTGAGAGAAAAGAAAGAAGTTTTACAGCCATTGAAACCATTCCACCTCATGTTTATAAATCAGGATATCTCTATAAAGCTCACATTGGATCCCTAAGACTGAAGACATGTTTCCAAGTTTAAGATGAAAGATTTCTAGATCAAAGAACCAAAACAGATAAACATTACTACATGAAAGGAGACAAAAATATAGGAGGAAAAAAGTTGCAACCACAACCATGGATCCAATATATAAGATATTGCATGGAAATTCTGGAAACTTTGATCTCCAGAAAGTTTCAGAAAATTGGAGATGAATAGAGGAAAGAGGAAGATTCTAATAAGGAAAAAAAAAAAACAAGAAGGAAGTGTTGATATGAGAATGTGTCTTGCACAGTATTTGTGGACGTAGCTAAGCAGGGGAATAACCAGAAACACAATATAAAAGGACAACAGAAAGCTCCAATAAAAAGAAAAATGCAATGAAACTAAAAAGACCAAGAGTGAGAAATGAAATATCATACACAAATGTAAAGCAACAAAAATAAAGAGAAAAATAGTAAAGTTGGTGAGAAACGTGGAGAGCTAGAACAGTACCTGGCTGTAGTTGGAACGAATTGGCTCCAATTCTGCAGTTGGAGGAGCTGCTTCAACTTCTGCCAAGGATAAGTAACCAAGATGGATGGCAGCCCATCGAAGAAATGATCGAAGGTCCTGCTTACTAATACTTCCAATTGGATTGATATCTGCTGAGCTACAATCATACTGCAGAAAAGGTGAAAGTTCACATTGTTGCACGGAAATGGCATACAAATTAAGGTCACATGAACATGATAACAGTAAATGAGCTACAATACAGCCTTGCAAGGGGCAAATTTATGGGTTTTGTATGATTTGTACAGAGATAAGTGACTGCTATAAGCAAAGGCTACAATACAGCCTTGAAAGGGACAAATTTATGGGTTTTGTTCACAAGTTGTATGATGGATACAGAGATAAGTGACTGCTATAAGTAAATGCTATGTGCTTTCATTCAGTACCTTTGTTAAATAACCACGCAAACCTTCATCAACATTTGAGCTACCCAAAACAAGATAAAATCCAGGTTTGCTATGAACCCAAGGCAAAAGTGAGGCTAACGTAAATGCTAAAACCATTCTTATGCGAGCTTGGATATTCTGCAACCCCAGGTTTTCAATATTAGAACCCCCATCTACCTGGAAAAGAAATCAGCATTATAATACAGTAGAAAGTATGCAATGATTAAAGTGAAGCTAGTCATGGATAGAGTTAAACAAACCAAACATACAAGTCAAATCTGCAGTCCTGTAACTTTTCAAAAGCTTGATCATTCTAAAATTGATTTTAGAAAATCTAAATTACCAGCATATGGAGAATATACAAAAGTAAAGAAAATTTAGCTCAAGTAACCACAGAATGCCAGAAGCAAACATCCGACAGTAACAAATACAAAACTAGGCGAGTTGAATCACAAGAATGGTACCTTGTAACGTGGTCGCCTGCCTGTAACTGTTTCAAATAAGGACAACAAGGCTGAGACCAAGGAATCTATGCAGATGTCAACATGCCAGGAACCAATCTCATCTGATAACACCTTTGCTCGTGTTTTCGTGGCTTCAGAACTGCAAAAACAAACACACACAATAAGAGAAAGAGATAGAGGAGAAAGGGGAGGCAGAGAGAAATTAGAGGAGGGGAACAGAGGGGCTAGGGTAAGAGAAACTGAAAATTTAACAGTAAAACCAAGTCTAGTAGTGTCCAGAAAGCCCCCAAACAAAAATTGTCAACAAATAATAAGATAAATCCCAATCTCTGGATTGGCCTTGATAAATAATCCAAATATTCATTTTTCTTTCATTAATATTGTAAATAGTCAAGAAAAGAAGTAAAATAAGTAATCAAAAGATACTTGTGAAAGATGGCTACTGGAATAGAAGCAAGTCAAATCGTAAACAATTCAGTCAGCTAACATGGAAGATTCAAACATATAATCCTCCTTGCAGCACCATTAGGCATGCTCAATAATAACACCAGTTACACGTTAAGAAGCTTTATATTAGGTCTGGCGACAAGGCTTGTTATTTTTCCACGTGCAGGATATAATTGACAGTCTTGTCCACATGTATCAACCTGTTTTCAGAACCCATATATACAGTGTAAAATATGCGCTTGGCAAATTCTTTGCTGTCAGTAGGAAATTGTCCATTAGGATAATGTCCTATTCTTATTGCATCAGCTTTCACTTGTTCATCACCATTTGCAATCTCTGCATACAACGAACAAAACAACAAAATCATCAAATCTAAAACTCAGGAACGAGAGGAAGAATTTTCCTTCCACACTTGCACATGTAAATTTATAATTACCAACTACTTGCTATCAATAAAGTGATGACTACATAGTTGTATTATATCCCAAAGATGAACATCATATTGGTAAATCATTTTCTTGCTTTATCACTACCAAAGTTGTCATCCCCATTAAATTCAGCTATTATCATTGGATAGTCTAATGGTAAGCTGATACTCCAGAAAGTTGAGAAGGTTTCTCGTTCCTTTTAGCTGTTCATCGATACATTTACAATGGTCATGAATACTCCAGTTGTATCAAAAGTGCTAAATTGAGAAAGAAAAGAAAAAAGATCATCCCACTTGGTCAATAGGCACCAATAGAGGATGCTCCATATTTTTACAAAAGCTGGATGGTTATAAGATACTGAACTGTAGTTTCTATTCATCAAAACTTGCATTATTTAGAACAGAAACAGAAAAGACATGATACTAGAAGAAGAAATCAATACAAATTTGGTAGAACTTGACCTTTTACAACAAGCTGGCACATACAACCAACTATAGCAGCTACAGAGGAGCTATCTGCTCCACCTGAAAGAGGAAGCAAAAATCCAGAAGCTCCACTTCTTCTTAAATAGTCCCACAACCAGCAACCCGGACCAAAAGCTATCTCTTCTTCAGGAGAGTGATAACTTATCTACAAAGTTCAAAACATGCTTAATTAGCAACATGAAACGGTGGAAGTCGCAATGAGCATTATTTAATAACTATTAACAATAGTATTGAGTGGCTATGAAACTATGAAAATTCAAGATAAAAAGAAACTAAAATATGACAGCAATGCTGAAACAATGAATCCTTCATAGTCAATCAGATGTCTACTAAAAGCTGCAAGATCCAATATTTAAGTCAAACTCACAAAAACTTCCTCATACTCAGATGCAGCTGATTATCATTTTTTTTCTACTCTAATGCGAGCATGACTAACCAATCAGTGAATCCACTGCATATGGCCAATGGACTAACTACAAGAGCTAAGACTAAAAATCTTAAAGAGGCTTTAAATGGCCTAATTCAAGACACACATGCGCAGATAAAGCTCCAAGAAGCATGTCAAAGGCAAAGCACTAGTTAACATAATCCAAGACAAGAAGGGAAAAGACTTTGGATGCATATGTCCATGACATTAGGCCTGATTTTGTGGATCATGTCTTATTTAGTATTCTAGTCTTTGCACTTTGCTTTTCATGTTTTATGTTAATCCTATATAAAGGGGATGTTTCCAATCAATAAAGAAAATTTTGAGATTTCAATTATAAAATATTGAGTCTTGAGTGGTTTTATCCTTTACTCTTCATCGAACTTCAGAATTTAACAAAGAATTTGTTTCTTGTGACGGTCAAAAAAACTTTACATACTTGGTTCTTGATTCTTCATAATCAACAAGTCAATTAATCAAAAATCTGATTTAACTTTTCTGGTAAGATTTCAATCTTATTCGTGGATTCTCTGGTTTTTATTCTTAGGTGGTTTAACACTACACTCAAATGAATCTTGCAACTAAAATATGTAGTTATCCTTACCATAAGGTCTTGCAAAGCTAAAAACATATCCCTGCTGCTGCCTACTTAAAAAGTTATCAAAACATTAGGTGTAAGAAACCCTAGCTAGGTTCTTAAAAAAGACCCCCCTTTTAACAGATCGGCGCCAAATATTCTGAAGCGTGAACTACATCCATTTAAAAAATGCATCCAAAATTATTTGAATCCATAGGAATTGCCAATAGATATGTGAGAATTAGTGTACGTAATCCTAAGCTATCAAATGAGATTCTCGAAGAGACAAACCTTTATGGGGTTTGAAAGAGACATTTTCAAGTTAAAAGGTTGACAGAGATAAACCGGTGCCGCTACTGATGGTACTCTAGCAGTGCAACTTGCTTGTTCTTGAAAACTACTTATTGATCCCCGTAAGCTAGCAACCTGTCAATCAGATAGATGTAAAATATACAGAGCTAAAGCAGATTATAGACAAAATTTTATAAGGACACCTGGAGACCATGCTCTTTCCCCCAAAGAGGATAAGAAAAATAGTAGTTCTGAATACCACAAAATTGCATCAAGGATTGCATAATCGTCACATCAAGTTTGCACTTACAATACCAAGGACACTCTCAAAGGATGTAATTAGTATAGCATACCGCATCCAAATCCACTTCAGCAACCACAACCTCAACATCCTTCAACGAAAACTGTGAACCTTGAGCAACCACCTCCCCATTTACTAAAATGCAAGAGCATCCATCTACATAGAAGAAAAAATGATTATACCAGTGTTACCACCATAACATACAGAATCTGTGCAAAGGACACTGAAGAATCAATTGGGAAACATGAAAATGGTGTACAACCACAAGAAAACAAGGCTAGTTAAGAGACTACTACAAGATATTAATCATAAACAAAAGCACCAGCATTCAGTTTAAATATGCTTAGCCACAGAAGAATTGCCTACCATAATAAAGACGACCACCATCACACCCTTGGTGATTACTGTACATGTAAACCCCTCCACGAGTATGTGTAGCACCTATAAAAGCTCGAAGACGGAGATCAAGCTTTCTCAACTGATGGTGGCTTCCACTTGCATTTAGAAAGACTTCCACTCCATTAACTGCAAGTTCAGCATGAGGAGGGTTTGAAGTGAAAAGTTCTTCACAAACTTCAGCAGCAATGGCCCTAAATAAGGATAAAACAGTAACATTTCCATCCTGATAAACTGCTGTGATATGAGAAAACAAAGCAAATTGTCCATACATCCATATACAATCCTATGCCAGCATGCACTAACTACTTAAGTTTATCACAATATTAACACACAAAACACAATCATATTCTATTTGACTTTATTTTAATTGTTGATAATCAAAGAAATAGGAACTGAACTGCTTACGTGTCTAGAAATTGAACGTATCCATAACCAAAAGGCACTGAAGTCTGTGATATAGCCTCTGAAATTTCAGGTGGGAGCAAGAAATCAACAAGCTGATCCTTTTGTTTCCATGAAGTAAACCAGCGAAGCTCCCTGTAGTTGCCATCATTAGCAAGCCACATCTTTGGGCGTATCATGACAATTTTCCGGTTCATACATAGAACTTGGCAATTATAACGTTCCGATCCTTTGATAACAGGCAATCCAAAGCTGCACAACAGTCCATCTGTCCAATCACCAAGCAGGATGTCTTTCAAGCACTCCCATCTGTCATCCAATTAATAGCAAAATGATCGGACATGTGAGCATTGCATTTTCTAAATTTCAGAACAGAAATACATATATGTGCAATATTTATCTGTCTCAAGATTATAACTGAGAAAACGTACGCATGACTGAAAGTGTCAAGCTCAAGGAAATGATCCTCACAACCATAACCAGTGATTTCAAGCTCAGGACCAAGTCTAATAACAGCACCTGCCTGCTTAGCCTTAGCTATTGAGTCCTTTATATTCTTCAAATTGCAGTCAAAATCCATAGCCCACTGGTTTAAGTTACAGGTTGCCACTTTCAACAGCCTCATTTTCACAAATCCTACAGAAAAAAAATAAAAAATGACATTATAATTATATCTACAGCGTTAAAAGTGACGATGGAAAGGCTAAGCCTTGACTAAGAAAAAGAGAGGAACTTCATTATTGCATTTTCGAACCTCAGATTCTAACAATGAGTGCATAGCCATATACAGGGAAAGGGTAAAGAAACAAAAAAATGGGTTGAATAGTGCAAAAGATGATTTTGAAAATAATTATAGTAAACTATTGAAAAATATATATTTCTCCAATAAAAAATTTGATGTTATTGAAAATTTGATAGTTGTAAAGTTGGAATTCACGAACTGGGACCATTTGAAGTTTAGAGCTATTCTATACCCCTACCCTTGATTAATTTCTTATACAGACTTTTTAAGAGTTTGATTTTTTGAATAGTTTTTTAGCTCTATAGGCCTAAAGCTTTTTGCATCAATACTATCAATTTTTAAGCTCCCTTTCACCAACTTTGCACTCTTTTTACCCAAGTGACAAACAAAATTTTCACAATTAATCACAAAGTTGGCAAATAACATATGCATACTGAAACTTCTATTATTTTTTGAAGTCTCTAATCCGAGTGAACAAAACCAAAGAGGATTGATGCCCAATGCAAGTACGTGAGGCCTACTCATTTTATCAGTTTGACTTATTTTATTATTTATTATTGCTTAACTAAAAGTGATTCGTTTATATTTTAACCGTAAATTCATCAAAACACAAGACTTTAAAAAAAATTATGTGACATATTCAGCTTCCAATAAAAAAGATAAGTAAACCAATATTTATATAAACATTATAAAACACTCAATACATTTAAAGGTTAGAGAACATACTCTTAAGTTTTGATTATGTCTGAAAGTTATTTTATTTGTTTTCCCGCCCTAGTGGCCACCTGAAATGATAGGTAGAGAGTCATAATCAGCATATGTCAATCATTACGGGGATACGCAATTATAGTGGGAACTACATTGTCGAAATCAGAGAAACCATGAGAAAATCAAAATTGCTGCTTTTATTTTTTAAAAGCTAACAGCCAAATGAGTACAAGAAGACTATAACTTTCACTTGAAACTTTGATAAGAAACGTTCATTTGAACTAATGAGTTTGATTATCCAAAAGCATATCAAACATTGACAGTTTTCAAACAAACCTGAAGGCAGCAAAGGAGAGCTGACTTACCATTTAAAGGTGTAATTTCATGTATTATGTCAAAAAGAAGTTCGAGTTATTGCTTTTGTTTACTGAGAAATTCTACTTTCCCACTAAATACAAGACTAAACATCATCAATGCCAGCCAGAAACTGATTTCACAAAAATACACCATCACTGCAAATATTAAACATTCATTTATTAACCTCATATTTATTAAAAATGCAAACAGATCTAAAACAGGAAATGTGTTTGTCCTCCAAATGATATTTTCAATATTAATTTGACGTTGAAGTAATAAGGTTGGCAACAATTGAGAGAGAACTTAAATCTAAAATGGAACAGCATGAGGATAGTGTTCAGGACAAAAGATATATGTGTGACAGTTACATCTAACTTTTGGCAAAACCAGATTGAAAAACAAAGAGGACTTTGGATTAACACCCTATAGTCAAATACCCATGGCTTAACACAATAACCTAGAGTACAGTGGACTGGCATATATGAAGAACACAGACAAAAATTTTGACATCAGAACAATAGCCAAGAATGGGAAAGGAGTGGAGTGTATTTCATCAAACAAGCAGCCGAAAGTCAGTGCCATACAAAAAAGAAATAAACAAAAACTAGAACTTGACCAGCAGGCAAGCAGCACATCATTTTGACAATAGAAAATGGAACTCTCCTTTTATTACCAAAAGTGTCAAACAAATAATGGCCACACGATGAAGGGATTCCACATCCTTCAACAACAACAACAACACCTAGTATAAATCCTACCAACACGCAGAATCTGAAACGGTTCAATAATACACAACCTTAACCGTAACTAAGAAAGAGGTTGTTTCCAAATAACCCACAGAAGAAGAATCAAGAAAAAAAGAAAACAAGAAAGTAAATAAATAAATATAATAATAGTAATAATGATAATAAAAAATAAAATAAACAAATATTTAGTAAATACAATATGAGATAAGTAATAGTCAATATGCAAAAAGAATAAATAAATAGTAATACTAATAAAAATACAAATAATAGTAATAAATAAATATGTATAATTATTATTATAATACTAATACTAATACTAATAATTAGAAGGAATTCTAATTAAATAGCAAACAAGCATATTCAAAAAAACATGAAGAAATTTAAGTCCTAGTCTAAGTAAGCCCCTTCAGCATAATTAATTTAAGCCTGTATGAAACAAATTGATCCGAAGAAGGCAACAAGGGACTATATTAAGAGTAAAGAAAGAACAGAGCAATAACAAGTTCATAAAAGAAGTATTTCTGAGATCAAATTTTCATACATCTCTATGAACTACAACATCCAAACTAAGGCTGAAAATTGTATATTAGGGAAAGCACTGAGATTTGACATTCACAAGGTAATCACTGCAAGTAAAAGGTCTTTATGGTAAGATAAATCAAGAATTTTGGTCGGTCTACAGAAATATTTCTTTTTTCTTATCAAATAAATCATCAAATACAAGTCAACACAGAAAAGTTGGTAATATATCAAAGAAAGAACCAACTAAGACTCGAAAGAAAGCTACGGAAAGCACCAAGTTTTAGGAAGAAGGGATCGACAGGTAAAATCAAAACATATGGAAGTAATATAAACATGGGTTTCAGACACTTCTTACTCAAGATGAAAGAAACCATACTAATACAACAGTCAACAAACAAATCACAAAACCCCAATCCCAAACGGAGCTTTCACGATTTAGAATCCAAAACCCGCATGGAGTTAGTGGAGGAGAAGACCGAAAAACACATGGTTCATCAAGAAAACGAAATTACGCCAATGAAAATCTACAAGCTACATAAGAGGAAAAAAGGGTTAAGAATTACATGCTTTAATCAGAGGATAGGGACCGAGCAGATATATCGTAAGCAAGTAATTAACAGAAGACCCTGAAAGATCATGGGGATCTGGGGAGTGGCAGTGGACTGTGGACATCTTTGAAAGGAAGAAGAGACGATAAAACGTACATAAAAAAAAAAAGAAGGAACTTACGAAGCTAAAACAAGACCCACATGAAACATCAGAAATTAAGAAACGAAGGATTTTTGAACACGGACCAGAGATACCAGCAGTGCAGTAGACAAGAGCAAAGATCATAAAACCAAAGGCCCAAGCAATAACTTGGATACCCACAGTGCAACCGCGTCTGAACTGAACCGTGCGTGGGCCCTGGACCGACTTAGATCCTGTTTGTAACTCTCCCACGAGATCCTCAAGCAAAAACTTGACATTTGGCTTGAGGAGAGAGATGCATACGATTTTCATGAACCAAAAAGAATGATTTATTCCACAAGATTTTCATGAACCAAGCACATACATAAACTGGCTTAACAACAATTAAAAAATTAAACTATCTCTTGTGTTCAAGTAAATTTTCCTTGATCCTGACTATCATACATGACGCGCACCGCGGTAGTCTTGACGTCGAGGTGATGAATTGGAATTGAACAAACTCGAAAATAAAGGATACGCAAG
>JANTPM010000246.1:30286190-30301657 GCA_025434745.1 Erythroxylum divaricatum | reverse complement strand
ACGAGCTATAAGCTCACCCCCTTCATTCCCATCCACAGGTGATGAGAAGAAGATCGGGTGAAGGGAAGTGAAGGTTTCGATTTATATGTGTGCTTATTGTATTGTTCTAAGTTAAATTGGTATTGGAAATTTTGGAATCGGTATATTTTGTATATTCGGACTTCGATATTGATATTGTATTGTGGCTTGGTATGCCATGAGAACTTGTAAATTCTATTCTTTGATGAAAATGAATTATGTATGGCTGATGATGAGTGGATGTAAGCATTTTGCGAATAGGGGTCAGATTGAGTGAAATTTGATATACTGAGGAAGTTATTGATCTGATATGAATATTTATAAGGAACATAGAAATGACGTGAGACCTAAGATTCACGATTTCTTGGATCACGCCACGCTTACGGGTCAATGGCCAGACTCCGAGATCGGGGCTCATCATGTTTGGTAGCAGAGCAAGAAAAGATTTCAGCGAACCATGCTTCAGTATAATGGTATTTTGTACCGAGGTTAGGTTCCGAAAACGGAGCCCGGCATTTGCGGTATCAAAGCAGGTTAGTAAGTGTTATGGTTTTGGTTTGAGTTGGATTCCGAAAACGGGTCTAACAATTTTGGTCTTCAGTGTTCAAGTCCTTTTGTAATGATTTCATCTAGGTTTTTTTTCTAAAAACTTAATGTTGGTATTTTTTCATCAAGAACAAAGTATTGTTCTATTTATGACAACCTGAATCTCTAAATGGTTTGTCCTTACTATATTATCCCAACTTTAAAATATTGTTTATATATACCTCTGTTACTTTTATTATCTATTTACCTTAATTATATGTCTACCAAATGTAGGAGAAATTTAATCATTCCAATTAATTTTCACTTTAGAGATTAAAAGAGGAAGTTTTCATGGTTGTGGGGTAAATTGTATAATTAATGAAGTTATTTCCTATTATTTCCTATGTTTTAACCAATTTTCTTAGTGATAATAATCTAAGGAGAAACCTTAATAAGGATTTGCTTCCTAATTTTTTTCTATCATCTTGTCATATAATTTAGTCTGATATAACAAAAAATTAATTACATTAGCACGGAGAATAATGATTAATATGATAAGAAAAATTGATAAAATTTATTAATAAAAATAAAAAACAATCAATAAATTTTGTAATTATAATAATATAAAAATTGATCATCTTATTACAATATTATTATTATTATGAAAATTGAAAGATCTAAGCAATTTAATATCATATAAAAAATAAATATTATGAATTTTTTAACAAAATGCATTAATATATTATACTAAATATTGTTGTAATATTTAATATAATCACTAATATGTAAATATGATAAATCACTAAAATAATAAGAAATTTAACAATTATATCTATTAGTAGTGAAATTCTTTTGAGTTAATTATGTTTAAATATATAAGAATTAATAAAATATAAAAATGATCATGTTATTTATTATTATTATTATCAATACATAATATATAGAGCTTTATGAAAAAATTATTATCATATTTATCTAATAAATATAATTGCTTGTACAAAATAAATTAAATTGATATGTTATTAATTATTAATAAAATAAATCATCACGACATAATAAATGTTATTTTATTCATATATATAAATAATGTTATATAAATATGATAATTAATAGATATAAATTATACTATGTTTTGATAGGTATTTTAGCGTGTTTATAGATGTTTATTAGACGATTATTATAAATATAGGCTTAGAATTAAGTTATTGTTAGTGTTTGTTTATGTTCTAAGTGCTTGTGTAGTTTAGAACATGATTTAGATATTAATTTTATATTTCATAAGGTGTTTAATGTGTCTGTGAGTATTAGAAATTAGATAATTGAAGAACAAGGAAGATTTTAAACAAATTATGGATACATGATCGTGTCTATGACCATGTATGTCTCTTAACTCGTGTAGAATCTCGATTTTGGAGATTTTTGACTTATATATGGTTTAATACACGATTGCGTATAAAACCGTATATCTCACATACAACAATTTCAACGAGTTTCAACTTTTCCCACACGTGAGTTATTTTTTTTGACATTTTGAGGCTATTTTTTATCACCAAAAGAAGTGGAGAAATCCTAGAAAGAACCCTAGAAACATCAAGAACTATGAAAAAACATGAAACATTATAAAAAACGTGGCCACCATCTTGCAAAAGTAGATCAAACAAAGAAGATCGAGACAGATATCCAGGATTTTCAGATTTCTAGGATCAAGCTCTAAATCAAATTTTTCTTTCTTTCCTTTTATTATTTTCATTAAACTTGATGTGTAAACTGGATTTTTAGAGGGCTATTACATTCATGATGTTCTAAATTCTAGATTAGGGTTTGTTCTTGAATTATTTTGTAACTTTGATTTTAATTGATTCAATACATACTTTGTGTTGTGTTAATGGTGCATGCATATATTTTGACAATAAATCAAGAGAGTGAGTCAAAAGTAATCTAATTAAATTGGGCAACGAGAGTTGGTGATTTAATATGTCACATGATTAACTAGTCAACCATTATTTGAAGAGAGATTTTGTGTGAGAACTTGGCTATTCGATAGATTACGTTAGAACTAATTGAAAACGTTAAGGAAAGAGTTGTAAATTGAGAGATTACAATTATGAAATTTTTATATTCAATTAATGTTAATTGATTAGGTCTTCAGAGAGTTAGGTCAATTCTTTAGAAGATCTAGAATTAACACATAATTAAATCAATAGGGGTTAAAGGAAAAAAATAATGACATAATAAATTCTAAGTTATTCATCCTTAATCAACCTACTTTAAATTGGTAGCTCACTTGATGTTAGCTATTTGATTGGTTGACTTAATTGTTTTAATTTTTTCTTATAAATTTATTAAAATAATCTTTTATCTCCTTAGAGATTATTTTCTCGTGGGATCATTACCTTTGATTCTACAAGTTAAGATTTATGTATTTGCAGATATTAGGGTTTTATTGGAGGTAAAATTTGCTCAACAATAATTGATAAAATTTTAACATTATAGTCTCGTCGTGTTATAAATCATACAACTCATTCATTGGCATATTCAACACACACCTAATTCTGATTGGCCAGTCGGGCACAAATTCCTCCGTTTGACTTTAACACCCCAGGCTGCTCCAACCCATTTGCTTGTCGTGTCTACTGACATTTGTACTGTCGCCGGCGGATGTTGTTTTAAGTGTTAATGAAAGCTAATATTAGTTTTCCACATAGACCGATTTACTATTCTCCGTTTTGTTTTCTAGTCTCGTCTAGTGTAGTCTCAAAAGTTTCAAGTCCAAATTTGGCAGAAGTTGGAGTAGCTTTTGGAATTGGAACTTTAAATCAGAGTTGCCAATCCTCAACTGTATACCGTCTTCTTCACTTCATAAGCACTCTCCAAAGCCACTGAGTCTGTTGCAACTATGAAAATGTGCAGCTCCTTTCCGCACACCATTTCATCCTAGTACATGCCGCCTAGAGCAAGAAGAAGAAAGAATTTTAACCACATCACTTCCATTTGTTGGCATAATTCCATCTTATTGCTTCCAAAAAACTGAACAACTATAGTGTAACCCTTTAAAATAAATTAAGATCCACCAGAAATTCCGCATCTTGTTCACCTTGCCGGCCTTCTTAGTATAAAAACCCCATCATCCAACCATGGGACCTTCAGTGCCAAGGTGTTCACTGATACTCTCTCTCAGCAATGGCCACCCATCAATCCCAAAGCCCTGATCTTTCTTTTGTACTGTGCATCTGTTTATTGTCACTATCAACAATGGCTGACGCCAAAGCTTTCGCTTCATGCAATAGTACCACTGGCCCTGTTGTGTCCACTTCAGCCTTGACCACCTTCCTTGAGACAGTGCAAGAAACTGCGCTCAAAACATTGGGAGAGACGAACTTCGACCCCAAGTACTATATTGATCTGTCGTTAAAGTTCAATCTTTCCACGACAAAGGAGGCCTTTGATGGGCTTCCAAGAGCTGAGACGGGGGCTGTTCCCGTCAGGAACTTAGAAAACTTTATATCAAAGTACTTTGATGATCCCGGGAATGATTTGTTGCATCACGAGCCGTCGGATTTCGTCGCCGAGCCGGAGGGTTTCTTGCCTAAGGTGGAGAATCCGCAGGTGAGAGCATGGGCTCTAGAGGTTCATTCTTTGTGGCAGAATTTGAGCCGGCAAGTCTCTGATAAGGTACGCCGACGACCGGACATGCATACTTTGCTTCCCCTACCGGAGCCTGCAATCATACCCGGTTCACGTTTTCGAGAGATTTACTACTGGGATTCATATTGGGTAATCAGGTTCGTTATGGTTCTGTTGTCTTGGAAAGTCCCAAATGTTTGCTTCTACGATAGAGATGATAGGAAAATTGCCTTGATCATTCATTACAGGGGATTGTTAGCGAGCAAAATGTACGATACTGCTAAAGCAATTGTGAATAATCTGATTTCCCTGCTACATGAGTATGGCTATGTCCTGAATGGTGCCAGGACCTATTACACAAACAGGAGGTAATGTTTCTCTTATTTTCATTTGCCCGAAAGCAAAGAAGTTGCTTGTAGTTTCGAAGCAGGTTATAAACTTATAATCATTGACCATTGTCTTCTATGTCATTTGTTATTTTTGTTTCCTGTGAGAGACTGCACTAGGATTGTGTCCGTAGTTGATCTGTAATTGTCTTTCCGGTCTAAAACTGTCTTTTCCAACAGCTGCTTCATACAACTTTTGGGTTCCTAAAGAGACTGCATTAGGATTTTGTCCGTAGTTGATCTGTAATCACCTTTCCTGTCTAAAACTGTCTTTTCTATCAGCTGCTTTATACAACTTTCGGGTTACTGAAGTTCGGCTTTTAAATCTCTTTATCATTGATGCTGGTCCTGTTTCTGTTCCTTTTAGTTAATAAATCACAACATGGTTGAATATTTGATGATTCATTCTGTCTTTTATACTTAGTGTGGCTCTACACGTTAGCAGAACCTAAAATCCCAGAAATCGTTGCATAATTCTGCACTTTCAGATAGCTAAAATTCTAATATTTTGTTGGACGGATTTCATATTATTTTCTACAGTGTCTTAACTATCTTCCTTCTTTTTACACATATCTATAATTATTATTCCTTGTGTTTTCCTCACCATGCTATTTTCTCTCTCTGCAACCAATGAATGCAAATGGTTCTCCTGAAATTTAGATTGAATGGTAGCTTTGGCTAACCTGTTGCAGCGAGCCTCCCCTCCTGAGCTCAATGGTTTCTGAGATCTATAACAGGACTGGTGATTTGGAACTAATTAAGAAGGCTCTGCCTGCATTGGTTACCGAATACCAATTCTGGAATTCTGGTATTTCTGTTTCCTTTTCTTTTTCTGTTGCTTTGTGCTTTGACTTCAATTTCAATAAACTTGAACCTTCTAATAAATGTCTATTCTTGATGTAGACATCCATGAAGTCACCATCCAGGATGCTCATGGTTTCAAACATAGCTTGAGCCGGTATTATGCTATGTGGAACAAGCCCAGGCCTGAATCATCAGTATTCGTATGCCCTTCGTCCAAGCTTACTGGTGTTAGACTGCAAATTTGTTTTATTTTTCTTCTTATTTTTTGTTTCTAATCTCCAAATGTAGGAACTATGTTATTCTTTAACATGTAATGTTGCGTATGTTACACCCACACTTCTCTAGGAAGAACCCCTTGAACCTATATTAGGCGAAAACCAAAATTATGTCTATAAATAGAGGCATAAAATTAGATATGTAGAACCTTAAAACTGAACCACGGTATTGTGCTTTCTTTCCCCTAACAGGATGAGAAATCTGCATCCAAGTTCTCAACAGTTACTGAGAAACAGCAATTTTACCGTGAACTGGCGTCAACGGCTGAATCAGGATGGGATTTTAGCACAAGATGGATGAAGTAAACTTTTGTATTCTAGATATCTTGGTGATTTTTCCTTATAAACAAGTTTTCTTGAGGTTGATCATGCATTTTTTATTTTTTTATTTTACCTCTAGCAACCAAAATCAAGCTTCTAGATATTGTGTACATGTTGCCTTTAGCATTATGCAAATATAAGAAAAAGCTTGTTACACAGGAATTCCTCGGATTTGTCATCTCTGTCCACATCATCAATTCTACCTGTTGATTTGAATGTATTTTTGCTCAAGGTATGACTAACTAATACTTGGAAATCAGAACTTGAATTCAGTAGTTTCAGCACATGTTATGACAAGAGGTCTTTTATCCAGATGGAACTAGACATTGCCTTCTTGGCAAGTTCCACAGGGGATAACAGCATTGCAGAGAGGTTCTTAAAAGCTTCTAAAGCAAGGAAAACGGCTATTAACTCTATCTTTTGGAATGCTGACGAAAGGCAATGGCTTGATTACTGGCTAACTGATGACACTGACACTGCATGCAAGGTGACGGCCGATTACATGCAATTGTAAAGCTTTATCTTACAGGCAAAGTTTTTCAAATCTCAGTTCTTTTCTGCATCCTCCATGATTTCTTTGCCCCAATAATTTCTAGGAACATCACGTGTGGCTGGCGTGCAACCAGAATCAAAATGCATTTCCTTCAAACTTTTTTCCTCTATGGATTCATCTATTCAATTCAGGTTTGTTGCTAAATTGACCGCATTGACTATAGTTGTTCAAGGATAGCTTTTCATGTCTTGTTTTTAGGCATTTAGTGGACCTTTTTTATTCAAAGCGTACGCTTGTGGCTTGATTAAGCTCATTTTTCCTGTTCATGCTGAGATGGCTTGTGTGAGTGGAGATTTTGGAAGTCAACTCACAAATCATTGGTTGGAGTAGAACTGCTTGTACATTAGTTTCTTTTTCTTTTTCATTTTCATTCCCCCATACCATAGCATTTGAAATACCCTGCAAAGTCTTGCCAACACCTGGTAATTGTTATCTGACATTTAATTGATATGATATTTTTGCATGCCATATTTACTCAAAACAGTTCGTAGGTAAGCATTCAAACAGCCACAATGCTACTTCTACTGTTTTCTTTTACTTAAGTCCTCACCCTATCGAACTTCATACTGCATCTGCATTTGAGTGCTGCTAACTAGAACTTGGATACAGAAATCTAACTGCATCACGTTCTAGTGGGCAACATGTCTTTAGCAGGAAAATAATCTATTGTAAATAATTTTGCATGTTTCAATTTTTGAGCTGTTGACAAATGATTTATAACATGATATGCAAGCATGCATCTGAATTTAACTTGCCGCTAAATTTTTTATCATACTCAGAGTAGTTAGAATTGAAAAATGTACACCAATGAAGTGCTTGATTGATGATATGGCATTTGTTGTATCAATATAAGTAGTCACCTGTTGTTGTAACGTTGATGCTGTCAATGTGCATATATGTCAAGATACTACTTTGGTGGAGACTGTCACGAAAAGTCTTAAAAGCAGCGGCCTGCTTAATGCTGGTGGAATTGCCACTTCTTTGACAAATTCAGGGCAGCAATGGTAAGCTTTTTAACTGATGCTAAATTTGATAATTGCTTCTTGCAATTAGTGGGATTGAGTACAAAAATCGGCTGATGAAATGGTCGCCACTATTAATTATTGTCACTGGGATTGACCTAATTGAACTTGCAAGAGCAGGGACTTTCCAAATGGTTGGCCACCAGTCCAACACATTGTAGTAGAAGGCCTGATCAGATCCAGTTCACAAGAAGCTAGATCATTGGCAGAAGAAATGGCCATGAGATGGATCAGAGCAAACTATGCTGTATACAAGAAAACAGGAGCTATGCATGAAAAACTTGATGTTCAAAAATGCGGACAATTTGGAGGCGGGGGTGAATACGCCCCTCAGGTTGGTGCCAGTCAAAAAAACCTTGGTCTTTCTGTCCATATGTTATATACTTCTTTATGAACCTGAAGGTAACCTGTTGATGTCCCCTTGCAGACTGGTTTTGGTTGGTCAAATGGCGTTGTGTTGGCTTTTCTGGAAGAATTTGGGTGGCCTCGTGACTTGAATATAGATTGTTGAAATATGGAAGATTCAAGTAGCTATAGAAGGAATCAAGAGAAGGGCAGGTAGGGAGGCTAGACTCAACTCTCAATTACTACAAACATCTCTATTGCCTGTCTAGCTTGCAAGTTAAAATTTTCCAATATTGCAAAACTTCATACTTATAGTTTATTATGCGACTCCATCGCATTGAAATGTTACATACTATTGTAAAGCAGCTCACTTGAATAAGAACTACATACTTTTTGGTTGATCGAGATCTTGATGTGTCAAATGTGAAGGAAACAGAAATATGCTTTAGGCCTTTAGAAGTTGTTTAGTATCAGAATTCATAGACAGGTATGCGATGGCATCAGCTAAAGATTGATATTCAAGTTCCTCTGCACTAGCTTAACCCAGAATTTGGATTTAGAAAGGACTATATTTCCGCGTGCCATTTTGCTCAATTGGGTTTGGCAGCAAAATGAGGTCCGTCGGGCCAATCTGAAATCGTAAGATTGGTCCCCAGCCGTGAACGGTGCCGAGCCTCTGGATCATCCCTTGCTTGATGCCGTTGCCATTGCCATTACCAGTACGTCCTCACCACCAACAAATGTGTTGGATCAGGTGCTATGTGCAAACAGCTGGAAGTAAGGTCACTGTCTCAAATGCCTTCCTTGACTGAACAATATTCTTATGGACAAACAATTTTAAGACTATCAAGATTTAGTGTATGAGCCATCTAGTCTTGCTGGAGCTGGTGAGAAGCCAGTAATCATTTTCTAAGCAAGCACAGCTGCAGCGATTAGTGTACGGACTACCATCGTCTTATTTAACCTTGGTATGGAGTTACTAAAACTACACCTTAGGAATTTATACCAATGGTGTGCAGAGAGCAACTTTGCTTGAAAAAAATAATGCGTAACTTCCATTTAAAACTACTGATGCCTTCATCAATCATCAGATGCAGAGCATTTGTACCCAAATCACTGGTTCAGATGTTTGGACAACGAAAACACAAAACAAAATGACATGGAGGCCACAAAAGACTATTGAGCATAGGATGCTGATCCTCCTCCACTACCATCAACGTATCTCATTGATCACTTGGTGACCTAGCTCTTGTTGATGGCATACTCCTAGTGGAATTTGGTGTGAACCATTGCAAGAGAGTCTCAACCTCATGCTGTTAACATGGCGAACAGACTAAGCAGCAGCCAGGGAAAAATAAGTGGACCCAAGAGATAGCAATGAAACTGAGGGTAGCAGTCTTCAGCTGCGTGCAATCACCAACAAAAGGAAGACCAAATCAATATAAATTTTAAGAAATTAGAAATAATTTCATAATTTAAAAAAATATTTGAAATAATATCTGATATTATTTTTTATAAGCATACGAAGTGTCTTAGGAGGGTCTTAACTTATGAGAAGACGTCTTTAAGCCATTTACTCTCAGACTAATTTCCGTTCACATCGGGTCAACCCGTAAAAGATAAAGTGTTGGCCAAATAGATTTTTTCATTCCTAATACTCGAACTTGAGACTTCTAATTAAAGGATGAAAATGCTAGCCACTCACACCAATCTATTTTGTTGATATTTGATATTATTACTCTACTAAACCAACATTCGTAACATTATTTCTATTTAATTGAGCCTTAAACCCTACCCGTCAAGTCAAATTCCCCAAACGATCCAACAAAACCCCTTCATCGCCATCACCACCATCACTGCCATTTCTTCCACATTCATTCACCACCAATGGCGAGACTAATTCCCGAAACAGCACGAAAGATCTTCACACCGGAGACTCTTCGCTCCGCCGCAAAACAGTCGACGGGATGCCTAGTCGTCCCTGTCCGCCTCCGCCGTGCCATTAAAAGATATCTCCGTGGTGGGTGGCGCATACGATGCGCATATTTACGTACCCATCTTTAAATTTTTTCCAATACTGAAAACATTTTCAATGCAGAGAACGAAGGCCCCCATATGAAGAGGAAGGTGTTGAGATTGTCACAGTCGTTCAGCGAAATTAAGGACGTTAACTTGATGCTTACGGAGTCCACTTCAAAGGAGCTTGTAGAGGACCCGCTTAAGTCTACGGATAGTTCTAAACGTTGGAAAATCAAGAGTGCTTATGGTGATATTGGCCTCCTGTACAGTGATGATGAGACTATTGCTTATGTGGCTTCTCGAATGCCGTCTATCTTCTCTGCTTGCTACAGAGTGCTTAGTGAAGTACATTTCCTACGTTTTGCCTATTTGAGTTGTATTCTGATGTAGGCTTGAGTTATTTTCCGTCAGCTATTTCAACTTTTGTAACTTCCTTTTTCTTTAAAGGTTCAGAGAAGAATACCCGATTTTTCCCCAGCTAAGGTATTAGATTTTGGTGCTGGGACGGGTTCAGCTTTCTGGTGAGTCTTTCTTTTCTCAATCTGTTTAGTGACGAGTGAACAAAAGGCTCTCCAATTTGTTCATATGTTCTGTTAATTGTTGTAGGGCCATGCGAGAAGTCTGGCCAAAGTCCATAGAAAATGTGAATTTGGTGGAACCATCCCAATCGATGCAGCGTGCTGGGAGGAGCCTTATACAAGGTAATTGTGGCCTACTTTAGCACTGCTTTTATATTTCAATGAAGCGATTTCATAGGAAGGAATACAATGTTGAGGGACAATTGGCATTGATAACTAAGTAGTAGGATGCGGAACTGACTCTTCCCAATCATTGTGCTGCTCCCCCAGTTGGAAATATTATCCTTGTTGTCCAAATCCTCATTAGTAGTGAATGCACTATAAAGGTGAATGACCTGGGGCAGCTGCCTCGGGATGTCAGGAATTGGTTCTTTTATGAGTGCATTTAAATGCTTTTATTGCATGTGGTGTTACAAAATACTCATTTAGTTGTTCTACCCAAATTGTAGCAAGTGGTGGTAAATTTGGGGTATATAGTTGTAAGACTTTGTTCTAATTTCTCAATCTAGCATCCTAGACTGTCCTACCTCTTTAGACTTTTACTTATTTCAAACATTTGATTCTTTCTTTACGTCACTTTAAAAAGGCTTAGTTGAGCTACTCTGATGCCGTTTTATGACTGTTTAGGTATGAAGAAATTACCAGTTATTCACAGTTATGATAGTATTCAAGCGCTGAGTAAAAGAATCAACAAATCTGATAGAGAACATGACCTTGTAATTGCTGTAAGTTGTGTTCTGTCAATGTTCTTCACTTATAATTTCCTTGAATGTTCGTTATGATTGAGATTGTACAAGTGCCAAGAAGGACATTGTATGCTTGTTGTAACAGTCTGTAATCAGGTGCCTGTACAGGATTTGTTTTAGGGAATGTTTATCTTTTACCTAATTTATCTCCAATTGTTGATGCCATGAAGTCTTATGTTCTTGGAGAGATACCATCACTGAAGGACCGAGTTACTGTGGTGCGTCAACTGTGGAATCTTACACGGGATGTTTTGGTATAATTTCTTCCTTTTCATATTAATAAATTTTTATCATTATTTTTGTTTATGTGCGAGATGGGTGATAAAGAAGAGTTGTATGCCTGGGAATCTTGTATTATTAGGCAATTATGAGCATTATAAGAAATTTGATGCTTTTCTTTACCTAATGTATTTTCATCATTCCTGGGAAGGGGAAGAAGGGAAGGTTTTTGACTGAGAATGAAAGCATATTAGACGATTGTATTTGTATTAAAATTTTGTGTTAGTTTTTCCTTATTATATCTGTTTTGTGATTCTGAAAACTATGCTGCAGAACAGGTTATAATTGAACCTGGAACACCTCATGGATCTAACATTATATCTCAGATGCGATCTCATGTATTATGGCTAGAGAAAAGGGTAAGTTTAACAATACTTTTGTTTAATCATAGTATTTCTTATATAAGAAACACGTTGCCATGCTCATATATATAGCTGTACTGACTTTCCAGAAATGTCGAAAATCTAAAGGGAAAAACAACGAGGCATGTAAAGACTTTGTGTCGACCAAAAGTGGTGCTTTTATAGTTGCTCCTGTAAGTACAAATTTATTTGCACTTTGAGGTTATAAATTTTGGAAGCTTCTTTACCTTTGATTTCTTGTTTCCACTTTTTGGCCTAACATCTTGGTGCAGTGTTCTCATGATGGTCAATGTCCTCTGGAGAAAACTGGAAAATACTGCCATTTTGCTCAACGGTTCCAAAGAACATCATCTCAGCATGCATATAAGGTTTCTTTTCAATTCCTGTCATGACTATTTGCCTGAATTTTCACATTTATAGGAATTTTTGATCTATGCAAAGAGTGATGTTGCCGGGAGTTACCCATGAGCATTAAGTTAGTTTAGTCCATATAACACTTTCTTTGTGGAAATGATGAATTCCTATTGGGCCAGCTGCTGTGTATCAGACTAGCTATTTGTACTCTTTAATGAAAAGTCAATATGATATCTGTAGAAGAATTTGTAACCAAATAAGGCTGCACTAATTATCCCTTATGGGTTATTTTCATCAGAATATATCTGATTTCCCATGTGTTTTGTAGTTGCACTTATCCCATGCTGTCCTCTATGAATGTAAAACATATTGCAGGTTATCCTTTCACATGGTTTTGGATTCATCTAAAGATTGAAAACTTATCATTCTGCAATCAGACTTTTGAAAGTTAATGCATGCAAATGTCTGTTGTAGGGATAAGTCTATGATAAGTTTTAAAGCTGCTTTATTTCACAAATTAATAACAAAACTTTTGCTTGTTGACAATTGGGTTTTAGTGTAATATAAATTAAACAAATGGTACTTGTTTACAAAGAGTAAAACTACAAAATGGTCTGAGGTGGCAACTTGCATCCTTGCCACACCTAAACAATGATATTTTGTCATGGAATAATTTTGTAAATCTGTTCTAACCTTGTTTCTTTAAATAAGATTAGGTATTCCATTAGGAAAAATATAAAGTTTTTAAGACTGATGTGTAAATGTATGGAATTGTTGTATTACGCTTGAATTTATTCCTGTTGAAAAGGGACACCATGTTTTCCACCATGATTGGTTGTAACAGTGGTGATCATCATTCATATTACATCTTCTGTTTTGCAGCGTACAGGTCGTGGGCCTTTACGTGGTTTTGAGGATGAGAAATTTAGTTTTATTGCATTCAGGCGAGGACAACGACCTCGGTCAGTTACCTAAATCTTATCTGTTGGCTTACACATTTTTAAATTGGCAAATTTTAGGAAATCTTATGGAGAGTTCACCATTGAGGTCCTGATAGATCTAAAACATAAAATTGTTGTTGCAAGTAGATTACTAGTTTTGGATGTCATGAGCATCTCTTTATCGATATATTCTCCATATCTATTGTTGCATTATGTTTTTACCTAACCTCCCCTAGTTTTGGATGCCATGAGCACCTCTTTATTATTATATTCTCCATATCCACTGTTGCATTTTGTTCTCTATGGTTTCATGAATTCTAATAGAATTTCCTGTGGTTAAAAATCTTCTGGGAGTCTTGTATTTTGTAAAAAAATCCACATTAAACATTTTTACGATCCTCCTCTGTTCAATGTTGCAGAAGTGGGAAATTATGAACACATAGCAATGCCACATCAGTATAATGAGACCCATTTTTTGAATGAAATAATAAAACTCATGTATCCAACGCCAACCTGAACTGTCCTACCCATTTTCTTCTAAAACTTATTTACCCCAGATCCATTTTTCACCCCCCTTCGTCCTCATGATAGACATTATTTCCTCAAGCCTTTCCATCTTCAATGTTTTTTTTTCAATCGAAACTACCCATTCTGCAGTTCTAAACCCAACAAAAAAAGCTGGATTCTCAAATGGAGTTTCAGCTGATAGCATCCCATCAGCACTTGTCATAGTCTCTTCCAAACACTGCTAAACGTCATCCATGTGCCGCATGTTCCCATTAGCAAGAACTGGGATTCTTAAAGCATTTTCCAGAGCTGTGATGACCTTCCGGTTAGCTCTAATCTTTCCCATCTTTCCAATCTCTTGTTCGGCCATGAATAGCTAAAAGCAAGCAACTATCTTCCTCTACCATTTTGTTGTAAGCAACTGTATGCTCCAATTTTGGAAAGACTCCTACTTTGCATGAAATGGTGACGTTAAGATTTGGACCTAGTTTTTTTAACGAAAGCTTTCACGAACGCAAAGTTATCCATTTGGAAAGCTGCATAATTATCAAGTCGCAGTCTGTTGTCCTCATCGCACCATGGTGGATGTTCCAGAAATCAAGTTGATGAAAAGAGGGGGAAAGAAGGAAGGGTGAAAAGTAGGGTTGCACAAAATAAGTTTTGGATGAAAATTGGGAGGGCATGTGAATTTGATTATTTTATTTGTAAATAATATTTAACATAGAAAAATAATAAGAAGTGTTTATCTTAAAATTTTCAAAAAATGCAGGGATTTTTAAACTATAGGGACTGGGGAGGGAGTTTTAGTAGAATTCATGAAATGATGAAAATGGATATTTATTAATTGGGAATGATATGTTGATGTTTGATATGACAGGGAACCATGGCCTCTTGATGGTGTGAATTTGGAGACTCTCAAGGAACAACGTGGTAAACAAAATCTGGAAGATACTGAAATTGACTATGGTATTTGAACTTTTAAGACTCTTGAAGTAATTATTTTGTAATTATATGTTAAGTGCCCAATGAACTCAGTTGCATATCCATTATATATTTCTACAAAGTTTGTGGCACTACCAAGTCGTCAAATTATCTACTGTCTCTGTTTGTCAGAGGATGTGATTAGCGAAGTGGAAGCTGAGGATGTTCCACATGAAGCAGAAGAAGAAGAAGAAGAAGAAGAAGAAGAGGAAGAAGAAGCAGAAGCAGAAGAAGAAGTGAATTCAGTTAACTATGATTCTGACGTGACCGAACCTGACACCATCGACCTTTACGACAAACGACAAGAAGAAGAAACGGGCGATGCTGATCTGGGCGGAGGGTGGGGAAGGATACTATTCATGCCCGTTCGGAGAGGCAGACAAGTTACTTTGGATGTTTGCCGATCTGTTAATCGGGAAAGCTCTGAGGGGACATTGGAACGTATAGTTGTAACGCGTAGTAAAAATCCTGCATTGCATCAACTGGGTCGAAAATCTTTGTGGGGTGACTTGTGGCCCTTTTGAGGCTTACCCAGTTATGTATATCCCATCACAGCAATGCTAATCGTCAGCATATTGAGGTTAATGTTTTGGGACACGCCCACGAATGTAATTTTGAATACTTGTGGTTCACTTTATTTGTTAAGCTAAGCAGTTTGGTCTGTTTCGACCGACTCTCGGGCAGTGCATGGATTAGGTTTGTCCAGGTTCAGATCGGTTTGTGGCTCGATTGAAAGTGACAAAATGACGTTATGTTACGTCAAGTGGAGTTGCATGAATTCGTAAGGAAGAAGATGGAGGCGACGTCGTAGGCAAGGAGGAAGAGTT
>JANTPM010000246.1:30264315-30277416 GCA_025434745.1 Erythroxylum divaricatum | reverse complement strand
AATATATTATTAACAAATCATAATGTTAATACATGAATCACAAATGTTCATTGGCCTAGGGCACACTACTAACATCTTGATACTAAAACTAATGAGAAAAAACCTATTTATAGTGTTTGGAGACCCTTGCTAGCCATTGGAGCCAAGAACTAACCATTATAACAGCTACTTGCAGAATATTAGTTGACTATAACTTATTAGCCAACTAGTATGCACTAAAGGCACTAGATTCACTAGTCCTTGAGACACCTGTCAATTAGTTGGCATATTAATCAATATGACACATTGGTCAAATAATACGTTAACCAATGCTACAAAACACTCATGTTATGTCAACTTTTAACTATATTAACCTATATTGGTCAACCACTAACCTATATTAGTTAAACAACCACCTTAAAAACATGATTTTAAGAACTTCGAATGCTCAAACTCAATTTGATTAATACAATAATGATTTAAGAGCTTCATAAAATATTACCTAAAGTTTGTTTTAAAGATTTGTAGACTTTTGTATTAAGACTAAAAGTTTCAATACCTTTTAATGAATGGAAAGACTCATATAATAAAGTGAAATGAA
The DNA here is from genome assembly GCA_025434745.1 of Erythroxylum divaricatum. NCBI lineage: Eukaryota > Viridiplantae > Streptophyta > Magnoliopsida > Malpighiales > Erythroxylaceae > Erythroxylum > Erythroxylum divaricatum. The sequence goes on along the minus strand of JANTPM010000246.1, from coordinate 30,276,836 downwards.
ATGTTTATACATAGTAAGCCTTTTAGAACATAAAAAATAAACGAGAATACAATTAATATTGAAAACTATAGAATGGTTTAGATAAGCCTTGATCTTATTTTATTCTTGGTTTGATCTTCATTTTGACGATTAGAAACTCTAACCTCTCTTTATCAACATCATAAGGTATCTTCTTGAGTTTGTGATTTTTATCTTATTCTTATATTTCCATTCTAGTAGTGATTGTGTTTTGTTAACGTCAAAACATCGATTCAAAGTTCCTTTGGTTCAACAGAAAGGAAATCAAGTTGAAGGGTCAATTGTAGATTATAAAGGTTAGTTGATGCTTGCTTATAGGGAGAGATAGGTGTCAATGTGGAAACAATACAAGAAATTATATGAAGAAATAACATAATTGTTTCCAGTATGGGAAGTATGTCTAGTGTCAGCTTACAGGTGCATAACTTCTTAAAGAAGTAGAATAACTTTCCAATATAGGGAGTTGTCTAGCATTAGCTTATAAGTGCACAACTTCTTAAAGAAGTTGAATAAAATTAACGTTAGTATTAAAGTATGTTCGAAGCCAATTTCATCCTGGAACCCAATAGTAGAATAACCAAACTCAAGCTTTTCACCACTGTCATGATAACTATAGCTTGAATGCATGCATGTATATAGATAGGTTTAGAATGTTCAGGATATTTTTTACTTATATGTTGATTCAAATATCTTTTCTTTTTTAAAAAAAAGTTTTTCAAATTAATAATATTAAATATTTGAATGCAACTTGGATTTGATTATTTATGAGCCTCCATAAATGTTCTTGTGGTGCAAATTTTGAATACAATTGAGTATGTCATGATAGGGAATTTCTAATTTAACTAGCCAAGTGCTAACAAATTTTTTTGGATCTTTTTGTTACTTTTTCTCTTGTTACACAATATTGAGGGCAATATTATTCTAAATGTGATCATGAAATAAATGAATTGCATTGATTTTTTAATTTTTTAATTTTAAGTTTTAATTTTTATTTTTTGGGTTGTCATTTAGGTTCTTATTAGTGGCTTTAGGTTGAAGGCATAAGTTTATGTATGATTCTATATTAAGATTGATTCGAAAAATTAGTGCATATTATGATAATAAGCAAATGCAATGCACATATCGACTTTTTAAATGTTTGGAAATTAAATTTGTAAATAATTACACTTTGATTTGACTTGAGTGATCTTATGAGGAATTTAAGCGTTCATATGAAAATTTGATTGCTTCTTATATGGATATCTGCTTTGATATTCAATTTCTAGTACTTAACTTCAATCTTGATTAGATTACATGTAATATTTGTGCAAGTATTAAAATGAAAAACACACATATGATTTAAGTTTGAGTCAAATTGCCAACCTGTATATATCAATCTATTAGTGAGACATAATATAAAAATTTAAAGTTTTTTCTCAAAAACATTTCCTAAGAACCTTGAGCATAAAAAGAAAACAAGTATTTAGTCCCTAATTCATGTTTAGTAGAGTTTTTACTTGTATACTGATATTTTTGAAATGGGATACAAGAAAATAAGCGTGGGAGAATTAGTAAAGTGTGTGAAAGGGGCAATGCAAGAAGGGGATCTAATGAAGAGAGAGAAAAGAAAAAATAAAAAGAAAAAAGAAAATAAAATGTTAAATCTTGATTGCTGTAAATTCTTATGTTTCAAAAGTGTGAAGGAAAAGGGGCAACGGTAAGAATATAAAGAATTAATAAATTGATATGTTTTATTGATTTGCTTGCTATCATTATACTAATTATTAATATTGTTGATCTTCCTATTCTTTTTCCTTTGTAACCTATATAATTAAGAATGGGAATAGGGGTTCGAGCTTGATTAGGCTTAGGTGGACCAAATCCCAGTCAAACTCGAGTCAAGCCTATCTAGTTTCTTTTTTTAATTTAAATTTTGAAAACAAAGTTATTTTACTTAAAATTTTCACCCTAGGCTGAGCTTAGGTGGCCTAAGCCGAGACTTGATGTGAAGCTTAATCAACTTAGTTTGGACCCTTTGAGTTCGAGATAAGTGAGGTTAAGCAAAAATTGCCATCCCTATACTTAATCATTTAATACCATTGCACACCTATTTTAAGCCTTTTTAATTTTTGTTACACATATCTATTTTTTTATAGGATATTAAATGGCTTTCAAGTAAGGATGACATTGGCTCTTGTGCTGAAAATTCTTAGAAAGGACCAGGCTTAAGAGTCACACAATCTTAATTAGGCTTAGGTAGCCTAAAGCTCGATCTAGCTTGGGCCAAGCATAATTATTTTTTAATTATATTTTCTTTTATTTTGAATGTGATTGGGTTGTTTGATATGTGTAAGTTTTAATTATTAACCTCGATCTCTGTCAGCGCACAGTTCATTTGTATAGTATCTAAGTAAGTTTTAATTATTAATCTCGATAATCTACAAGTCCACGGTTTATTCGCGTAGTATCTAAGGTGTCAATCACATGAGGAGGGATAATTTAATTCTAGAATCTAAGGTCAAAACAATTCACATAATTCAAAATGTAACATAAATAAAATGAGAATTCAATTCAGTAAAGAAAATCAATTCAAAAATCAATCACAAAAATATTAATAATTTAGCAATTGCAACATGTACACTTTCAATAATCAACCTAAAGGAATTACCAATTGAGAGAAACGGAAATTTACCTATCCTTAACGCTAACCTAATTAATTATGAATTATCATATTATTGGGTCTAGACGATCCTAGGGTTGATTACTCTTGTGTTATAACCATTAACCCTAAATTATAAAACCTAATCAGATTATGGAAGTTGTAATTTCTCAATTAACAATCTATCCAAAACTCTAATTAGATTTGAAGTTGTCTAATAAACTATTAGAAACTTACGCAAGATCTCTTTTCGCACAATTTACTAATTTGATTTAATTCTCTTTCTATTAAATCATCTAACTCTTGTTAGCCAATCTAATTATTTTTCATTCGATTCATCCTCTCAATTTAATGCAGAATTATTCACGTCCATAATTAAATCACCATAAATCCAAATAACACTTAAATAGTAAGATTTCATTAAATCACCGAAGGTCAGTTTAGAACATCATCAACATCCAAAAATCCTATTTTCAAATTGTTATTCCTAATTCTATACAATAATAAAAATGGAAAATAAACAGGAAATAATCTGAACGGATGATGAGAGGCAGCGATGTCGGGGAACTCCTTATTTGGGAAGTATGTTGAGTCAACTTCTTCTCCACTTCTCTCTTCCTTCTTCTCTTTCTCAATCTCTAGATGAATTCTCTCTAGGGTTTCTTCAAAAGTGGCTGATACAAAAGCTGCTATTGCCTTTTTGTCTTATTCTTTAAATACCTTTTCTGTTCTGAGCAGTCCTAAAGTTTTTTTTTTGGGTCCAAAAGGTCTGAAAAATTTCTCAAAACTTGACATTTTTTTGAGTATCTGCACTTTGTCCAACACAGGCTATGACCGTGGGCCACATCTAAGCCTTGTGTTGTGATTGCAACAGGCAGGCCACGATCGTGACCCATGTCCGAGACTTCTATCATGATCCGTTGACCCTAAAATACTAACAAACACATTATGGTACCTCAAAAATATAATAATTAAGCTCAAAGACTTGTACTAACCCATAAAATACTTAAAACATAAATAATTAACAAACTAACACAATCATAACCTAAACACATAATAAACAATTAAATACATATCAAACTAGGCCTTAAAACACGATGCAATTCACACTTCAAAAAAGTAACGTTGTTTTACTCTAAGAGATGTTGTTTTTACTTGGCACATTTTGACTTCATATTAGGCTGTGCTGTAAAGCCCAAGAGTAAACTCTACTTACAGCTTAAAATTTGAAAAATAAGCATGAATATGACCTAATGTTCGATCAACTTAGGCTTAATTAGGTTGAAAATAGGCATATATTTCATCCCCTCATTTCTTACTTATAGTAAGTTCACTTTCATAAGAAAATGATGAGAGTACCTCACTATAATTTAAAACACTTACATGAATGAGGAACATTTTAGAAGGATGTATCAAATTTGCTTTGTCTCATTTGTTTATGATTTTCTTATAAAATATTATATGTTTGAGTTTTGTAATTTAACCGAGACTTGAACTTATACATCTTGTTATATTAATTCTGAAACTAACTAATTGGTATAGGAAAATATTTATCGGTAACATTTAATTGAAGTATCAAGAGACTACAATTCCTCCATTAGGGACACTTAGGGGTTTAAAACTTATGGAAAATGTTAAATTTCACTATACACCCTCAAAAGTAGAATTGTTCTTATTATAGAATTTAGAATAATAGTTAGGGTTTATTAGTTATTAACTGCTTAAGAAAAAGTTATGGGATAAGTATGGAAGAATTTGGTAAGTCTATATTTTACTTGTTAATTAAGATTACATCACTTGATATTTAACACTTTGTATAACATGTTTTATATGGATTTATAATATTTTCTATATTTTGTTCATTATTTTATAGGTGATGGATTTGAAGTAAATAGGGAATCTAGTTCTCTAAAATTTTCTAATTAGTGAGAATTTGGAGATATTTAGATAATAAGAGAATGGAAAATAACTTTATAAGAGACGCAAGAAGCTAATTCTAACACGAAGATGTCAAAAAATAAATAAGTGGTGGAACAAGGCATAATGATACATTAAACTTGTTGAGATAATAAGTGTTTGTCTTTCATAAAGGCTTAAGAAACTGAAAAACAAAACAAGATTGGTATCATATTTGACCTTAGACAAGTGTCAAATTTGTCTTGATTTTATAGAGAGAAACATAGTTCAAATCCAAACTAATTATAACTTATTGTCAAGTATTGGTTATTTTATAGCTTCCTAATGGTTTAGAGCTCCAAAACAGGATTGATGTTTGTATAGTTTTGTTCTTCTTAGCATAGAGGGAAGATTTGGAGCAAAGATTTGAGGAGTTAGTGACATCTTCCCTTATTCTTTTCCTCTACTCTTTTCCTATGTTAGGAATTATATGTTTATGTGTTGTTTTTATTATATCTAGTGGCTAAAAAGCTAAATGGTTAGAGATGTAGCTGTTAATAATTATTCAATTATTTATACATGATTTGACTATTTAGCTTGTTTATTCTATTTGTTCTTAATGTTATCTTTTTTATTAACCATCATAATCTTAGGGAATATATAAAGGACTAATAGGTGAAGTATAATCTATGCACTAAAAGAATAGATAATTTAGCATTAGAGAATGATATGTTCATAGATTAATGATACAATTAACTATACTTAATAAGTTTAATTAGGTTAAATTATACATCGAGAGGTGGTAGTTATCTAATTAGATATAACTATGCACCTTGATGGGGGTGTAGATAGCTTAAGTTAATTATTATTTTAACCTAAGTAATCAATCTTATATGATAATTATAATTTCCTATAATTAAACCCCAAATCCATAACATTTGTCTTATTTATCTTTTTCTCTTACTTTATTTCTCTTATTTCATTAATTTAGTAATTAAATTCTTTAATTTATTTAGTTTATTCGTTTAACTAAGAATAATAGATTTAATGACTAATTATCAATAGGATTGATACTCTAAACTCACTCTAATTTAATAAAATATCTATAATTAACTTTGTATGCCTATAGATATAGAGATAGATCAATGGGCTCACTAGGACCTAGTCCAATTTCTACCCATGCCCTTTTACATCTCTTCATTGGTGTTAAAGTTAGGTTGATGAATTTCAATGAATAGAGATTCATGAATTTATGTCAAGTGAATGTTGATTCATGAAATGACTCAAATGGGTTCATATTAGTTATAAGTTAAGGAGACCAATAAAAGGAGTAGACGTTGGAAATTTACAAGTGAAATTATCCCATATAAAAAAGAAATATACAGATAAAGTGAGTTATATATAAAAATAAGGCTCGTAACTTATTGTCATAAGGGATTTTTCCTTTGATGTTCTAATTATATTGACATTTAGGTTAGGTTTAATATGCTTTCTCTAGGATCTACTTGCTTCCCTTCTACTCTCCTCACTTACTCCACTACTATGGATTTTAGTTTCTTACACATTTTTGTCTGCTTTTCTTGTTCTTGTTCCTATTCTCATTTTTTTGAGTCCTTGTTATCTTCATTGGCTCCAGTTTTTCTCCTACTTTATGTTAATGCTTGTTGATTATTTGCTCATTTCCAACTGAGGGGCACTTCAATCTTTTTGGCCTTGCTATATCTTATATTAACCCTTCATTTCTTATTTTGGTAATTATTTTTATAATTTCTCATTAGTTAAAAGATGTTTCTTTCCTTCCATATCATTAAATCATCCTACAACTCTACTTTAAAGCCCTATCCCCTAATCTTATATTAACCCTTCATTTCTTATTTTGGTAATTATTTTTCTAATTTCTCATTAGTTAAAAGATGTTTCTTTCCTTCCATATCATTAAATCATCCTACAATTCTACTTTAAAGCCCTATCCCCTAATAGTTAGTTTTCCCTTTCCCTTAGCTTCACACTCTCTGGTCCAACCTTTGAATGGAAGTTTGCCGTTAGATCTTTCAACTTCATCTAGAGCTCATTGAAGCTAGAAATAGGTTTTGGGGGATTAGGCTAACCTTTCACTACACTTTTAACCCCTAGTGCAGAAGATGATTAATGCATTGTTTCTCCAAACCTTGAGGTGCTCAAGGTAAGAGCATGTACTTGAGTATCCTCCATTATTAGTTTCTTCTTGGGACTTAGACCTTTTTTTCACCATTTCTAGTTGGGACAAGAAAATTTAGACTAGCAAATGTTTACAAGAAGTTGTCTTATCTGAGGATAACTTGGTCTTATTTATATTCTCCTCAAAGGTTGAAGCTCAAAAAATCATTGAGAAGGGCCCCTGACAATTTCTCTCAACTTTCAATGTTCTTGTAATTTGACAATATAATATTAATACGAAGAAGATTACATATGGGAGCATCCCTCTGTGGTTCAATTTACATAACATCCCTTTAGAATATCGGATTGTAAAAAGGTTTGAGCTTGCTAGCTAACTTCATAAAGAAGCCCCTGTGTATGGATAAACACACTGCTTTGAGAAAAAAGATTGATTTTGCAAAGAGCAATAGTGTTGATTTGGAAAAGGAACTTCCAAATTGTATTCCTCTAATGCAATTGGGTGAAAATAATGTTCTCTTTAAGCAACTAATCATGGTCATTTACTAGTGGAACCTCTTTATCAAAATGTAAGGAAAATAGTGGACAGCTATAGGTAAATTCCTTATGGGAGGTGATTATAGTGAGTTAATGGATTTAGAGGATAATGATGAGGAATTATTAGAGGCTAAACAAGATGAAAACATAGTCCCTGCTATTAATCTAGTGAATAAATCTAAAGCTATAATGAACTTCAAAGCCATTTACGAGATGTAATGAGGTTCTAGTTGTAAGGCTTAATGGAGATAGAAGTGTGCAAGATTTTGATCATATTGCTACCTCAGTTATTGGTAAAAAAATACACATGATCTTTATCCAATCTCAAATCTAGTTAGTAAAAGCTCAATGGTTAATGATTCTATAAATGTTAATACTTTTATAGGGGGTAAGTTTTATAAAATTAAAAGAAGAAAATCTAAAAGAGGTAGTAGGCGAAAGGGCTCCAAAGGTGAAAATTCTCTTCATAAATAAATGTTTATAGATTATAGTATATATGGTTTAAATTTCCCTAAAAATATTTTACATTAAGGGATTTGTCTATAAAGAAAAACTTGTTTTTTTTTTGGATTGTTGGAAACCAAGTAAGGAAGGAAAACATGAATAAAATTAGAATTTTAGGGCCTCATTGGCCTTTTATCTCTAACCATCATTTTCATTATTACGGTAGAATTATTCCTGCTTTTTACTCAAAATTGATCAAGGTTGAGGAACTAAAGGATAGTGATCAAGTTATGGATGTTCTAATCTACTTTTTAAATGAAAACATTATGGTGTTTTCCTCTACTTTTCAAAGGAAGCTACTTTGGTACAATTTTATTCAAGCTTAAAAAAATGTTAGGGAACTTGGTTGATATATAGGGATATTAACTCCACTTTATACTAGTCTAATGTAGGTGGACGAGCTAGTTTGAAAAGGCACTCTAATGATCTGAAGGAATCTATGAACTTGGGGGTTGCTGATATGAGCTATGATGGTTATAAATTCATATAGTGTAATAAGAAAAATTCCAACTATTACTTGAGAAAAAAGTTGGACAAAGCAATGATTAATTTAAACTAGATTACGAGCTTTCCTAAAAGCAAAGCTAGCTTAATGGAACCATCCTTCTTTGACCATTTTCCTATCAAAATTAGTGATTTATTCCTGAACGTGCGTAGAAATTTTCCTTTTATATTGAATAATTTCCTTGTCTTTAATGATGAATTTGAAGAAGCTATTGTTGAAGGATTGGAAGTTAAAATTTATAGCACTAGATAGTTTGTATGTGTGCAAAAAATGATGTGCATCAAAGTGGAGTTGAAGCTTCTTATCTCAAAAAGAGTTCATGGTATTAGGCAATTAGTGTCATGTGCTAGAGAAAGGTTTGTGGCAGTTCAGAAAAAATTTCCCTAATAATCCTAGTTGCAATGGGTTGTTAGTGGAGGAAAGGATAACACTTAAGGAGTATCTGAATAGGGTTGAGGACTATGCTTTTTTATTAAGGCAAAGCACTAAAAACAATTGGCTTTAAGATGGGCACAAATGTACAAGCTTTTTCTTCAGATCTATAGTGGTTGAAAGAATTAATAATAAAATATGCTCAATTGTTTCTTATAAAGGTTCTCTCATCTCCAAACAAGAAAAGATGATGATGAAAGTATTAAAGTTCTTTAAAAGGCTTATTAGGTCTTCATTTTTTAGTAATTCTTTTGCTCTAAATGTCCAATATTTTACAAGTACTAGCATAAACTGCATTAATGTAATGTTTCTTATCACTTGTTGATGAAGCTAAAATTAAAAGAATTTTTTTCAAATGAATGCTCAAAAAGCTCCTGATTATGATGGAACGAATCGGTTTTTCTTTCGAAATTAATGAGATCAGGTGGGACACTTCGTGACAACAACTATGTTATAGTTTAAGTTAAATAAGAAATTACTATGTCTTGTTCCTAAATCCTTCAATCCATTAAATTTTGGTGATTTTTGTACTATTCCTGTATTAACTTTATGTACAAAATTATTACAATGATTATGCTAAACAATCATCATTTTGTTTTTAGTGCAAATTAAGGGGCCTTTTTATAGGGCAAGCAAATTAAGGATAACATCCTTATTGCTCAAGAGCTTTAAAGGAGTATGCTAGGAAAATTTATCTATATAATTATGCAATTAAAATTTATTTTGATAAATCCTTTGATATTATTAAAATGGGAAATTTTGTTGCATTTGGTTAAAGCTTATGGTTTCCCTAAAACTTTCAAGAAAGGAAACAAATCTTATATGACCTCTCCTTCCTTCAGTGTTTTAGTGAATGGAATTCCATTTGAATTCTTTAAGGATGAAAGGGGTCTCAGGCAAGGAAGCACTTTATCTCCAAACCTATTCATACTCAATATGAAAGCTTTAACCTAACTAATCAAACAAGAGACTTTGAAGGCTGGCAAGTTTAAGTTCCTTAGTAATTGTAGGAAGAATGAGTTATTTAGCCTATGTTTTATTGATGATTTACTGCTTTTCTCCAAAGCTACATTGGTTTTACATTAAGGTTTGATGAATTCATTAAAGATGTTTAAGGAAGCTTTTAGATTGGATATCAATTTCCATAAAAGTCATCTTATATTTATGCAGGTGCTCTTAACAATTGGAATATCCATGAACCCCAATAGCTTTAAGAAGGTTGCAATTCAAAGAATGTATGTTTTTAATAAAAAATTAAAAAAAGATTACACTGTTAGGTGAAAAAGGCTTTATCTTTTGGAGGAAAATTGTAGCTGATCAAAATAGTTATTAACTTTATGGATATTTACTAGAGTGCTTATATTTTCATGTCAGAGTGATTAATAAAAACAATTGAAGGAATGATGAGAAAGTTTTTGTGGGCAAAGCCAATGAAGGTAGATACAATGCCAAAATTAAATGGTATAAAGTTTACAAGCCATTAGAAGAAGGTGGTTTGGGAATAAATTATTTGAGAAATACCAACATAATCACAACAACAAAGAGATTGTGGATGGTATTAATGGATAAGGAGTCACTTTAGATGTAATTGATGCATAGCTATATATTAAAATGAAATAGTCAATGGGCTCTCAAATTAAAACAACCCATTCCTACTTTATTGGTTAAATTGTTGAGGATGAGGGGTATTATAGAATAAAACATTTGGTGTGAAGTTAGGAGTGGATTAGCTGCTTCATGGTGTGACGATTAGACTAATCATAAGGCTTTGATTAGAAATCAACAAGTTGTTCAGGTTATGAGTGACATTCCCTCTCAGTCTAAAGTTTGTACTTATATAAGGGATGGTGAATGGGATGGTTTCCATAGTAGCCTACATCACCTACTTCCTAGCTACTCCTCTAATAGAGGTTTACGGGAAGGCTATAATTGGAAAAGCAACTCAAAGGGTCTTTTTTCTAATAAAAATTGTAAGGACTGGCTTATTCCTAAGGGCCTGTTGTTATATGTTCTAAGTTGGTGTGGAAGAAACATCTCAAGCCCAGTATGCCTTTCCTTTTATGGTTAATTGCTAAACACATAGGACATGTTGTCTTATCTTCAAAATTGTAATTCTTATGTTCTTTTCCAAGCTACAAGTGAATCCTTGTCCCATTTATTCTTCAAATGTAACTTCTCTAGAGTTATATGTATTTCAATTAGAGAACCGTGTGGTTGGCAAATTAATGAATGTGTGCTTTTTGATGTTCTACTATAGATACAGAATAAGCATGATCTATCTAAAGACTCCCTTGTGGTGTATTTGGTTTATCTTGGTACTTCTTTACAAATGTTGCGGCAAGAAAGAAACAGCAAGCACTTTAAGAATATTGAAAGAAGGTCTTATTCAAGGATAATCAGTGCTTGGAGAATTATTTAAATTGTGGCAATTTGTATAACTTGTTAACATGCTTGTTGTTAGTGTTTCGTAGCTAGTTAATACATTATGGTGTTTGTTTTATCTTATTTATTTATTTATTTATTAATATAATCTTTTTATTTCCAATTAAAAATTTTGAATTGAGATACGATATCGTGATTATCACTTAGATATGATCCTTTTTTATTTTTCTAAATCCCTACCAAAAAAAGCTCTTCACATAATGAGTGCAATATAGTGCGAGTGAAATTGAAAAGCACATATTCACTATTACGTATATAGCAATTCCTTATTTATAGATATATATAGCTTCTTTAGAAACAAACAAACCAATGAAATGATCAATACCTTTGTTTTAAAATAATGAATTAGGCCCCCCGCGGTTTTACATAAATTCGAAAGTTACACTTTCCATATCAGAGAATACTATACTTTCAAAATTCGACATAAGCGGGGACTAATTTTCACACAACTTCTTTGATTATTTTATACAATTTAGTAGATGCCAATAGTCACACGTTATTTTCGCTAGTTCGTTTTTTGATAATGTTTCAAAAGCGTCGTTTTATCACCTTGCCTCCAGGTTTCTTATGATCAATATTTTGTATTTGCGGCCTGCAACCAGATATCAGTTTCCCCAACTGAAAAGACATGCATTCCAAGCTATGCTCGATGCTTTCTCATCTTTGACCAGTTCTGCTAATGTTAAGGTGTGAGTCAAATTAAAATTGTAATGCGAACTTGCAAATAAGGTATTATCGTACTAGTAATTACTATAGAAGAGAATCATAATATTAAATAATTAATCCTAATGCACATTTCTATGTTCACTTTTGGGCATGAAATCTTCTGTCCCTATTTTTATGTACCAACCCTATCTCATTTAATACAAGTCATTCATTTATGTGAGACTCACGTAAATAAATAACTTAGATCAGGGTTGGTATACAAAAATGAGTACAGAGGATCTATCCCCTCACTTTTTTATATCTTTTGTTCTATCTGTTGGAAAATATACGCAAGATCAAATTTAAGGGCAACAGAATTAATTTAAAAATTTTCCACATAATCAACTTTAACAGAAATAAATTCGAAACATAAAACAAAAAATTGATAAAGTTAAACTAACATTTTCCCTATTTCCCGATCCAATATCTTGCTTCTCCGAAATTGTCAATTACACGAGCTGTTCAATCGTCTGGCCTCTAACGGTATCCACAGATCTTTTCGGAGAAAAAACTCAAATCAAATTTGAGAGGAAAAATTTGTTAAAAGTGCTAGCTTCAATTTTGTTCTAATTTTTCCTTTTTATATGAAAAATCTTATTTTTCATATCCTTGAATTTTATTAAAATTACAACTAAAGTCAAACTTTAATTATAATTATTAATAAATCCTTATAAGATCAAATATCACATA
>JANTPM010000246.1:30214284-30224688 GCA_025434745.1 Erythroxylum divaricatum | reverse complement strand
ACATTAATCCATCTCGTATTTAAACCATATCTTCCATTTCATTTCAACTTCAAGAATTCTTAACTTCTTCACTCATGAATAATAATTCAAAAATCCTTATTTAATCATCCTAGCTCACCAAAAAGATTCGGGGTCCAATTAACTTCGCATTTGATTCGTTTCATTTGCTTTGGTTTTCGTTTTTCATTTCGCTTCAAGAATGGTTATGAGACATCATGTTAAGTGTATAAGCAGTGGGGTTACAAGTGTTAAGTATATGCAGTTGGGTTCCAGAAACGAGATCCAACACAGTTATTATCACTAATCTTGAAAATTAAGTCTAATCCATAGTTTTTATATCGCAACATATTATATGTCCCACTAGAATTCTTTCTTTTCGTTGAAATACTATTTTTGATTTCCAACTTCAAAAACTTTTACAATGTATAAGAGAACTTTGGGCAACATGTATTGTTGTATAACAATATTTAGGAGATAGTGAGGAACATTATCTAGAGATCATGGATAATTTAAAGAAAACTAATTGAAAAGACAAAAGAAAAATACCTCTAGTGTGTTGAACTAGAAGAATGAAATAACAAAAGTTGGAAAAGAGGAAAAAGAAGGAAACTTCAAACAGAGGAGTAGCATAAACAAGGTAACATGCATTGTATTAGTTAGACACTTGTTTTGAAGTTCATATGGTAGCAATGTAAAATTTTTGTATTAGGGCCCTTTTTGTATAAGTCACCATTTAGTAATTAATTGGTCCTCAAACTTTCCAATTTAGGAATTAATCTTTGTATCGATAGTTTGGAAGGTAGCTTCTATCTTTGGAAATAAATTTCTTTTAATATCTAAGAAAACTTCAAAAACTATTTTTAAGATGTTGATTTGTTATATTTTGTACTTAGCATTAACTTCCTTTAATTTTTATTGAATTTGAATAATTGTTATTAAAGACCTATATAACAAATCAACAATTGTAATACAATGCTGGCAACAACTGCAGCAGGAACTTAAGGAACAGAACATCCAATTAAAAAGCAACACTTCGTTAGGCTAGGAATGAGCCGCATCATCCCGTAAAGACAACAGTCATGCTCTGCCCTATTAAGCAGAACTAGAGTTGATGGATTAAACGGCACATCCTGGGAACCTAAAATCTGCTTCAGAGCCATAAAAACCTCCAGTCGCTGAAGACGCTACATTCAACAAGAAAACCAACAGATAGTTATATAAAGATAGAGAAAGGGGTAGTCTCTCGAGAGTCTCATTTCTCCACCGCCGGATTCAATTATCCATTGATCCAGAGAGCAGGTTAATAATGGTTGATGTAGCAGACAAATTGGCGTATTTCCAAGCGATCACTGGCATAGAAGATCACGATTTGTGCACCGAGATTCTTCAAGCCCATGGCTGGGACCTAGAACTCGCGATCTCCTCCTTTACCGCCGGCAACACCACAAGCAACTCCACCTCCACCGTTATTTCCGCTCCAGAGACCTCCAGCACCGCCGCTGAAACCTCCAATTCCGCTTCTCGAGGTTCCACCGTGGTTGCCGCCTCTCCTCAAGGTTTAGCCTGGAAGCTCGTTACTTTACCGATTTCAGTGATCTCCGGTAGTCTTGGGTTGATTTCCGGAGCTGTTGGGTTCGGTCTATGGGCGGCAGGTGGTATCTTGTCATACTCCATGGGAATGATTGGGTTGGGTTCGGGAGGCCGTCAGGCGGGAGAGGGCTCGACCGGATTGGTTAATGTATCGGCTGCGGCGAGAGAGGCAATGGACTTCGTTTCGGGTTTTCAAAGAGAGTACGGTTCTTCTGCAGGGCCGCATTTTGTGGGCGAGGGGTTCATGGACGCGCTGCAAAGATCGAGGAGTGCGTTTAAGCTGTTGTTCGTGTATTTGCACTCGCCTGATCATCCTGATACGCCATCCTTTTGTGAGAGGACTCTGTGTTCGGAGGTTTTATCTGCGTTTGTGAATGAGAACTTTGTGCCTTGGGGAGGGAATATTAGAGGTAGTGAAGGGTTTAAGATGAGTAATAGCTTGAAGGCTTCGCGGTTTCCCTTTTGTGCTGTGGTTATGCCTGCTGCTAACCAGAGGATTGCTTTGCTTCAGCAGGTGATGCTGTTTCCTGATTATAGTGTTGTGTTCTATGTTATCTTGTTTCGTGAAAGTTGAATGACTATAGCGGGCGGGGTGGAGGGGTGGGGAATAATTCTTGTTTTCTAACAATGCTGTAGTTGGAAATTATCCGCGTGATAGTTAATATAATGATTTGGGAAACTTGAGAACTGCTTTTTCAGAAGGTATTTAGAGTTCATAAATTCTGAGAGTACAATCTTGCGGGGCAAAGTGGATATATTTCTTTTTTTTTTTTTCTTTCCTTTCCTTTTGACATTGATTGTGGGGTGGGTTGTGGGAAACATGTCACAAACTAGAGATGGACGAAACCCCTGTTGGAGTCAAAGTTTGCTGAAAATTCTGAAAGTCTCCTGTTAATCTTGATGGCTAAGTCAATTTAATAGTTGCTGAAAATCCTTAAGCCTCCTATTAATCTTGTTAGGCTTTGTATTGGTGTCTTGCTATTTTCTCTGTTTTACGCACTATTTTTCCATTATGTATAAGTTGAAGAACATGTTGGGTTTTGTGCTAGAACGTGTTATAATTTTTCTTTATTCGCAACCCTCCAATTTTGTAGTTCATGCCAACCCCGTGTCATCAATATGGTCATTCTTTACCTGGACTATTCACTTTCATTTGTTGTTAACTTGGCAGCTTCTCTATGGTAGAGTTCTGTAGTTGGGTTTTCTACATTGACGGAGCTAATTGTAATATATGTTTTACAGTTAGCTGGCAAAGCTGTCTTCCTGGGGTATTATTTCTTTATGTAGGAAGGGTAAACAGTTCATTTTGAGATACAAGCAAGGAGTAACATATGATACGCAGTTCTCACCCTTCAACACAAGCGTTCTGTTATTTCGATGTAACTTTAACTTCCACCATTAATGAATCGAGAGGGCGATAATAGATAGTTTGCAGATATGATTATTTATAGATGCTGCATTGTATGGCCTTCAGGACAAGACTGATTTAGAAGTTACTTTCTTTTTTTTTTTGATCTAAAGGTAGAGGGTCCAACATCTCCTGAAGAAATGCTCATGATTCTACAGAGAGTGATTGAAGAAAGTGCCCCTGTTCTTGTTGCTGCAAGGCTTGATGCTGAAGAAAGAAGGATTAACATGCGCTTAAGGGAAGAGCAGGACTCTGCTTACAGGGCCGCCCTTGAAGCTGATCAGGTATGATATTTCCTATTTTCTTATTCTGTACGTGTATGGTTAGATTACATCGAAAAATTTTTCCCTTGAACTTTCTTCCCTAGGTTAATTGTACGGATTACTTAGCTTATTGTTTCTCTATCTTCCCTCCCTGGCACATTCAGGCTAGGGAACAGCAAAGGAGAGAAGAGCAAGAGCATCTAGCAAGGGAAGCTGCTGAAGCGGAGAGGAAGCTCAAGGAAGAAGAAGAGGCTAAAGAGAGAGCAGCGCGTGAAGCTGTAGAAAAAGAGGCTGCTCGTGCTAGAAAGCGGGAGGAGAAAGCCTTGTCACTTGGTGCTGAACCTCAAAAAGGGCCTGATGTAACCCAAGTAAGTCCCTAACTCTTTTGATTTTTGGTTTCTTGGTATATGTCTTCTTGCGTCTTTTCACAGTCTAGTTTTGTAAAGCATTTGTTCTGCTGCAAAAGTAGTATGTCTGATCTATAGATTGAACTGGATTTTGTTGAGGGAATAGTTTCTCTTTTTGCTTTATTATTTGTTCAGCAAGTCTTTCTTTATGGAAGTCTTTGCTAGTTTCTGAATAGCCCTTGCATGTATCTTCATTGTAGTTTCGTACACTTGTTCATGGCACCTGTCAAATATGACCATGGAAGTTCTCTTTGTTATGGATGCTTATGTTTCTTTACTGGCCACCATATATATAAGCTAACTTCATTTCTTTTGATGAAAAATCCTGTGCTTCAGGTTTTGATTCGCTTCCCTACTGGAGAACGCAAGGAAAGGAGGTTCCACTGTACCGCCTCTATACAATCTCTATATGATTATGTTGATTCTTTGAATTGCTTAGAATCTGAGAACTACACCCTTGTTTCCAATTTTCCAAGGGTTGTTTATGGTTCAGAAAAGGTCTCTTTGTCCTTGAAAGAAACAGGATTGCATCCTCAAGCCAGCCTCTTTGTGGAGTCGAATTAGCATAGTGCATTGTCAAGGAGAGTGACCAATTGTAGTTCAAAATTGGGAACCTGAAAGTAGGCGAAGGTGTATGATGTCTTTCTATTTCAGCTTGGTCAACTTCAATAGTGAGAACGCTTCCTTGGCTTCTAAGTTAGAACAGGACCTCAATCAAGGGGAAGATGAAATGTTTTAGAATAATGGTATTTGCACATACTTTGGGAAATTACTATTCTCAATAGATGATAGCTAAACACAAAAATTGAATTTTTGTACAGTACATAATCCCCTTTGATTGTTTACTACTATTATTGGACGGAAATTTCTAATAGGTTCTTGTGAATTGGTTGGATATACTAGTTTTAAAAAGAAGGCAAACAAAATAACTGAAATTTCCATTCGCTGCTGCTTGCCAGTGGCGTTGATCTATGCAAGCTGAAAGGTGAATTGATGGAGGGCCATCAAGACTAGCAATTCAAGACTTACAAGCCATGGGATTAATTGATCAGGAATGTGAAAAGCTAATTGGGTTAAACTTGTTCCTAAAATATCATACCTTGTTGAAACCTTTTGGGGAATGTAAAGTCTTGATTTATGAAGATCAAGACGCAATTCCTGAAACTTAACTTGCAGCCCAGGTGTGAAAGTTCAGCCAAAAATGAATCTCAACTCGGTCTAGTTTTAATTTATGTTTTAATAATGGTTCGGATGAAGCCCAGTTTAAGATTTCTTTTTTGGTTCGTTTTGGCTTGTTTTATTTGCCTTTTTGTTTTTGCTAATTGAGGCATTAGTATGTGTTTATTTTCTTGTTTTAATTGTCTTAATATCATAAGTTTAGGAAGTTGAGAAGCCGAGTTATATGGTTATCCAAACTTTCCTATTTTAGTTTGTTTTTTTTTTCCTATTTTGATTAGTGCAAAAAACAGGTTATGAAAATTTGTTAGATTTCTCTCTCAAAATTGGCATATAATATGTCAAGGGTTTGATTGTTTCTTCAAAAATAATCTGGGCTTATGCGTTTGTTGAAAACATTCAATTGTTCTTGTGTTGTGCGTTTTCCAGATTTTATCCGAGTTAGAGTCACAGTTTCCCATTTATCTTTTCATCTATTCATTGAATTGAAAAAACTTCTAAAACCAAGTTTGTTCTTCACATCCTGACCTACAAATCTCCAGTTAACGATTTTACCGATTTTGAATCCCATCCTAAAAACAAATCACCCATTTTCTCAATCGTTCTCATTTTATCGTCCAGTTCGATTTCCAATCACTAAATCTCGTTTATCTATTCACTTGTTGTCAAAATTGAAAAACTTTCAAAAACAAGTTTGTTTTATATATTCAGATCTACAATTCACCTGTTAACCATTTTACCTAGATCGAATTCCAACCTGACCATAAATGCCAATTTTCTCGACCATCTTCATTCTATCGCCCATTTAGATATATTCCCAGAAAACATTCCATAACTTTTCAACCATTCACCTTAAGGAAACGATTTTTGAGACGAATTTGTAATTCCCAAAAAATTCTACAAACCTGTTTCATTCGTCAAAACCAAATTCTTAGTCCATAATCCATAAATTGCCTTTCAAACACCCAATTCTCAATTCACCCGATTGAAACCAAATTTGTCCAAACTTCTCCCACAATCACCAGACCAATTCCTATCATTCACGTTTAGTTTATATTCTCCTACATTTTTTTTATCAGAGCTCGCATTTGAGCCATGATTTTGACTCCCAATCATGTCAGGATCGACTCAAAACTATCTGGAGAGGATGTTTGCCAAAATCGAACAAATGAGCCTTCAAATGGAGAAGTTTGGTGCTACATGCCTGGAGTTTGACGCCATGAAGGCCAAGGATACAGCTTTTGCCACTTTGAGCACGTTTGAAAGACTTGGAGATACTTCCCAAGCCAACCAGTTCACGGAGGATGATTTTAACGATGAGGTAACTCAATTTAATGCTACTGGTTAAGATGATTTGAGATTAGGATGTAAGGGCATAAGAAGGAGAGGGAGAGGCCCTCATCATGCAAGTCGTATGGGCCCAATTAGAAATGTGTAATAACCTAGGAATGATAAGCAAGATGATTTGTTCAATTTTAAAGTTGATGTGCCCGAATTTGTTGGAAAACTTGATGCTGATATTTTCCATGAGTGGTTGTATACGGTTGAAAGAATTTTTAAGTTGAAGGATATGCCCAAGGATAAGAAAGTGAAATTTTTGGCCATGAAGTTCAAAGGGTATGCTGCCCTTTGGTGGGATAATTTGCAAAATAGGATAGTTAGAGAGGGGAAATCAAAGATTGAAAATTGCACCTGAGTGAAGATTGAGTTGGAAGAAACATTTTTGCCTGCTCAATATAGGCAGAAAATATTAGAGAAGATGTTTGGGTTGACAAAAAATGGCAAGTTCGTGGAGGATTACATAATGGAATTTGAGCAATTTTTATTGAAGTGTGGTCTAGAAGAAACCGAGGAAGTGATCATCACAAGATTTGTCAAGGGTCGATCAAGATTTGCAAGATATGGTCAATCTCTACCCATTTGACACTTTTGTTGAATTGAAGAAACTTTCCTTTAGATGTGAGATCAACTTACAACATAAAAAAGCCAAGAAAACTCCACCAAAATTGAGCCCCACTTATAGCTTAAGAACTAACCATTCTAACCATCTTTTAAGCCTAAATTCGTATCATCTCAAAATTCACCACAAAAGACTCCAAGTTCACCGTCCAAGCCAAGCTATTCACCATCACCATACGCCCTAAAAATTCCACACACCCAATAGCTCTTAAAGCCCCAAAACCAAGCTTAGATGCTTCAAATGTCAAGGGTATGGGCATTTTCAATCTGAGTGCCCAAACAGGAAGGTTATGACTCTGAAGGAGATGGAAGAGATTGATAATGAGCTTGAAGAATCTATCCTTTTTGTGGATGAAGAGCATGAGGAGGAAATGGTAGTAATGAAACAATTGTGGCTAGTGGAGAGGAAACAGAGGTAGAATTGTTAGTTTTGTTCAGAATTCTTAATAGTGAAAATGGAGGTAAAGATTGGAAAAGAAAATCACTCTTTCACACAAAATATGTAACCAGAGGGAAGAAATGCAATGTTGTGATAGATAGTGGAGCTTGTGAGAATGTGGTCTTAACTGAAATAGTAGACAAGCTTAGCTTGAAAAATCAAGCCCATTCCATGTCCTTACAAAATCACTTGGCTTGACAAGAAGCACGAGATCAAAGTTGCAAAGATATGTCTTGTTCCTTTTGCAATTGGGAAGAATGAAGATGAAGTGTGATGTCAGGTTATTCCAATATTGACTTGTCACTTGCTTTTAGGTAGATCATGGTTGTATGATAGGGAAGTTAGTCATCACGGAAGAGCAAACACATATTCCTTGAAGCATAAGGGAAGAAAATTCTTACTAACTCCTATGAAGTCGGATGTGAAGAATAGGGTAGAAAATGGGGTTTCTTTGATGCATATTGAAGAGAAGAAGGTTATTGTTGATGAGTTGCCTTCATTTGCACCATTGGATGTGGAAGATGATGTGAAACCGAGGCCACCAATTCCTGGAGTTGTGTAACATTTGATTGATCAATTTCTCAGAGTTTTTCCTAGTGAACTTCCTAAAGGGCTTTCACCTATGAGAAGTATCCAACAAGAGATCAATGTTTTACCGAGGCCAATTATTCCACTCAAGCAATCTTATAGGATGAGTTCTAAAGAAGGTGAAACTTTGAAAAAGATTGTGGAGGAGTTTTTGGAGAGAGAGTTCATTCGGCCATCGACTAACCCATGTGTAGTTCCTGCTTTTATGGGTCTAAAGAAAAATAGGCAATGGAGATTGGTTATAGATTCAAAGGCAGTAAATAAAATCATCATCAAGTATAGATATCCAATTCCTAGACTTGATGATATGCTTGACCATCTTCATGGAGCAACAATCATTACCAGACTTGATCTTGCCAATGGATTTCATCAAATCCGTGAGAGAGAGGGAGATGAGTGGAAAACAACATTCAAAACAAAGGAGGGACTTTATGAGTGGTTAGTCATGTTGATGGCAATGTCAAATACTCCATCAACTTTTATGAGGTTAATGAATGAGGTACCAAAACCATTCCTTCATTTGTTAAAGTATATTTTGTTGATAGTCTAATATTTTCCAAATCTTTAGATGAACATGTGATGCATTTGAGATTTGATGATATTCTAGTCTTTTCTGAATCTTGAGATGAACATGTGATGCATTTGAGAAGTGTCTTTGAGGTCTTAGATAGTGAATCTTTGTATGCTAATGTTGAAAAATGTCATTTTTGTGATCATTCATTGACATTCCTAGGATTCGTCATTAGCCATGATGGAATTAGAATGGATCCTTTAAAGGTCTAAGCTATAACATCCCGTCACCGATGGAAAGGATAAAATAGTAAATTTGAATTGGGTTGTGTTTTCGTACACAATTTGGGCAGGCACTTGTGACAATTCCCGACTTTTGTGTCTTTGTGAAAATATGAAATTGTGTGTTAATTATGTATTCAGCATTAAATTGCAAAGTGGGTACCGATGAGACTTCCGTACTGAAAATGATTATACAATTGACACTCCGATTTTAAGCCATGAATTAGGAATTTTCGTTACCGAATTTTTGGAAAAGATTTATGAGAGTCTAAATAAATGAATTGATTGAATTGGAAATTGTTAGGCTTGAAAAAGAGTGTTTCTGAAAGAATTGAATCGCAATTCAGTCCCTAAGGGTCGGGATTTTGGAATTGAAATGGTAAAGTTATAAGATTTGGTACGAGGGCAAATTTGGGCAAGATATTTATGAGTATAAGGCTTAAGGTTTAAAGAAGGACCAAATGGACTTTTCACTTTTAGGAAGGATATAAATAGAAGGAATTAGGTTTTGAAAATGAGGAAAGAAATGAAGATGCCGTGAAGAAGAAGAGGAGGAGAAGAAGAAAGGAATTTTCGATGGAGTTATGAAGAGTTTTAAGGAATTTGTGAGCTAAATCAAGTAAGTTTAAGTATCCTTCCTCTTGATTTGTTGATTGATTTATGTTTTGAGTGATTTGGGTAAAGATTGAGTTATGTATATGTTGGTTTAGGGTTTCCGAACATGGGATATATTTCTGATGATTTGTAAATGATATGGGTTGGATTTGAGTTGGAAAATGATGTATGAGTGTTAATTTGGAACATAGATGTGTTGTGTGTTGAATAAATTGGACAAAAATGGATTGAAATGGCTGAAAGACGAATTCGCAGGCGCGATCGGGCTCGTACGTCGTGACATGTTCATGCGCACGTCGCGATGCACGAATTTGCGCATGTCACGACGAGGGCGAGAAGCACGTCGCGACGAGGGCGTGAAGCACGTCATGACGAGGGCGAGAAGCACGTAGTGACAGGGACGAACGTGCACGTCGCAACGAGGGTGAGCGTTTGGATTTTGCCGCGGCGAGCTTCTTCACGTCGTGGCGAGCTACTATTCCCAGAAAGTCATATTTTGGTTTTTAAGTGATAACTTTTTATACCGTTATTCAAATGAGATAATTTTTGATTTGTTATGAACTAGAGCCAAGGGTTTATACGTTGATGAAAAAGGGGAGTGTTGAAACAGTCTGTTAAAGTTCTCAAATTTGGATGGAAGTTTAATGTAAAGTATGGTTTCGGCATAAAGATAGTCCCTATATGTTGGGCAATAATTTTCAGATCTCTGAAACAAATTGTATAATTTAAGAGTCAATTGAGTTCTATTTTTCTGGAAAGTTAAACAGGAATTGTTGATATGGTCAGTGCTGGGAATGTCACGAAAGTGCATAGTATTTATCATTAGATTGCTACATGTACTTTATTGCTGAAATGTACTATGTGCTAAAAATATGTGTTCTGATTTATGATAGAGGCACTTTTGAAAAGTCAGCCTCAGACATTTTAGAGACTTCCAGGCATTAGCGCAGAAGCCAGGTGAGTGACCTAGACGGTTCTCAAAGTATTAAATGTTATAATTCAGTGATTTAAACTCTATGAAGTAAAATATTGAGATAATATTGAATGTGAACTCCGGGTAGAAGGTCCGGAGTATTGAAGTGATAGTATGCAGAAATGTTATGAGAATGTGAAAGTGTAATTGTGTTTGTGATGTGAAAATCTGGAATAGATTAGAAATGACTGTGA
>JANTPM010000246.1:30128471-30144147 GCA_025434745.1 Erythroxylum divaricatum | reverse complement strand
GGTTAACTTTACAAAAAGTCATTTTATCCTAACTAATAGTGCCACTATTATGGAAGGTCGTATCTCTGTAATTACAGGGATGTGTAGGAAGCAAGCTCCTCTAACTTATCTAGGTCTTCTGATTACCACTAAAAGGATACAATTCTCTGAATGCTTCCATTTGATAGAAAAAAAAAACAAAGAAGATTGATTAGGTGCATTAATAAGATTCTATCTTTTAGTGGAAGATTGCAACTTTTTAAATCTATACTTAACTCCCATCATGCCTATTGTTCCTTTAACTTCTCACTTGCTAAAGGAGTGATCAAAAACATGGAGAAGCTATTTAGAAGATTTCTTTGGGGAAACTTCAATTCAAACAGACACTTTACAAAGGTGAAATGGTCAGAAGTTTGTAAAAAGAAGGAAGAAGGGGGCTTAGGTTTGATAGGTGAAATGGTCAGAAGTTTGTAAAAAGAAGGAAGAAGGGGGCTTAGGTTTGATCTCTATTGCCTCATTTAATAGGTCAGCTTTGATCAAAAATCTGTGGAATATTTTATTAGATAAGCAATCTTTATAGATCCGCTGGTTTCATACCTATATCCTTAAAGGTTCTAGTCTTTGGACTATCCCTTTTAAAACCTCCTTTTTTTAGTCTTTGATTCAACTATTAAAGTTAAGACCCCTCTTACAACCTTCAGTGACTTGTAAGTCTGGAAATGGTGAAAAAGCATTCCTATGGTTTGATAATTTGACGGGTAAAAGACCCTTATCAAATTTCCTCAAGCTTTTCAAATTTGGAATGGCCTTACTATCAACTCGAAAGTTAAATCCATCATCCAAAGGGGGCAATGGAATATTCTAAGGGAATTACGGTATCTCACTCCTCATTACCACCTTAATTTGGATTGAGAGGACTTATTTAAATGCTTTAATCTTCCTCCTAATACCTTCCAATTTGAGAAATTCAGGAGATGGGAGAATCAAAATCACCCAAGCCAACCATAGTTCCCTATCATTTGGCATAAAGCTCTCATGCCTAGATATTCCATTATTTTCTGGCTCACTGTACTAAATAAGCTAAGTACAATGGACATACTACACTTACCTACTTTATTTGTGTTCTCTATAAGTTAGAAAAGAATCTAGGAATCATCTTTTCTTCCTTTGCCCCTTCTCCCAGTTAATATGGTAGAAAATATAGGAATTATGTCTTATATATAATATTGGGACCACTTTTGGGGAAGCTCTAGATTGGTTTTAAAAGGTGAATCATACCACCAACCACAACAAGTAGATCTATGTCATCTCCTTTTCCTTGTACATTAAGGATATTTGGTGAGAGAGAAACATCAGAAGATTTCAAAACACATATCGCTCACAAGACGAGGTTCTCTTCTCTTTAGTTGGCAGAATCATAGAGAAACTCCTATGTTCTATAAGGTCTGACTGAGTTTGCCTTAATCTAGCCTTATCATGGAGAATCTATTAACATACAGAGGCTAAAATTCTTGAAAAAGGAAATCAACTCAAGTTGCAAGTCAGTATTTGAGTAAGAGGTGTCCTTTGTCTTTGATGCATGGAGTGCATCTGTTGAAGCTTAGTATTCCAATCCTTACACTCTACGTTAGTTTTAGATATAGGATGCATATTCTTAAAGATTCCCTCTTTCCATTAGCTGTAGCAACTTCTCCTATTGCAATCAACGATCATCTTCCCATTGTGTGAAAGGGCGAAAACGCATTCTAAGCTTTCCAAATTTGCCTGGCTCTTCATCTAATGGAGGTATTAAGCTTTTGCGACTCTCGTTCCTATGATGTCGTTATCCTAGCTGCCTCTAAATAATGTCGTGGATATAACTAAGCTTTATCCTCTAAACATTGCTACTAAATGACCTGCTAGTTATTTTTAATCTCATATTTAACTTCTTATTTAATTTATTAAAACAATTTTACTTATTAAAAAAGAAAGAGTTTTTGCATTAGCCATCTTAAGAAACCTTAGAGAGAAATCATCGAGAGATAGAGGAAGAGAGAAGAGGAGAAGAAGTTGACTCGAAGTACTTCTCGGTTTAGGAGATTTCCCGATGTCGCTGCCTCCCGTCATCCATTTTAGATTGTATTTCTTGTTATTTTTCAGTTTTATTGTATAGAATTGGATTGAATAGTTGATGATATGATCTAGAATATTGAGGATGTTCTAAACTCACATTCAAAATTTTATTCTTGAATTAATGAGAATTTGATTATTATGTGTTATTTGGATATTATTGTGGTTTGATTCTGCGATTGCATATTTCAATAATAAATTAAGAGAGTGAATTGAATGAAAAGTGATTAAATTGAGCTAACAAGAGTTAGGTGATTTATAAAATCAAGAATTGAATCAGATCAAGAAATTGTGCAAAGAGAGATCTTTCATTGGTTTTTGATAATTTATTAGAGAACTTCAAAGCTAATTACAATTTTGGATAGGTTGTGAATTGAGATATTGCAACTTGCATAATATGATTAGGGTTTATGATTTAGATTAATTGTTATAACTCGAGAGAGAGTAATCAACCCTAGGATAGTCTAAAACTAACAATCTAATAATTAATAATCAGTTAGGTTAGCATTAAGGATAGGTAAAATTCTCTTTGTCTCAATTGGTAAATTCTTTTGGATGATTCATGAGTATGTTGCAATTATTTAGTAATTAGTATTTTCGTGTTTGATTCTTAATTTGGGTGAATGAATTAAATTCTCGTTTTATTTTCATTGTAATTTGAATTTTTGTGATCTATTTTTGGCCTTATATTTTAGGATTAGATTAGTTTTCTTCTCGTGGGATCAACACCTTTGGTATTAAAGCAACGAACCGTGTGCTTGCGGATTGGCGAGGATTATTAATTAAAACTTACAAATAACCAAACTACCGATCAATAGCCTTTGTCATGAATTTGTTTAATAATTTAAATTATTAATTAGTATATATAAGTAATTTTGCTTAAAATAATTTAAGAATATGGTAAAATAATATTTAAAATATCGAATTTTTTTATACATACTTCTACATTTATGAATCTTTAAATAAATGATAATATAGAAATATATTTTTTAGTTTATATTAAATCTTAATTTAAATTATTAGATTTATTATATATTAATAGGCATTATTAATTCATTTTTATATCAATAAAATATTTTATTTTATTTTATATTTTAAATCTTAAACTTTTTCTTTAACTGATTCGATTTTTAAAACAATCATGTTACAATATAAAGTTCTCAAATGTCTAGCAAAATTTCAGTGAGAATTTTTTTTGAATATTTGTACTAACATTAAAAATCTTTATTAGTTTATAATAAATTTTAATTTTAATTTATTTTTCTTAATTTGTCCTATTGGAGCTAATGTGGCTCCACCTGTAAACTAGAGCATAAGAAAATAGTTATTTTGAGCCATATAACATGATCAATTATGTAATTAACACTACTAATAAATATTTTTTATTTATAACTTTTCATTATAGATCATATGAAATTTCAATAGTCTATATATTGGAGTCTATCCTGTTCAACGAACCAAGTAAGCATTTAGTCACTTATTTAAAATTTCCATTTTTTGGTAATTTCATTTATCTGACAATTTGTTATTCTTCAAATGAGATTTGTCATTTATTATTCTTGGCTTTGTATGTGCATCAAGTTAGTTGTGTAAATTTTCTGTTATCTTTTTACAATAATAATATTTTATTTACTTATTTATTTATTTATTTATTAAAAGAGTTATCATCCAAACAAAAATTATCTCAATCTTTATTTCTACCTCTATCTCTTAAGATAATAGTCTGAGTAATTTATAATAACTTTTGGATAATATCATTTTTTTTAATTTATCAACCACAAGAACAAAAATAAATAAATATTTTCAAAATAAAAATTAAGTTTAATCCATCAACTCAATCAACTGATTATTAAATATAATTATCATCAAATAATCAAATTTCTCTCTATTCAACCAAAAAAAAAAAAGGTTGATAAGCTATTTATCAGCTTATCAACCAATTCTATTTTTTCACATCTCTTGGCAGAAATTAAAAGAAAAACGATCGAATAAAAATGAGACAAAAAAACCACAACAACGCTGTGTCGTTTGGGGTGTTTCCTTTTTCTCCCCAGAAATTGACTCTCGCACCTCACCGCACCCTCACTCTCAGCTTCTTTTTCTCTGTCTCATGTTACAGTGTGAGAAGAGATTTCCCTCTCTTGCCGACTCAATCTCAGCTCTTTCCAATTGAATTAAGGTTTGCCCTTAATTTTAATATCAGTCTTGTTTCTCATTTTCTTTTGCTTTTGTTTCTGAAGGCTCATTTGATCGATTTTATGAGTGATTTGGTTTGTTTTGTCTGATCTTCTCAGCGTATAATTCCAACCCAGTGTAACCATTTTAAAGCAAGTTTCAGTTGTAAATAACGTGCCATACTTGTGCCTCTCTTAACTCTCGGTGTCGAAACACTTCTTTTTTTTTCTTTTCTTCTGGGTTTTGGTTTTACTAATTTTGTATGCGCTGATCACGATTCATTTCGTAGTTCGATGTGGTTTTCTTTGATACACAAACTATCACCAGCTGCTCTTTTTCTGTTTCCAAAACTATAGTTAAATGTTTTTCCTTTGTCTTGTTTAGTCATGGTTTTCCCACAACTTCGTTTTTGCCAATTGTGCTGGTATATTGTTAAAGAAACGATAATGGTCGATATTTTTGTTGGCTCATGAATTTAGATAGTAGTCTGTCTTTCTGCTGTTGAAACTTTCTTGTCCTCTTCTTCAAGTTCAATTTGACCGAGTTTATCTAATGAATTTTCTTACAGATTCTTGGGTTGATTGGTCAGCAGTCGAGTGCTTTTAGATTGTCAGCAATGGCAGAATTGGTTGTGCCAAGGTTGTACAGTTGCTATAATTGCAGGAACCATGTTGCCCTTCATGACGATGTCATTTCTAAGGCATTTCAGGTAATAGGTTGATGCTCATGCTCAATCTTCTTTACTTGTGCTTTTGTCTTGATTCTCTTTTCTGTTTGATGGAGTGACGTAGTAGTACCTTGAAAATATTTCATAAAGAATGAAGCTCCAAATAAAGGAATCATGTCTTTTTGAAGAACCTTCCCCTGATAGTGCTTACACTGCTCATACAAATGAAATAACCAGAATTTGTATTGAATCTGTTGAAGAAAGTTCAATATGTTTACTCTCTTTGGTTATCATTAGATCTTTGAATCCACATTGTGCTACTAGGTAGTGATCACTTGGTTTACTTTGTCTTCAATGTTTTGATTTTTATGTCATCTCTGTTCTATAATGGTTGAATTGGCTTAAATGAATTCTATGGGTGTTATTTCTAGTAAGTGCTTGGTCTAGCTTGACACTCATTATCAACTCTGCTGATCCAGAAGCCACTAAATCTCCGTACTGTGGTTTTAGGGAAGGCATGGTCGAGCGTTTTTATTTTCCCATGCAATGAACATCACAGTGGGGCCAAAGGAGGACAGGCAACTCATGACAGGCCTCCACACAGTTGCTGATGTATCTTGCTGTGATTGCCGTGAGGTGCTTGGTTGGAAGTATGAACGAGCTTATGAAGAAACACAAAAGTATAAGGAAGGAAAGTTCATACTTGAGAAGTCAAAAATAGTCAAGGAGAACTGGTAGCAGTGAAGCCACTTCTGCTTGTGTTTCGAAGCATCCATTCGAGTGTATAAATGGTACTGCATGTTGATCTTGTTCTGGAAATCTCTTCAATTGCAAATAGTTATATAATGTTCCTTGACGTTTTCCCTCTGGACAATAGGGGATTGTTATCATTATCAATAAGTTTGTGAATATTTCTCTTCATTATCTATTGTTGTTTTCCAGGTTAACAAAGTGAAAAGTTTACCATCATTTGAGCTCATTGATATCTTTTACTCGCTGGTTAAGAATGCTGATCATATGCGTTTCTTTACAATATTTTTTTCCTTCCTTTATATGATCAAATTACCATCAGAATGTGGGGTTTTAGAACTATTTCTGCAGCAACCTGATCTGATAAATTTTGGGTCATATTGTCTAACAAACTGTGCAATTGTTTGTTTATCATTACAGTAGTCAAAATTTATAAGCATTTTCGGCAAATTACTTGTAAATTGTCATCATGTTTACCCTGCAGGTTGTTGCTTTTTTTTTTTTTTTCATTACGAATGACCGGGATATATACACCATTGATTGGTCAGACCAACATTGTATTGAAAGAGGAGGACATTGTGACAAAATAATTGAATTGGAGAAAGTGACATGCTATGGGATATTTTAGTTAATTGGGCAAGATACCCAACTGAAGGGAGACTTTCATATCACATTCTATATAAGACTTAAAAGAACTGTTGAATGTGCACATATGAGCGTCTTTTGTATTAGGTTGCTGAGTCATGTAACGTTTAGCTGATTAAGGTTTAAATTATAAGTGAAGAAGAGGTGACTGGTGATTCAAGCCGTATCCAATGACATGATTCGACGTAGAGCATCACAAGCCAAGCTTTCTCATGCTGGTTGATTAAGGGTTAGAAAAAACTGGTACCTGAGACTGCTCGATTGGAATCATTTTCTCGTTCTTCGTATTTATTGCGTTTTCTTATGCCTCCCCTCGATATTCTCTTATTGAAGAAAATATATTTATTTTCTTAAATAATCAATTATGCTATTTATTTCCATTTATATAAAGGAGTTGATGGAAACGGATTAATAGAATTGTTGACAACTTGTTTATGAAGAAAAACTAGAAAAGAAAAGGATCAGAGAAAGCAAAATTAAATTAAAGTTCTTTTTAGAATATAAAAATTTTCTAGACATAGGAATCTTGAATGATGATGGATACAATAACCTATGACTGTTTCCAGATTTGGAGAATGAATTATAATATAGTTTTGTATTTGTTATTACAAAATTGCTACCATATTTGATTCGATTCCAAATCTGTTGAATCATTGCTGAAGCAGTTTAGCAAAACTTGATCTTCATTTTTGGGCAGGACATCAAATCAATTAATCAATTTTTAAATATTGGAGTAGATTCTAAAGAAATTCCACTTCTTAGATATTTATCTTGAATAGGAATTTTTTAGTTCAACTTTATCCTAATTTTGTTGGAGGACTCCGTTTTTTTAACCTTGAATTGGAAAAAAATATTCACAATTTTTTATCTTTTTTTGGAGGATTAGCTTCAGTAATTAAGAGTTAATAACTGATTGATATTGCATAACAAACTCACCTCTACTTATATTTAGTTAATTTTAGGTCAATTGAAGTGCAAATTTAAATGAGCGAGTATAAAAATCTAATTTATTTGAAATAATTCACTTTTTCATGTTGACAATTTTTAAAAATGCAGAATTTAATACCAACTCTAACAATTATTACTATTTAAAAGGTTTTTTAAAGATGCACCAGAATAAGACTTCAAGTGTAGACTTGGTTGTGCGTTGTAACACTATATAAAAACTAAACTTAAAAATATAGCTAGTAATGAGTCTAGGTCGATTCCACAAAGAGCGTATATAAAACTTTTGAAATTAAAAGAATTGGTGTTTAGGTTATGGGGGGTTTAGTTTAATTTCAAATAAGAAAATAAAGTGAAAAAAAGCTAACGAAAACAAATTAAATCAAACAATATAAAAATGAGAAAAGTGATGAATGTGTTAAGGATGCGGTCATCGGTTCTATCTCAACCTACATACAATTAAACATACTTCATTGAATTGTTATTCTCATACCTATCCTAATAACTATTAATCGTAGATTAATAATAAGCTTTGTTAACTTTAATTTTCTAGAAAATTAGGTTGTGTATAATTAAAACGAGCTCTTTAATTAAACCTAATTACCATACAACTTAAAACAAGCTCTCTAGATTTAGTCAGACAGCTAGGTTAAGAGTTAGGAAAATAGATTAATCAAGACAACAACCACATAAGATTAGGTCATCAAACTAAGGTTACGTTATCCTTAATGATTCGACATCAATTGTAGTTAGTAACGAACACAAAAATACAACGATTACGTATTGTATTGAAGATTCTAACAATGAATTTACATAAAAATAATCCAATGAGAACACTGAGATCATTCTTACAGAATACCCAACTCAATAAGCATAAAATAACATAAACAATTTTGAAAGAGTGAAAGAACGACAATCACAATGTAGATGCATCAAAATGTGTTCTTCAGATTTCACCTCCAAACCAGGTTGGGGAAGCTTAGTCCTCAATGAGTCTCCAAAATATGCATGCTCTGCCCCTCATTTTGCTCTGGAAACAATTTGTGTCTAATTTTTTCCATCAAAATGTTCTATTTATACTATAAATTAGGTTTTGAGGCGGCCTATATCGTGAAAGTCACAGCTATGCACTTTGGGTTATGGCTGCGAATTTTGAGTCACGATCATGACTCCTTAATGCATGGTCATGGATTTTGATGCCCAAATCATGAACTTCACGACGGTGAACTTTGATGCACAGGCGTGAACTTTGCACTGCATTATATACTCTCCATTTTATTTCATTTTCTTATGTCCTCTTTTTCCTCATCCTTCTCTTTCTTCTTTCATGAAGACAATTAAGTGTGAATCTTAAGAAGGCGGCTCAAAGAATGTGCTTTTGACTCACTTTAGCTCCTATGCTTTCAAATTGTACCTAAAACTAAATATGAACCAAAATGAGTTTCTTAAACAATTCATAACATTAATCATTAAGTGTTTTAAAATAAATGTACAATCAATTAAGCACTTATCAAGTTCCCCTACACATAACTTTTGACCATCCTCAGGCAAAATAAAAAATTCAAGATCACAAACCAAAACACTTAAACATTTTCCATATTTTCTAAGAATAAACAGTCATAAGCAAAGAGAAATAACTTCTAGAACCATAGCAAGAACTCAACATTCAACGCTTCTACTTATGACCAATCAACCATCATTCCCTTTAGAAACTAAGAAATCTAATGGTAGACTTGGAAAAAGTGTGTGTAAATAACATTGATCCATAGGTACACTCAAGCACTATTTATAATCATGACATTCCACGACTTTACAAATAATTTCATTTCTCCACCATTAAGATTCACTTGCCTAACCATGAATCAAAGGACTTTTCAAGGTTGTAATGTGGGTAAGGGTTAACATGAGATGTATTTGGATAGTGTAGCATAAAAGCCACCAAAGCTAGTTAAACAAGAAAAAAAAACACAATATAACATCAAACTCAAAGTCTGACATTCATTCACAACTGTGTACATCAGTTATGATAAACACAAAAACTATGTTCCACGTTTTACATTTAAGCCCTCACACTATAAACCATATGAAGCATAACCAATTAGAAGCGATCACTCATAAAAATTGATGATGTAAGGAGTGATCCATCAAAACAACATCTCCCTAATATGCATCATACTCAAATCACCCATGCCATACAATTATATGAGCAAAAAATAATAATGATTAACTTTGCAAAACATGTGCATTTCCCCTTAATATTTTTATTTTAAAAAATTTCCTTTTCTTTTTCCTTTTCTTTTCTTTTTTTCTTTTCCATTCTTCTTTTTTTCAATAAAAATTGAAAGAAGCAATATGGACATTTGAAATTCATTAATAAGAGATCAAATGACATTCCAATCATCGTAACCAACTCACATGTATGCACACCCCAACGTTTACTTTTATGCATTCCACAATCATCAACAATTAGCAAATGGTCCATTATCTTTAAGGCTTGGATAAGACATTTGGTTAGGTTTAAAGCATGTAATGTGGTTAGCACAAAAAGAAAGGCTAATAAAGCACAAGGGGGCTTAACAAATGGAAAATTCATATCAAAAGGTAGGTTATTTTGCTAATGTAACTTGTGAAACAAAGAATACCTATATCATTTCCATATTAATGCATGTGATAAAAATGTGAACTTAAATAGAAAATCAAAGAAAAGTCAACATGAATATGTAATAAAGGTCACCCACGAAAAAAAGATAATGAGACTGATATGGAATTGTCAGTCTAAAAAGGATTAAAATATCTCTAGCTTGTGTCTACTATTTATTACTACCCTTCTAAAGATAGTTCATATTGACCAATCACAAAAATAAAAGTACATGCTCAAGTTGCCATGAATTTTTTTAGTCAATTTATTCTCTAATTATGAATATATAATACTAGAAGTAATAGAAAAAAGAGAAAATGTTTAATTTTCTTTTTTGATTCTCTCTCTTTTCGTTTAAAAACAAAAATACATATAAGAAAGAAATGAGAAAATGCAAAGGAAAAGAAATAAACTTCCCTTGGGGTTGCCTCCTAAGAAATGCCTTTGTTTATTATCAGTAGCTTGACTCCTTATTTTCCTCATCACCTGAAAAAATTATAATCTTTAGTGTAATAGTTTGTGCTTTCTCCACTTAAGGTTCTTCTAGATAGGGCCTAAGTTGATGATAAGTCATATTTAGTGTTTTCCCTATCTTTACACTCTTAATATCTACTGAGTCCCAGCACTCTTGAAATATCTCTTTACCCTTTTCGCCCTCATTTAATTTCTAAAATATACCAAGTAAAGGTAAAGAGTTAGTCTTAATAACAATTAGGGACTCAATACTCACCTTCGAGCCAAATTATATATCCATGTTTCTTTTAAGCTCCTTCTCCCATTCTTTTACACTAATAATCCCTTTAGTAATCATCCCATGATTCTCAAAATCCTTCCAACTTTGTAAAGTTTTTGTATTAACATTCCTTGGGCATACCTTAGGTTTAGATGGTTGCATCTCTTTGCTTTGTGATGATAGGCAATTCATAGTTCTCACCATCAGACCCATCTAAATTATCAAGTTCTGGATTCTAGAACTCGTATCCTACTAAAATTGCAGAGTATTAGTAAGCAAGAGACATAATTAAATCTTCCAGAGATGTACCTGAGTTGGAATGAGAGGCTTGTGGTCTATGTGAAAATTGTTGTGCAATCTACTGCTCATCTAGGAAGTAGTTTTGCTAGTCGTCCCATCCATAACTAAAGTTCATATGATCTCTTCGAACTTGGTTATAGGATTGAGAATATAAGTTATAGGAAAATTTTCCATCAATAACATTGATAATATCTAGCAGTGACATACTCCCTTCCATGTCTCCTTTTTATATAAAAACAAAAACAATGTGAAAAGATAAAGAAATAAATGTAAAAACTAATTAGAAACAAATATATACAAAACATCAATTAAAAAAAAAACTAAAGCACCACACTCCCTAGTAGGAGTCAAGATTGGTAGCATATTATAACACTACAAAAAATAACTAGACTTTAAAACTATAGCTAGTTATGAGTCTAGGTCAATTCCACAGAAAGTATGTGAAAAGCTTTTGAAATGAAAAGAATTGGTGTTTAGTTTATAAGGGGTTTACTTTAATTTCAAATAAGAAAATAAAGCGAAACTAAACTAATAAAAGCAAATTAAATCAAACAACATAAAAATGAGAAAAGTGATGAATGCGTTTGAGATCTGGTTATCAGTTCAATCTCGGCCTACACATAATTAAACATACTTCGTTGAATTGTTATGCTCATACCTCTCCTAGTAACTATTAATTGTAGGATAATAATAAGCTCTGCTAACCCCATTTTCCCTTAGGTCATGTCTAATTAAGAAAAAGCTCTTTAATTAAACCTAATTACCGAACAACCTAGAATAAGCTCTTTAGATTTAATCAGATAACTGCTTTATGAATTAGAAAAACAAATTAATCAAGGCAACAACCACATAAGCTTGGGTCAATTTACCAAGGTTACATCATCCTTAATGATTCAACATCATTAATTAGTAGCTAATAATGAACCCAAAATACAATGATTACGTATTGCATTAAATATTCTAGCAATAGGCTTACATAAAAACAATCCAACAAACACATTTAGATTATTTTTAAACAATAACCAATTTAATAAGCATAAATAACGTAAATAGTTTTGAAAGAGAAAAAGAGCAACAAACACATGTAGATAAAATCCAAGAGAGAAAGACTTTTTATGCACTACCATAAGCTTTTGTAACATCCCATCACCGATGGGAAAGATAAAATAGAAAATTTGGATCGGGTTGTGATTTTGTACACAAGATTGTGCATGCATTTTTGACAATTCCCGGCTTTTGTGTCTTTGTAAAAAGTGTGAAATTGGGTGTTTGAATAATTGAATTGGAGTGATTTATGTGTATTCTGGATAAAATTGCAAAGTGGGTACCAATGAGATTTCTGGTACTAAAAATGACTGTCCAATCGACACTCCTTTTAAAGACATGATTTAGGAATTTTTGTTTTAGCATGAGCAATTAAAATTTGGAAAGATTTATGAAAGTCATAGTAAATGAATTGATTGAATTGGAAATTGATAGGCATGAAAAACGAGCGATTCCGAAAGAATTGAATCTCAATTCAGTCCCTAAGGGTCGGAATTTCTGAATTGAAATAGTAAAGTTGTAAGAATTGGTATTAGGGCAATTTGGGCAAGATACTTAAGATTCTAAGGCTTAAGGTTAAAGGAAGGGGCAAAATGGACTTTTCATAATTAGTGAGGGTATAAAAATGGAAATTAGGGTTTGTGAATGGGAAAGAAAGGAGGATGTCGTGGAAGAGAAGAAGGGAAGAGGAAGAGGATGGGTTTTTAAGGAAACCAAGAAGAGTTTGAAGGTTTTTAAGCCAAATTCAAGTAAGTTTAAGCTTATTTTCCTCTTGATTTGGTAAATGATTTATGTTTTGAATAGAAGGAAGATTTGGATTGAAATGGATGAATAATCAGGATTCGGGGAAGGAGATCGGGATCGCACGTCACGGTGCGTGAATTTGTGCACGCTGCGGTGCTTGCAAATCTGCACGCCAGGGCGCACGGAGGCCGTACATCGCTGTGCGCGTAAGGGCGCACGCCACGGCGCACATCTATGCCTACGCTACAGCGAGCTCAAACCTTCGCCGCGGCGAGGACCCCTTTTCCTGAATGATCATGCTTTGGTTTTTAGTCTATAATTTTTTGTTCTGTTACTCAAATGAGAAAATTTCTGATTTGTTATGAACTAGAGACAAAGGTCTCCATGTTTTATGAAGAAGGGAAATGTTAAATTAGTCTTTAAAGGTTTGAAATCTAGGATAGTAGTTTAGTGTAAAATATGGTTATATGTTGGAGAATAACTTTTGGATTTCTGAAACAAATTGACTGATTTGAGTATCAATTGAATTTTGATAATTAGGGAAGACCTTGATGGGGAAAATTTTTGGGATAGTGTCGGGAATGTCACGGAAGTGCATGATACGTATTTGTTGTAAATTGCTACATGAGTTTTATTTCTGATTGGTCAATGTGTAAAATAGAGTGTTTGAATTGTGATAGAGGCTTTTGGAAAGTCAGCCCACCGACTTTGCTGAGACTTCCAGGCGTTAGCGCGGAAGCCAGTGAGTGACCTAGACGGTTCTCAAATTATTCAGTGTTATAATTCAATGATTTTAATTCTCTGAAATATAATGGTGGGATAGTGTTGATTGTGAACTCCGGACAGAAGGTCCAGAGTATTGAAGCGATTTGATATAAAAATGTTATGGGTATGTGAAATTGTGAATGCGTTTTTTATGAGACAAATTATGAATCGATTATCTGATTGTGATATAGGAATACATGAATAAAGTGATTGAATCGTGGCACACGTCGTTCATTCATGAACGCAAAATCAGTTGATTATAGTTGAGACCGAAGCAGCCACTGATTAGAGCTTTTTAGCTCAACGTTATAATTGGGCCTCGAGCCCTACAATTTCAGAGCTACAAAGCCCTTAATGGGACAGTTTCAGAGCTACAAGCTTAACGATTAATGAGCCCTTAATGGGACAGTTTCATAGCTACAAGCTCAACGATTAATGAGCCCTTAATGGGACAGTTTCAGAGCTACAAGCTCAACGATTAATGAGCTCTCAATGAGACAGTTTCAGAGCTACAAGCTCAACGATTAATGAGCCCTTTATGGGACCGTTCCAAAGCCTATGGCTCAACGATTGATGTGCCCTTATGGGGACAGTTCAGGCGCTCGGTCACAACACTGAAATAAATTAAAAAAAATGTTACATGCTGCTTTTGATTTGATCTATTTGGTTGAATGAAAGGCAAAATGCTACATACTGATATGATAATAGTCATGGGGTATTTCTGATTGTGAATTATGAAACAACTATATTATACTTGAGTGTTTGGTGAATTCAATTGGTTATGGATGTCTAATCGTATGAAATGTATTTAATTGTCTATGCTCAAGTAAAATTGTGAAATGTGGTCAAATATGCAAGAATGTGAATATACGTTATGTGAATTGATGTGTTGAATAAATTGAGTGAACCATCGATGATGGTTACCTCACTGAGTTCGCAAAACTCACCCAAAATTTGCAATTATTTTTCAGGACTCAGAAGAATACCCCGTTAGGCAACGGGCGTATAATGCTAGAAGAAATCGGGATCAGTTCGTGTCTGCCTTAGTGTCTAAGAAAAAAATTGTACTTTCTGAATTTTTGTAAAAAGGATTAGGTCATGTTGTAAAGTTAACAGACTGAACTAAATTGTATTCATGAAAAGGGCCCCCGCGACCAATTTACATATTAATGATTGTATGTAAATTGTTTTCCGCATAATATATATATATATGATGTGTATGTTTATGTTTCAAAAAGAAAATTTTTATACTAAGTTTTGACTGAATGATGTAGCACGCCACCCTCACATGGCACGGACTCGGATATCACCATCGATGTTGGGTTCGGGTCATGCGGGAATGGGGTGTTGCACTAATAGTACATATTAAACTAATAATAAATCTAATAATTTTCATTAAGTTTGACTTTAATATAAAATTTAAAATACAAATAATTTTTTATTTAAAAATTCATAAAAGTTGAAATATATTTAAAAAAATCAGTAGAAAGAACTCTAAATTTATTCTAACTTCTTTTTGAATGTTTCTTAAAGATGTTTCTTTATAGTTTAATTTTTTTAACATATTCATAAATTATCTTAAACAAAATTACTTATTTATATTAATTAATAATTCAATTTATTAATCTAATTTATGGTAAAATAATAATTAGTTTTTAACAATAATAATTTTAAAATTTTAAATTAAAATATAGAGAGATAGATAGAGAATCTAAAATTTGGCAAATATAATTTATTAGTGAGATTAAATAAATTTTTTATTTTTAAGGATAAAAATAGTAACTTATTTTTAACAATAATAATTTAAAACAAAATTTTTAATTGAAATATATAAATATAAATATAAATATAAATTTTATTAAGACGTCAACTTGCTTATTATAATCAATGTACAGGATTTCGTACCGTACCGGCCGGTACGGTCCAAATCCGGTACCGAAATTTAAGTTTTGGTACCGGATTTAAATATCAGTCGGTACCGGCCGATTTCGGCTGTACCGGCCGGTACCGACCGGTATTCAAAATACCAGTCAAATACCGGTCAGTATCGAAAATTTTAAAAAATTTGGGGGTTTTTTTGCAAAATTTTAAAAAATTTATAAATCTCTTCCCTCCATCCCATTCCCTCCTTTTTTTCAAACTTTTTAAAATAATAATAAATATTTTATTACTAATAATTATT
>JANTPM010000246.1:30104710-30127610 GCA_025434745.1 Erythroxylum divaricatum | reverse complement strand
ATAATTTTATTATAAAATAAAATATAGTTAAAATTAATAAAAGTGCTTTTTATTTTTATGTTGTCAAACAGTCTACTATATGAAGCTCAATTAAAAAAGTTATTTTTTTAATTGACAGCCAAACAGTCAATTGGTTTTTAAAAAAAGCTCTTCTCAAAAAAGCTCTACTGACAAAAGCTCTACTGATAAAAGCTCAACCAAACATAGCCTTATTCTGATTTGTTGCCAATCTTAATTATTGCGTCAATTTAATCTTCTTCTCTTTTGATTGTTTAAACGTAACTTAAAAAAGAGAGAAAAATATCAAGTCTGTACCAAGCATTAAGAAAATTTTAAATAAACGTTGTCTACAAATTCCAATAAGAGCATAAATTATCAATGGTATCAAAACCTTATAACAAATAGATACGTTACTATAAAGTGTTACTCAGTTTAAAATAAATTTATTTTAATTAACTTAATCAAATTTCAAATTTAAAAGTAAAATTTATTTTAATCAAATTAGAATTAGAATTAGAACCAAACTCAAAAAAGAAATTAGATTTGAACGTAAAAATAATAAGAATAAGTTGGAAGATTGATTAGTAAGACGGTAAATTTATTTTAAAATTTTAAGCTGATCTCAAGTCAAAAAGTTCAAACTGTTCAAATTTGATTTAATTTTAATAATTTTTTCTAATTCAAGTTTGGGTCGTAAGGTCTGTGACCCAATATGATTTATTATCAATTAATTATTACCTAATTTTCATCTTTTTAATTGTTTATATGTAACTTAAAAAGGAGAGAAAAATGGCAAGTCTATTTTAAGCACTGAGAAAATTTTAAATAAATATTGGTCACTAATTCTAATAGGGAGCATAAATCAACAATCGTATTAAAACCTCGTAGCAAATGGAGATATTACTGTAGAATGTTCTCAGTTCAAAATAAATTGATTTTAATATACTTACTTAGAATTTAAATTAACAAGTTAAATTAAATTTATAATTTGAACGAAACTATAAAAAACGGATTTTAACAAAAAAAATAACAATAATAAATTAAACTTTTATTAGCAAGACAATAAATTTGTTTTGAAAATTTGGACCAATGTTAGGTCGAAAAGATTCAAACTCGATCTCACAAATAAGTTCAAACTATTTAGAATTTGGGATTCTCCTATGCAAATTTATTTGAATTCGAATTCAATTTTGATTCGGTCTTAATAATTTTTTATTACTTAGGTTTGAGTCCTAAAGGTCATGATTTAATCTAATTTATTGTCAATCTTAGTTATTTCATCAATTTAATATTTTCTTTCTTTTAATTTTTTGGGTGTAACTTAAAAATGGAGAAAACAACAAGTGTTTACTAAGCATTAAGAAAATTTTAAATAAACATTATTTACAAATTCTAATAAGGAGAACAAACTATCAATTGCATTAAAACCTTACAACAAAAAGATGTATTACTATTGAGTGTTACTCAACTCAAAACAAACTGATTTTGAATGACTTAATTTGATTTAAAATTAATGAGTTAAGTTTAATTTAATCGAGTTAGAATTATAATTTAAACCAAACTATAATAATTGGATTTGAACATAAAAATAACTGGAACAAATCATACTTTGATTAGTAAGGCGATATTTGTTTTGAAATTTTATATCGGTCTCAGGTCTTAAAAGTTCATACTCAATCTCACAAACAAGTTCAAATTGTTTTGAATATAAGATTTTTTTAATACAAATTCAATTAAATTCGAGTTCAAATTTGATTTGGGTTTAACAATTTTTATTTAAGTTCAGGTTTTAAGGATTGTGACTCAATCTGAATTATTGTTAATCTAAATCATTCCATTATTTTAATTATTTTCTCTTTTAATTGTTTAGGTGTAACTTAACAAGTCTTTTTTAAGCATAAACAAAATTTAAATAAACATTGGTTACTAATTCCAATAAGGAGCACAAATTTTCAAACATATTAAAACTTCACAACAAATAGAGATATTACTATAGAATTTTACTTAGTTCAAAATAAATTAATTTTAATTGACTGAATTAGATTTAAAATTAAAGACTTAAATATAATTTAATTAAGTTAGAATTAGAATTTGAATCAAACAAAAAAAAATGAATTTGGATTTGAACATTAAATTGACAAAAATTAGTTGAACTTTGATTAGTAAGATAATAAATTTGTTTTGAAATTTTAAGTTAGTCTCAAGTTGAAAAAGTCCATCCTTTATCTTAAATCGATTGAATTGGAAATTGCTAGGCATGGAAGTGAGTGATTCTGAAAGATTTGAATCTCAATTCAGTCCTTAAGGGTCGGAATTTCTGAATTAAAATAGTAAAGTTATAAGAATTGATATGAGGACAATTTGGGCAAGATACTTAAAGGTATAAGACTTAAGGTTAAAGAAAGGGGCAAAATGGACTTTTCATAAATTGAAATGGTATAAAAGGGGAAATTAGGGTTTGAGAGGGGGGAAAAATGGGAGGAGACGTGAAGAAGAAGAGGAAGAGAAGAAGAAATTGATTTCTTTGACGAAATTACTAAGAGTTTAAGGATCTTGTGAGCCAAATCAAGTAAGTTTAAGCCTCTTTTCTCTTGATTAGTTGATTGATTCTTGTTTTGAGTGTTAAAAGTGTTAAAATGGGTGATTTATATGTTGGTTTTTAGGGTTATCATGTATGGATAGATTTGGATTGTTTGGTGAATAATATTGGTTTAAAGTGGGTTGAAAAGGGAGTATTAGTGATGTTTAAGTGTTTTGAAGATTTATGTGTTGAATAGATCAGTGGAATTGGATTGAAGTGTTGAAAAATCAGGATTTTGGAGAAAATCAGGCTCGCACGTCCCGACGCGTGAATTTGTGCACGCCGCGGTGCGCACAAGTGCGTACGCTGCGGCGCATGCATCCCCACACGTCGCGGTGCGCGCAAAGGTGCACATAGCGACGCGTATAAGGGAGCACGTCGCGGCGTACACCTAGACCCTCGCCGCGGCGAGCTCAGACCTTCGCCGCGGTGAGCTTCTTTTCGCCACGACGAGGACCCCGTCTCCAAAATAATCACGCTTTGGTTTTTAAACCATAACTTCCTATAAAGTTTGTCAAATCAAACAATTTCTGATTTGTTATAAACTAGAGACAAAGGTCTCCATGTTTTATGATGAGGGGAAATATTAAATCAGTCTTTAAAGGTTTGAATTTTGGGATAGTAGTTTAGTGTAAAATATGGTTATACGTTGGAAATTAACTTTGGGATTTCTGAAACAAATTGAATGATTTGAGTATCAATTGAGTTCTGATATCTCAGGATGTCTTGACGGGGAAATTTTTGGGATAGTGCTGGGAATGTCACGGAAGTGCATGATACGTATTTGTTGTAAATTGCTATATGAGTTTTATTTATGATTAGGCAATGTGTAAAATAGAGTGTTTGAATTGTAATAGAGGCATTTGGAAAGTCAGCCCACCGACATTGCTGAGACTTCCAAGCGTTAGCGCGGAAGCCAGGTGAGTGACCTAGATGGTTCTCAAATTATTCAGTGTTATAATCCAGTGATTTTAATTCTCTGGAGTATAATGGTGGGACAGTGTTGATTGTGAACTTCAGACAGAAGGTCCGGAGTATTGAAGTGATTTGATACAGAAATTTCATGGGTATGTGAAATTGTGAATGTGTTTTTTATGTGACAATTTGTGAATCGATTATCTGATCGTGATATAGGAATACATGAATAAAGTGATTGAATTGTGGCACATGCCGTTCATTCATGAACTCAGAATCAGTTAATGATAGTTGTGACCGAAGCAGCCACTGATCAGAGCTTTTTAGCTCAACGTTATAATTGGGCCTCGAGCCCGCACAGTTTCAGAGCCTCTGGCTCGATGATTAATGAGCCCTTAATGGGACAGTTTTCGAGCCTCTGGCTCGATGATTAATGAGCCCTTAATGGGACAGTTTCCGAGCCTCTGGCTCAATGACAAATGAGCCCTTAATGAGACAGTTTCAGAGCCTTTGGCTCAAGGATTTATGAGCCCTTAGTAGGACAGTTTCAGAGCCCCTGGCTCAACGATTAATGTGCTCTTATAAGGACAGTTCAGGCGCTTGGTCACAACACTGAAATAAATTAAAAAAGTGTTATATGCTGCATTCATTTTGATATATTTGAATTAATGATAGACAAAATGCCATACACTGGTGTGAAAACAGTTATGGGGTACTTCTAATTATAGAATGTATGACAAATTGTGATATGATTAGCGTTGTATGAAATATTAGAGCTGTTGACCTGAGTTGCCACCGATCAGAGCTTTTAGCTCAACGTGTGAAAATGAGCTTCTAGCTCATGAATGATTCAGAGCCTTAGGCTCAACGTATAGTGAGTCCTATATCCAGCATTGGATAAGGGTCAGATATTATTGAGCCCTTTGATGGGAAAGTTTAGGCACTCGGTCACAACCGACTCAACAAATGTGCTTTCAACTCACTTTAACTCTTACTCTTTCA
This sequence comes from Erythroxylum divaricatum, assembly GCA_025434745.1. Taxonomy (NCBI): domain Eukaryota; kingdom Viridiplantae; phylum Streptophyta; class Magnoliopsida; order Malpighiales; family Erythroxylaceae; genus Erythroxylum; species Erythroxylum divaricatum. Next base: position 30,123,112 of record JANTPM010000246.1, on the reverse strand, counting down.
AATTGTACTTAAAACCAAATATGAACCAAAATGAGTTTCTTAAACATTTCATAACATTAATCACTAAATGTTATGGAATAAATGTACAATCAATTAAGCACATATTAAGACCTTTTGACTACCAAAACCTACAACACATGTATGGTTTGAAAAATAAATATTTTAATTCTTCAATTTTTTATTAAAATTTAAGTTTGATTTATAACGTTTCATATTGTTCATATAAACTCTTTAGGTTATAAAACCCTAATTAACATTCAAATAAACAAAAATTAACTCTAGTTAAGATTTTGTTAACCTTAACCTACATGATACATTTTTTAATGAAAAAGGTATGAATTGTCTCCTAATTTTTCCTAAAAAAAATATTTTTTACCATTATTTATGATATCACGCTATACTTTAACATTTTCAAAATAGTATTGGAAATACCCTAAATACTAATTAAGTTAAGTTTTTGACAACTTTTAGTATACGAGTCATAAATTTAACATATGTTTTGTCACAATAGGCAATTTGGACCTACTAGACCCTAATGTGATCTTAAAAATGATTTTTTTAAAGCATCAGACAAAGGTATGATTTTCTCTTTAATGTTTCACAAAAGGCCTAAGCTCCTACCATATCTCTATTACCATTTTAAAAATGCAAGGAGTATTATTTTAGTAATGCTAAAGTGCAATGAGTATTATTTTAGTAACTTTAGATTGCAAAGTTATACTAGAGATAATGGTAAGGACTTAGACTTTTTGTGAAACGTTAAGATGCAAATCACACTTTTAGCCTTTTTCTTAAATGAATGATGCACATTGATATTATACTAAGTGTTTTATTATATTTTCTATATAAAAATTTTTAATTGATTTTTATTATGTTTTAGGTAATAAATCACTTTAGAAGAAACTTTGTCAAGAATTAAAAATTTTATATTGAAAATCAAGAAAAGGTTTCAATTTTGACAAAAAATACAAGTTGGTATATTTTGCCAACCCATGCTATTCTTAAAAACTAATAATTGAAAACACAATCAATTACATGATCATTTCTATGTTCGTATAATTACTCAAAAATTAGAAAAGAGACAATGAGAAAAATGATTTATGATATGATCATGTCCATATGTAGAAAAGATATAGCGGTAAACATGGTTTGAAGATATAAGCATATATGTATTCATGTAATTTTCCATATAAGAAGTAGTGAGAAACATAACTATGTATGAGTATCTATACTCGTGAAGTCATCCATATAAGAAATAGTGAGAAACCTGACTGTTGACAAGTTCTATAAGATAAAACTCTCAACGCTACAAGTGTACAGGTCATATCTTGCAGTATCAAGGGTATCCTACTCACGAGGAGTATTAGACACCTAACAACTTGAATAAAACTTTGTATAAGGTACTAAAGGTTTATTTGAATTAAAATAAATAATTGAAATTGAAACAAATAATAAAACGAACAAGTAAATAATTAAGTTGCCAATAAAATAAGGTTGATCAAAGTTAGAGAGTTAGGAATTATTCTATCCCTTTTTTGCTTTCCATTTATCTTGTTGATCCAATTATGTTTGATCATAGATATCTTAAGATTTTGATTACCCACTCTTGAGATCTAATAAAGTAATCCTAATTGAATTTGATAATAATGAAAATGTATTATCTCGATTCATAAAACTACTCTTAACTTATTCCATTAGATTAGAAGTAATCCTAAGGATAATTAATTTTACAATTAAGATGTCTCTTTAATTGTTAATTAATTTGATAATTGCAGGTTTAATAAGCTACCAGCTCTAATCACATACCTTAATACAAATAACTTGATTCACTCTCTCAATATATTACCAAGTATAAGAATAAAAATTATCACAAACATTCATACATGTATTGAAATCAATATAAATAAATTTTTACAAAATAATTCAAGAACAATCCCTAATATTGATCAAAAAACCCATAATTATGTTAAACACCATAAAAATCTAAATAAACATCCAAGACAATGAAAGAAATAAAGGGAAAATAAAAAAACTACTTGGAGTCTTAATCTTGAAATTTGGAATTCTCTTAAGCTCTCTTGATATCTCCTCTTGATCCAATTTTGATTTGGTGGCTATTTCTCTTTTATTTTTTCTTGTTCTTTTATAGTGCATAAGGCTTCTAAGGTTACTTCTATGGTTTCTCCACTTAATTTGGTTCCAAAAATAGCACTAAAATGTCAAAAGTTGAAAAATCTCGCAAACTGAAAAGATAACTTGTCACTATCATGCATGGGGAACGAGGTTTTTTCCCTCTCTATCATGATCATGCATGGTTTCACAATCGTGATAGAGGACCATGCAACATTCATCATTCATCATCTTCACTTTTCATGATCGTGCACTATGCCTACATGCATTTGAAATCTTCTCTTTTCTTCACATTCCTATTTTCACATACTCACAAACACATCAAATACTTCTTGAAACATATAATTAAGATCAAATTCTTGCTCTAAACAAATCAAACACTTAGGACATATACAAGCACCAACAATAACACAATTCTAAGCCTATACACATGATAATCATCTAAGAAACACTTAAAAATACACTTAAACATCTAAAAAAAATATGATAATATATACCTATGAACATCCCCACACTTAAACCTTTGCTTTTCCTCAAGCAAAACACAAAATCAAATAAACAAAATACATAAACAAACAATCTTGTAACAATACAATAATGGTACAATGGCATCAAATCTCATGGAATGAACTTAACCTCAAACATCAACCACTTAAAATGTGCCAACATACTAACTTATTCCTTTCACGTTTCAGTTCTTTGAATTGAATATACATATATAACAAAATATTAACAACCTATTCATTCACCTATAGCACTTCTCAGCATGCATCTATTATTATTAATTAATTAATAAGGTAAACTATCATAAAGTAACCTTTCATGAAAATTCTTTCTATTTGTAAAAGATCCACATGTTTCATTTATTGTAACATCATTTTATTTTATTTTATATTCTTTAATGATAACTTAATCTTTTGACATAAAGGCAAATACCTTGTCATGAATGTCTCTTGATAACTCAACTAGGTCATATTTTTTATTTAGCTTGGTTGGAGTGCCATTCTAGTGTTTTGACATGAAGACAAATATTTTATAGCGAATGGTTCAAGTTACCCAGCTATATCACAACTCTCAATTAGCTACCAACTTTATCCTTAACCTAATTTTCTTAAAAAGGGCCAGTGGAATAGGAATTTATTTTATACACTTCTTCTCTTTTTTAGCCTACCTCATTTCTTTTTATTCAATCATTCTCATGAAAGGGTACTGATGATGCTAACCTATTTAATTTAATGTAATTATAAATGTATACCATGCATATTCATCTTAAAGGCACTTGAAACAAAAAATTCGTTAGTTATTATGCCTTTACAACTTAAACGACCATGTTCAAAGCTAAACTAATTCCATTCAATTCTTTCTATTAACATATTCACACAATGCAAACATCATGCAACAAAAATTTTCACACAATGCCAATATAATTAAAAAAATATAATACAATACAAATGCAAAATTCGGACATAATTGATATGTAATTGCATATAAACAACACATTTTCATCAATGTGAGAAACAAAATAATACCAATAAAGATAAATAACATCGAAGAAAAAGTTAGAGCAAGAATAGATACGACGATTTCGGCAGTGATGGTGATGGCGATGGCGATGGCGATGGAATTTTGAGATAATTTATACTATAAAAATACATCAATTCACTTCTAACAAAATAAACATAAAAATAAAATAACAAAGTACCAATAAAATGAAATGAAATGAAAACAAAAATAAATAAATAATAAAATATCCTAATTCTTGGTTTGCCTCATAAGTAGCACCTGTTTAATGCCACTAGCTTGATGCACTCTACCTTCTACCCCTATCTAAAGTCTATAATTAGGGGTTTGCTTCCATCCATTTCTCCACTTGGCAGTTTAAGAGCCTGTAAATAAGCCACCAATTGCCAGATAATAAAAAGGACATAATTGATCAAATTAAGATAACTAAGTAAGTTCAGTAATGCGCTTTTTAGTAACAAATTGTCAATAGCATAGGGAATGATGAATCTCTCTGAATCTTTAATTAAATCCAATAGCTTGTATTATAGGAGGTAGAAACTATTCGTACTTAAAGCAACTTCTAATTCTTCACTAATAGTTTCTGAAATTGCTCCTCCTCTTACTTCTTTAAAGATGCAACTACATCAACTTTCATAAATGAGCTACTCTCCTTCAAATTCTTTAATATCTTTTTCATATTGAATTCTACTTGTTCATCACCAATTTGAAGGATAAGGTTGCTTTCATGAGAACCTACCAAAAATCTTCCATTGTTCAAAAGGTTTTATTAAGAATTAGTGGACAAATTTGATCCTTTTCAAAGTCTGGCATGATGAAATCCACAGGAACAATAAAATTGTCCACTTTTATAAGCACATCCTCCACCATGCCAAAAGGTTTCTTTATCGATTGATCTGTGAATTAAATAAGCATGGAAGTTGGTTTCACATCTCCTAACCCTAATTTCCTAAAAATTGATAAAGGCATAAGATTAATACTTGCATTTAAGTAACATAAACATTTAGAAAATTCAAAATTATCAACTACATAAGGTTTAGAAAAACTCTCAGGATCTTTCAACTTTAAGGGCATGTGGTTAGTAATTACAAAGTTGTAGCTTTCTATCATGGAGATTGTTTAATTGTCATCCCAAGTCCACTTTCTTGATAAGATGTCTTTGAGAAATTTCTCGTACTTAGGCATGCTCTCTAAGCTTTCATAAAAGAGAAGTTAATTTGCAACATCTTCAGCTTTTCCATGAACTTTGTAAAATTTTCATCTAGTTTCTTCTTCTAAATTCTTTATGGGAATGGAATTTTTGGTGGATATGGCGGAGGAGGAATGTAAGGAAAGTCCTTATTCTTCTCTTCATCTTTTTACTTCTTCTCTTGGTCTTCTAAAAGATGGGGTTTAGCTTGTTTTTCTACTAGTTCTTTTAGCTCTTTCTCACTCCTAAGTGTGATAGCCTGAAGTTGCTCCTTTGGATTTACTTTCGTATTGCTTTAAAGGCTCCCCACACTTCATTTAAACAATGCATTAGCTAACTAGTCCACTTGAACCTTCAGATTGTAAGCAGAAGAGGCATGATACTTCTCTACTTGCATGAATTACCCTTCTATCCTATTTTAGACTCGTGAAGTTGGAATTCATCATGTCCATGAATTTTTCCATCTTTGAATCCCATGAATTGGACTTATCTTACTGAAATCTAGGTAGACCTCAATTGAGTCCCACATTATTAGACCAATAGAAATTTGGGTGGCCTAAGATTATGCATTTTTTTAATAAGGATTGTTACCTCCCTGAATAAATTGTGCTCCCATTTATTTGAGTTAGTCCACATTTTTATTTTTAACTAAGAAACAATCAGTAGTAATTTGACTCTTTAGCATGCATAACTAGCATGATGATAAATTGTTTTAATTGAAGAGGAAGAGGTGGATTTGAGGCTATTTAGTTATTTGGTCAAGTTGGTGATTTCAACCTAAAGTGTTGTCAATGAATAAACTACAATCATTCCCTTATGATCCCAAATGGTTGATTGTTGTCTACTCTAGTTTGAAGTCTAAAGATAACTATTATTTGGCATTTCCTCTAACAAATCTTGTGCTTCGTCAACTATTTTTTAACATTAATGATCCTCCAGCAACTGCATTAATGATGTCCCGTTTGGGTGGAATAACATTGTTGTATGCTTAATTATTGATAAATTTAATCTATGACACTTAGTGATTAATTATTTAAAATGCTTAAGACATTCACTTTATTGCATATTTGGTTTTAAGAAAAATTTGGAAGAATAATTGCAAAAGTTAGTTGAAAGTACACTTGTTCAGTTGTTTATTTGGGATTCACACCCAATTATTTTTGTGGAACAAAAATGAGAAGGATTAGAGCAAAGAGGAGACAAGAAAATGCATAAAATGAAGAGTATATATTACAGAATATCAAGTCATGGTCGTTAAGTCATACCAATGAAAATTAAGTTATGGTTGCTATAACCATCCTAACAACCATGACACAAAGCTCACAGTTGTGAGCTTCAATGAGGCATGTCATTGTCATGACTATCAAGTTCACGACCATGAATTTTGCCACCTGACTTCCCGAAACCTAGTATTTGATATAAATAGAATATGTTGACTACAAAAAGAGGAGATATCATTTTTGGGACTTTATGCATAATAGAACCTTACTCTTTCAAGACATTTATCAAGGCCTCAGCTTCCCAACCCTGGTTCAAAGGTGAAATCGGTGCCTAAAGTCACGGTTAAGCATATCTTCTCCTTGTTCAATATTGAATCTCTCTTTATGGATTGTTATCATTGTTCAATTCTTATTGACTTGGGTATTCTAAAGATGATTTGAATGTGTTTGTTGGATTGTTTTATTGTAAACCCATTGCGAGAATCTTCAATATAATCTATAACCATTATGTTTTAGATTCATTTGTAGCTACTAATGACATTTAATAATTAGGAACAACTTAACTTAGGTTTGATAACTCGAACTCATGTGGTTAATGCCTATATTGATTCGTTTTCCATATTGTAATGTGACTGTCTAATTAAATCTAGCGAGCTTATTTAAGGTTATTCGGTAGCTAAGTTTGATCAAAGAGCTCATTTTAATTAAACACTACCTAAGGAAAAAATAGGGATTAATAAAACTTGTTGTTAATCTAAGATCAATATTTTTGAGCGAGGTGTAAAAAAAATTATAACAATGGAATGTGTTTAATTATGTGTAGGCCGAGATTGACCTAAGAACCAGGTTTTACACATATTTATTACTTTTATCACCTTTGATTTTTTCTATAATGTACTTTTGTAGTTTGATTTTATTATGTTTTCTAAATTCCATCAAAACAAAACCCCCCTTTTCTTTCCATAACGTCAATTATTTTCATTGAAGAAATTAAACATTCATTCTCTATGGATATAATCCCAACTTACCACAATTATAAATTTTTAATTTGTAAAGTTAGGTAAATTTTGTGATGAACTTGACAATTACTGTCAAATTTTGGCACTGTTACTGAGGAGTGTGGTTCTTTAGTTTTTTTATATATTTTAATTGGTGTTTTGTGTATATTTTTTTATAATCATTTCTTTTAGTTATTTGTTAATCTTTACACGTTTGTTAGTTTTGGTGTATACAAGATCTCCTCATAAAGAACCTGTAGAATTTGATTTGTAGATTGAGAGGAAAATTTGAAGATTAAGAAGGAAAATAAGAACAACTCTGGAACTAGAACAAGAACTTGAATTTGAAGAAACAATGGAAAATCCAAGAACATTAAGGGAGTTGGTTGCAACAAACTTAACCCAACGGCCCTTATGCATTATATTTCCCAATTTCGATGTATCTTTGAACTTAAGTATGGATTAATACATTTTTGCCTAATTTTTATGGTCTTGTAGGTGAGCATACTCATAAGCATCTCAAGGAGCTTGATGCGGTGTGTATGATTTTGAAGCTTCCAAGGGTGAAAAATTAGCAAAGGGTTTTCCCATTCTCATTTTAAAAAAACAGCGAAGGATTGGTTATTTGATCTACCTGCTAGGAGTGTAAATGTTTGGATAGAGATGAAGAGGTTATTTTTGGGAAAAAAATTTAGCATTTAAGACAGCGAGTATACAAAAGGTAATCTATGGCATAAAGTAATATAACATAATGTCCCTTCACAAGTATGAACAATGCCTTAATAAATTTTGTGCCAACTGTCCCCACCACAACATATCTCAACAACTCCTTATCTGGTATTTCTACGAGGGATTGTTACCTATAGAGAGGAGTTTAGTGGATGCAGTGAGCAGTGGAGCATTATGTGAAAAGTCTCCTATAGAGGCTCATATTTTAATTAAATGAATGGCTGCTAATACTCAACAAATTGGCACTCACAATGATGCTCGTCGTGCAAATGAGGTAAATATTTCATCCATCAAAAATCATTTAGATGAGCGAATGTCATTTATTAGAAAACTTGTAGTCAGACAAGCACTGGTAAAAGCATGTTGAATATGTGCAAACACCATCCAACTGATGAGTGCTGAACATTGTAAGAGGAAAGTATGAAATATGTACATGTTGCAAGAGGGAACTTTCCTAACTAGTACAACATGTATTCCCAGACATATAACCCAAGCTGGAGGGATAATCCCAACTTAAATCACAGGGGGGATAGGAATCAGAATTACTTGTAGAATATGCCACAAGAATCACAACAATTCCAACCAAGGCCATAAGCTTCCTCTTTTAGTTCAGGTACATCTCTAGAAGACTTGGTCAAGACTCTTACTACTAGCAATTTTCAATTCCAATAGAGTGTATAGTAGTTTCAGCAAAATGTAAAATCAAGCATCCAAAGTTCGGAAAGCCAAATGCGTAAGATGGCAGTGGTGATTAACTGTCTAGAATTGCAAAATGGAAGAAAGCTACCATCTAAACCTAAGGTGAACCCAAATAATGCCAGTGCTATAACATTGAGAAGTGGTAAGGAAACTGAGGTTCCTAAGACGACCTCTCTGAGGCTTTCCAATGAAGAAGAAATCAATAAGGATTTAGTAAATGAAGAAAACCCCTCATCTAGCACAAAGGTAAACTTCAAAAGCCCTAATAGCGTTAAGACTAATTCATTACCTTTTCTTAGCAGATTAGAAAAAATGAACATAAAGGAGAAATATAAAGAGATATTAGAGAATTTCTGAAAGGTGATGAGAGGTGATGATGGGTGAGAACATTTCTACAATTTTTAAGAAGAAGATACCTCCAAAATGTTAGGATCAATGTATGTTCACTATTCCCTATAAAATTAGTAACACTATGATTCATAGAGTTATGTTAGATTTGGTAGCTTCAATTAATGTTATGCCTCATTCAATTTATACTTCCTTGAATCTGGGCCCTTTGAAAGAATAGTGTTATCATATAATTACTTGATTGCACTATCACTTATCTTAATGGTGTAGTTGAGGATGTATTGGTGCAAGTGAATAAATTGGTATTTTCGGTGGATTTTTATGTTATTAATATGTACAATCCTATACCTATCTTGTTGGAGACACAATTCCTAATACAACTTAGACTAAGATAGATATTGGTAAGGGTACCTTGATGATGGAATTTGATAAGGAAGTGATTCATTTTAGTATGTTTGATGTCATGAAACATCCTCATAATGATCACTCTATTTTCTCTGTTGATGTGATTGATCCTCTAATGTAGCAAATGTTTAAATTAAGTTGCAAGGATATGTTAGAAACAGTCTTGACTGGGCATATGGAATCAAAAACCATCAATGATGTTGAAGTGGGAGAAGAGCTAATTGAAATGGTAGTTACCTCGGAATACTCATTGCATTCTCCTAAATGTATGACTTCTCTTCCATCCATTTAGCCAAAGCTCACTTGAAGTTGTTACCTATTGATGTACAATTATCTGAAGTGGAACTAAAGCCACTACCTACCCACCTAAAGTATGCCAATTTGGGAGATAAGGAGACTCTTCCAATTATCATTTTGGCAGAGATGACTTTGGATTAAGAAGATAAGCTAGTTAAAATGTTAAGAGAGCATAAGAAGGCCATCAGATGGACAATTGCAAATATCCAAGGAATAAGCCCTTTTATATGCATGCATCATATTTTTTTGAAGGAGGATGCAAAGTCCACAAGGCAAGCTCAACGTAGGTTAAATCCTCCGATGATAGAAGTCGTGAAGAAGGAAGTGTTAAAGCTTCTCGATGATGAGGTCATTTACCCAATCTCTGATAATAAGTAGGTAAGTCTTATTTAGGTGGTTCCAAAGAAGTCAAGAATCACGGTAGTGACTAATCAGGAAGTTGAGCTAGTTCCCACCAGAGTGTAAACAAGGTTGCGAGTTTTTATTGATTATAGAAAATTGAACTTGAGAACTCATAAAGACAATTTTACCCTTCCCTTTATTGATTGGATGCTTGAAAGATTGGTCAATTATAGTATTATTATTTTCTAGATGGCTGGCTTTCTTTGTATCTTAATCTCATCAGAAGATTATGAAATGATGACCTTCACATGCCCATTCAATGCATTTGCTTACCGAAGGATACCATTTAGATTATGCAATGCACCTGCCACGTTCCAAAGATATATGGTGAGCATTTTTTTTAGTATGTTGAGGAAATTATTAAGGTAATCATGGATGATTTGAACATTTATGGTTCTTCATCTGATGAATGCCTAGAGAATCTTGCTCTTATTTTGGAAGATGCATTGAAACTAACCTTATGCTTAATTGAAAAAAATGTTATTTTATGGTAGATCAAGGTATAGTTTTAAGGCATGTTATCTCTGCTAGTGGTATAGAAGTAGATAAATCTAAGTTGACGATATTTCCTCTTTACTTTACCCGTCAAATGTGCAGTAAGTGCATTCTTTCCTTGGTCATATAGGTTTCTATCATAGTTTTATCAAGGACTTTTCAAGGATAGCCTCACCGTTATGCAAGATGTTACAACAAGATGTCCCCTATGAGTTTGATGATAAGTGAAAAGGTGCCTTTAACAAACTTAAGGAGATTTTAATGTCCCTAATGGTGATTTAATCTCTAGATTGGAGCCTCTACTTCGAGATCATGTGTGATGCATGTGACTATTCAATGAGGGTAGTTCTAGGGAAAAAAAGTGGGTAGGCTTTCCATGCCATCTATTATGCTTGAAAGACTTTTAGTCCAACTTAATTAAATTACTTTGCAACTGAAAATTTTTGTTTGTGTTTTTTACTTTAGAGAGGTTTTGGTCATACTTGCCAAGTGCTAAGGTTATTGTTTATTGCAGCTTTAAGGTACTTATTCACGAAGAAAAATGAAGAACTAAGGCTTATTAGATGGATTCTCCTCCTTTAAGAGTTGAACTTGGAGATAAGAGATTAGAAGGGGCAGAAAATGTGGTTGCCAATGCAATGCCCCAATATATACCCTAAAAGCATTATAGACATAAAGAATTAAGTGTATCTAAGCATAGTAAGGGACATAATGGTAATTAATTTAAAAGACAAGGGTAAATTGGTAATTTCTTCATTTTGACATGGACATGAATAATTATAAGTGAAATGTGGACTAAAATGAAATCAATTGATGACTTTATATGCCAACGTGGGAACTAAAGGAAGAAGAAGGACCAAATGTGCCAAAATCACCATATGTTCCAATGGGATTGAAACACGTGTCTAAGACTAGAAACTTCATGAAAGGGGGAGTAGAAGAGAGGGGAGAGGGACATGTATGTAAGGATTTAACTTGAAAATTTTCTCTACTCATCATCTCTTATTTCCATCTCCTTAATCACATCATTTTGCATAAGGAATCAATCTAATCCTAGGTGAAAATCAAGGTAAAAGTTAGTGGTTTTTCTTCTCATCTTCATCTTTTCTTTCTTTGCTCATGAAGAGATGGAATTATCTAGTTGGTGAATAAGCAAAGAAAAAGGGGAAGAGAAGGAAAAGCACTAAAGAAGAACTAATTGACGAATTTCAAGTGGTAGGACTATACTTAGTTAATTTATGTATGTATTCATGTTTGAATGTGTACAAAGAGTAATTTGGATATTTAATGGTTTCTAAAAATATGTCTTAGTGTTACTTCGCATTGAATTAGTTGAATATGACAAGAGAGAGTGATATTTTAGTGAAATTTTGTTTAAGTTCTTGGTTCACTTGAACCAATCCTATTGTTTTGGCCATAAATTGGCCTACAGACCTTCAAATTAGGTGAATTCAATTGGAGATGAAACTTAAGAAAAAGAAATAAAAATAAAAATATCTAATAGAGACCATTACCTAATTCTGGGTTTATGACATTAGAAATTGAGATCGAAAATTATGACCTGATGTTGCCCCTGTGTTGGCACAACTTATGATTTTTTGTGCATATTTCACGATTTAGAAGTCCAAATTTCCTGATTTTTTATGCTAGGGAAAGTAGACACATAGGGAAAAAATGTTTAGAAGACCTCAAAGCCCTATTTGAACTTTTTTTATGTGAAAAATTTGGAACAAGTGGATTATGTCATATGATTTGCTTATGGACTAATTGTTTGCCTATTTGTAGACACACCGTGGGCTTAGCCCAAATTGCACTATTTTGAGTTTTTCTCTTCCTTTTGTTTACCGAATCATATTAGAACCTTTTTTAATATTTATGAAACTTTGAATACACCTAGAAATAAATGAAATATGACTTACCATATATGAATTGGGTGATTAAATATTGCAATCTAAGATTGAGCATAGTGCATGCTAAAGAAAATTTACATCTACATAGATGATTTGTATGCACACTTATTGCTTATATGTGTGTAGTATGGCTATCCAAGTTCATATACTAATTTGGTGAAGATAATTAAGTAAAATTTAACATTTTTTATATTTAAATGAGATATAGGAATTTATATAATGGAATTATGTGAATGTACCTGGAGAAACACAACTGAATAAAACATATACATAATAAATTATTTGAGTACTTTTGATTTGGATACTCTCTTAATGGTGATAAGTTATGACTTTCATGTATGAACTTAAAACATATTTTTTTCAATTGAATATTATATAATTTGTCAATATACTAATTATGAAATTGATAAATAATTAAAGGAAAATGTTATAATGTCTGCTTTATTATCTTAGTCGTGGATATATAGGCATGCATATAGGGTTATAGTGCAGCTGTTATAGTTTGACACCATTGGTGTTTTCTTTTCAAGACCATAGTGTCTCTACAACTTGATACCTTCAGGTATCCACAATTTGATACCTTCGGATATCCACAATTTGGTACCTCCAAGTGTCCATAGTTTGATACCTTCAGGTATTTGATATCTTTCGATGTCTATATCTCTTATTATCCATACCCATAAGAATGTGTAGGCTTAACACAAGAAGGAAATTAAACAATTATAAATAAGAGATATAACCTGGTAACATGAATAATTTGTATTGATGAGCTTTAGAAATAAATATTTGTCTCATAAATGTGAATTTATGATATATGTTTGAAGCATATTTATATTACGTACTTTGCTTAATTATGCCATCATTGTTTACATGATTTTGTGATATTTATGAATTTGTGCTACTTAGTGGATGATTGCTATGAGTGGTCATCCAAACAAAGTGGTTCCCACTAAGCTTGCATGGGCGTTAATCCATGTAGGTCCAAGTAATATGAGTAAGGCACAAGGATCATCTGCAAGGGCCAAGGCCAACCATTAAAAGTACCTTTAGATATGTCTTTTAATTAAAGAATGGTTGCATATATAATGAATGAAATTGTAGTTTCTTAATAGTTTGTAGTTAAGAATTTAATTTATGTGTAATATCTCTTTTATAGTACCATATAAATGTAATGATGCAATACTACTTTTAATGATAATGTTAAAGGATATGAAATTTTGTAATATATAGATGTACAAAAGTGAATAAATAAAATGAGTGATTATAAAGACTTACTTGATTTGAGGGCACTCAGGCTCCTGAGCATGATACTATATCCTTATAAATGAATAGAATTGTATGCCATGAATGTATGTATAGGAATTTTGTTGCCATATGTGTAGGTGGTTGTAGGATCTGAATAGGTGGTGTTACAACTGATCACCTCATTCACTTAATCAAAAAGGAAGGTGACATCCCTTTGAGATAGACATTTCTAGACGAACAACTATTTTCTATCGATTTGACACCTTCATGGTATGTAGATATTGTGAATTTTGTAGTTACTAATAAATTACCTATTCACTTGTCAACAGTTCAAAGGGATAAATTGAAGAATGAAGTGAAATACTACGTTTTGGATGACTCGTATCTATAAAGGCACAGTACAGATCAAGTCAGAAGGGGGTGTGTGCTTAAAAAAGAAACACGTTTGATCTTGGCCTTTTGCCACTCGTATGCATGCGGAGGACACTTAAAGTAAAGAGGATTGCATAGAATGCTTTAGCGAGTGGTTTCTACTAACCCTAATTGTTCAAAGATGCATCCATCTTTCATAAGTCATGTTACAAGTGCCAACGGATAGGTAACTTGTCTCGTAAGTGAAGTGAATCACACATTATTACAATGCTTATTATACGACGTATAAGTGCACAAAAAGGGGGGGTTGAATTGTGTATTTCTCTTTTTTTTTTTAATTTTCAAAAACTTTTTTTTAAAATAAAACTTATTCTTTTCATAGAAACTACTGTAAATCAAAGTTAATCGTATTCTCAAAAACTTGTTAGAAAATTAAGTAAAAAAAATGAAACTTTGAACGTTAAGAGAGATAGGGATAGAGAAGTTGACACAGTAATTTTTATATTGGATCACCCCAAACCATGGGTTATGTCCAGTCCTAACATCTCTTTATGAGATTTCACTACTTATCAAATGTTACAAGTATTCTTTTACTCCGAGTCTCTTCAGGTCTCTTACAATCAGTATTCTTTCACACTTAGCCTCTGCAGGCTATCTATACTACTTTCTTACAGAAAGATTTTCGAGCTTTGTTACAGTAAGAAAGCTTTAGCTATTTACACATTAAACTCTCAAATAAGCTTTTTTAATGTACACGTAAATGTATATCAGCTAACTTTGCAATCTTCGACTTTAGCTCTTATTTATAGCCTTCGTCTGTAACTGCTTCTTGAATCTTGCTTCTTGAATCTTGTTTCTTGAATCTTGAAAGAAGCGATTATTCAGTTGAGTTCTGCAACTAACTCGAACTGACTCTTGTTTCGCCTCCGTCTACTTTTCATCGTCTGCTTTTTCTTTCATCTGTTTTTGGCTTCCGTCTGTTTTTTCCGCTTCCGTCTGCTTTTCTACTTCGTCTGCTTTTTGTCTTTCGTCTGCTTTTCTACTTTGTCTGCTTTTTGGGTTTCCATCTGCTTTTCTACTTCATCTGCTTTTTTAAATCTTCCGTCTACTTTTCAATTCTTTGTCTGTTTTTTAAATTTTTTGTCTGCTTTTCTACTTTGTCTGTATTTCCTTTCGTTTTCTTTTCGCTTCTCCGTCTGTTTTTCATTCTTCCATTATTTGTGCTTCATTAAAATCATTACTGTAAAGTCATTTTGACTTAACAATCTCCCCTTTTTGATGATAACAAATAATCTTCCGATTCAGGTGAAAAACATATCTTCGAACAGTTTTCGTCTGACTTCTTCATTTTCGTTGACTCTTCCTCCCCCTATCTTTTTATTTCTTCATGAAAAATTCATCTTCTTCGTACATCCCCTTTGATTTCTGCTTTCCATTTTCTTCTCTCCCTATTTGTTATAATAAAAAATGATTAATGTCGATGACGCTTCAACAACTCTTTCATCATCTCCTTCAACTCTTTGACTTCTCTTCGTAGGTGCATTACCTCAGCTTGCAAGTCAAAAGATGAGGTGGGTTGACCATCATCATCGGGGAGTTCTACAAACGCAATTTTAGTAACATATGCTTCTGAAGATGGAATGAAATCTTCAACAATCTCAAAGTTAGGTGGTTGAACCGATAGATTTGACTCTGAAAGGTCTAAGTCATAAGGAGCAACAAAGGTAGAGCTTCTTCTTCTATGGACAGTATATTAGATAGTGGCCTAATACACACTACTGTCTGTATAAGGGATTCAATAAATGTCCCTGTAGTCAGCTTTCCCCCCACTAGACAGTGTTCATCCTTCTTTGTAAAACTACAACTGGCTCCTGTAAACGTCTTACTTGAAGTGAATGCTTTATCTATTCTTTGCACTTCTTCTGTAATCTGATCTGCGGACAGATCATCAATTACCCCTTCTGGGTATAACTTCAACTTACCCTCATCAACATCCAAGGGATATCTTGGTTGCAGGTCTGGTACAACCCTTATCACCATATGCTCTATAATCAGGTAAATAGTGTGCGATTGACTAGTCATCTTTGTAGGATATGGCTTTGTAGCAGCATAACTCAAGGCTTCATAAAAATTTATTTCTTCTTTATTCAACAGATGTCATGTCTCACTATTTATCGGAATGGGTTGTAAATATGCCTTAACCATCCTCCTCAGTGTATCCCTGAAGACTATTGAAGTACTCCTTCTGGTCATAGGTTCAACTACTTCAATCAATCTGACTTCCAATTCTTCTTTCCTCATAAATTCAGAATAATTGTATGGAACCAGACTGAGTTCTTCAGATTCTTCTTGTTGGACCTGTATCAAACTAAGTTCTGTTGCTTCCTGTTGATGAACCTCAGTAGGAATAACACTTACCAGACTTAGTTCTGCTGTTATCTCTTGTAGAACAGCAATAGGAGTATTCTTCTTCTGACTATCTTCTGCTGATTTCTCTATTTCAACAACAGTAGGAGTAACTTTCTCCTGTCTTGGTATTTCAGCAATTGAAGTAGTCGTTTTCTGACTAACTTCCCTAGCAGTAGTGACACTTTTCTTCTGACTAACTACCTTAGTCTTTTTCACTGCCTCAGTCAGTCTTGGAGTTTTTTTAGGTCGGGGTCTCTGTTTCTCAGACTCCAATGTTCTTTCCCTCTTAGTCTCCTTCTTAGCCTGATTGGTTGATTCTTCACTTAAAATCGAGACTAGAGATCTCGTAGCCTTCGGTGTGCGAGTCACAGAGACTTCTGCCTGACTTCGTTCTCTGGACCACTTTTCTTCTTGATGTCTCAAGGTTTGAATCCTGGTTGATCTCTTCACCTTCTTAGGAAAATCACTCAGAAGCTTCTCCCCTTTTCTCTTCAAGATATATTTGTTTAAACTTCGAACTTGGCTACTTTCTCTTTGAGAAATCATCTTTTCTTTCAAAACTTCTTCAAATGATTTTCTTCTTTCAATAATGGGCATATTTGTACTAACCTGAGATTTAGAACTATTTATGGGAGACTTCTTCTTTATCCGCTCCCCCTCAGTTCTAGCATTGTTCTCAGAATCTGCCTCTGTTTTGTCTAGATTTTTCAAGCCCATTTTTCTTATAGTACTTAAGTCAATAACACTCCTAACAGGCACCATTTGTGTGATTCCCCAATCACGATGAACTCCAAACTCCCTAAAAATTCTTGTTAACAACATTCCGTACAGGTAGTTATTTGTATCCTTCATTCCTTTAACCATATAATGAAAGATCAAAAATGGTAGGTCAACTGGTTTGCAGTTTAGCAGGTAAAATAGACATTGTTCATCTAGAGTAGTCACTAAGTGCCTTGAACCCACTCTCGATAAGACACAGCTAAACATAATCGCATGTAAGACCCTGGCCTTCGGCACCAGACTCGAGGTCTTCCTCTCTGTTAGGTCATTTTCTCCATACAATTGTCTATTCACTTCGTCTTCCTTTAAACTAACCTTTGTCATCCATCTGGCTTTGCTCGATAGCTTTTCTCCAACAGATGGACATCCAGTCACCTTCTCGATCAGCTCCATTGTTACAATAACAGGCAGTCCGTCTACTGTAGAAACAATAGCTTTGTCTACCATCTACGCATTCTTCCAAAAATCATATACTTCATATTGATACACATACTCCCGCACCTGAAAGAACTTCCTCCAACCAGCTTCTATGATCTTTGGTTCGACATCCATATCATCGTTCCTCAGAGATTCAAAATCCACATACCTTCCAAAAATTATCGCTTGCTCCATTGATTCTGAATAGAAACTGACTCTGGTAATCTATTCTTCAAAGATAAGGTCATTTCAGAGGTTTGAAAGGGCTGAAAGTTTTGTTGGTTGAGAGTACTCGAAGGGTTTCTGATTTGAGGCTACTTAAAAGGTCTTATAAGCCATGTTCTAGAATCGGTGAGGTTCTCAATGCTATAAGGCTTTCCCTCCAAAATTTCCTTGTGAGAGAAGTTACCAGTTGTAACTCACTGTTTCTGACGCCATTAACTTTGACGACCTTTTTAACTTGGCTATGAAATGTTAGACTGTTGGTCATTTAACATTACCATATTGAGGTTCCGTCTGATTTCTTTGAACCGTTCTTCACTCAATGGTTTAGTGAAGATGTCCACCCATTGAAACTCTGTCTCAATAAACTGTAGACTCATAACTTTTCTCTGAATGTAGTCTCTCAAGAAATGATGTCTAACTTCGATATGTTTTACTCTCGAATGCTGTATAGGATTCTTCGATAAGTTGATGGCACTGGTGTTGTCACAGAAAATTGGGATCTCCTCTTCTTGAACTGAATAATCTTCTAGTTGGTATTTAATCCACAATGTTTGTGAACAACAGCTTGCGGCAGACATGTACTCGGCTTCGGCAGTTGATAGAGCGATTGA
>JANTPM010000246.1:30055498-30067874 GCA_025434745.1 Erythroxylum divaricatum | reverse complement strand
CTGAATTTTTGTATTACTGATGAAGTCAGTTTGTAAAGTTAACAGACTGAAATTAATTGTATTTATGAAAAGGGCCCTAAGGTCATTGAATTGTTTATATAAATTGTTTTCTGCATTAATGACAATATGTGTGAGTATGTGTTAAGAAAAAAATACATGTTGAGTTTTGACTGAGTGATGTAGCACACCACCCTCGCTTGGCGTAGACTCGGATATCACCATCGATGTCGGGTTGGGGTCTTGACTCTTGCGGGAGTGGGGTGTTACACTACTAATTCCACAAAGTTCAAGAGATCAAGGCTGAATTCACAAATGTAGTTTCTAATTAACAAGAGACAGAAGAATAGAGAATAAAGAAGATAGATTCTGTCCAATAAGCAAAATAAGAAGAGGGGATGAGGGTGATTATAGAAAAAGAGCAATTCACCTTCTTGCAGGAAAAAATATTGGATTCAATTAACAATTTAGAAAGTTTCATCATTCCTTATTTTATTTACAGATTGTTAAGAAAAAGGACACTACTGAACTTACTTAAATTTCTTAAATTTATTATGTATGTCCTTCTCATTTTTTAGCCATTTTAATTTTATTTTGTTTTATCTTTGTTTTTATTTTGTTTTATTTTATTTTTGCTTTGATGCTTATGTTGTATTTATTTTATTTTATTGTTATTGTATTTCTAGCTTGTTCATTTAATTATCTTTTAAACTCTCAACATTTACAGTGTGTTGGTGGTTTATTTTAGGAATCGAGATTTAACTTCACAACCACAATAGTGAAAGGATGAAGCAGATAATACTCTTATGGGAGCTATGATGTTCTTTGTAAAACTTAACATCACCACATTGGAAAAAGCAGGTTCCTCACATGTTTTCAAAATCTCAACTAAGATCCATGTCATATTTTGACATTTGTGGGAGTAATTTTTACAGTCATGAATATCGAGTATCGACATATATATGGAAGCAATCAAGCATGTACAACCAACGTCAAGGTTTATCATATGAGAATATGTATAATTCAGAGTGGAAAAATCCTTATGCATATGGATGGAATAACTATGCTTCAACTGAATATGTATAATAAGGGAAATGATATGAAAGTATTACAAATAAACTAATGGAATGGCTTGTTGATAGAGTAGATAGTCAACATAAATTTGGCGAGAGACTTTCTTTATCTAAATATGATGTGCATAATACTTCATATTATTTGAGTTCCCTACTGTCTTAGAGTGAAGAGGAGACAATGATCGATCATATGAATGATGACACATTTCAAGAAGGTAAGAAGGTAACTGCTACTCTGAAAGATATGATGGTCGAGTTTATTCAAGAATCAAACATAAAGAATCAGGAAGTAGAGGTTGATATACTAAATATGGTGAATCAGAATGACCAACTGACTGAGATATTATCTAATAAACTACAAGGGAGTTTTCTTAGTACTATTGAAATTGACTTAAAGAACATGGAATAACAGTCATCCTTAGGAGTTAAAATAAGCTTCTAGAAGAAGGAGCAGTCTCTATCCAAAAAGAGGAAGTAAATGAGTGGTAGGAGATAATAGAAGAAGATGTGCTAGAAACCTCTAACTAGGAAGAAGAAGAAGAGTGGATAGAGATGGTTACGGAAGAACTGATAGAGGAACCAAATAAAGAAATTACTTGTGAAGCATTGGTAGTGACCCCAAGTACGAAGGGTTCCCACTACCTTAAAGACAAACTTCTTAATCCAATCGATGATTCAGAGAGTTTCATCATCCCTTATTTTATAAACAATTTTTCATTAAAAAGAGCATTAATGCAATCGATAGGATTTATTAATTTTATAAATTATGCTATTGTTATTGTCTTACAAAATGTTAATTGCTACAAACTATGAAACTGCTTCGTGGAGAAAAAGGTGAAGGCAAGTCATTGATTATAGACCCAAGATGAGGGTAATGCACAAGGTACATCGAACTAATGATGTTAAACAAACTTTACATGGGAGGCAACCCATGACTTAGGTAGATTTTAGTTTTAATTCATTTTGATTCTATTTCATATGTTAGTATAGGATTTTTTTCAGGTTATTTTATGTTATGTTATTTCCATGTTTTTTTAATCCCTTTCTCGTTTATATTTTGCAAGGATATAGCCTACTATTTGATGGATCAAATATTTTAAAAATTGTCATATTGATGAAAGTACCACTAAACCCTCTCACTTATTCTAAGTGCTTATATTGTGTACATTAGGGATAATGTACAACTTTGAGTGTGAGGAAGGGGTTAATGATTTTCTTTAGTATATTATAATCCTTGTTATTAAATTTTATGAGTTGATATCTTGACTTAGTTGAAATTTGTCCATCAATACTCTATTTCATTGTTGAATATTGACTTGAATAGGTATGCAAAAAGATGATACTTAGAATAAAATTGTTTTTATAAATCATATTTTCAATATTCATTGAAATTATCAATTTGAATGAAAATTGTATATTATTTACACACATATAACCACAGCTTTTTTTTGAGCTTTTGAGCCTAAAAGCAAAATTTTTAAAAAAAATTTACTCATTTATTCCATGTTAACTTATTAAAATTTTTCATTTTTCTATCTTATATTGTGTTATTTTCTTTTTCCTTGTCTATCTTTATATATTTTCCATTTCATGGTTTGTAGGATGATAAAAATGTTTGCATATGTAAAGATTTAAAGTATCTTTACCATACAGTAGTTGTATCTAAACTACCATAAGATTTTAAAAGCGAAGTAAGAGATAGAAGTGACTTATCTTCTTCTTAACATTAACATCAATTTTTTGTAATCGATCCATGAGGCCGTTAAGCATGTTATATTGTTCCTTAAGATTTTCATTTTCTTGTATATTTAATCAATGATTAAAAAAACTCAACTAATTCAACCGATTCAATTGAAAAAGTTTTAAACCGTCCCACTTTCTAGTTCGATTTTTAACTTTTTAGTTCAGTTTACGTTAATAAAAATAACAAAGGGCGTAAATTAGGTCCAATTTTGTTCGATCAATCCAAAATCAATATATTTGATTTCAATTAATTGAATTTCGAATCAATCTTCAACTTTTTAAATAAAATTTAAAATTGAACTCAAACATTTTTTTTTTATTATGAGTAAGATTTATGCACAACATGTTACCATCTCTATATAAGTGTTTTCATTTAACCTTCTAAAGTTAAGATTTTTCAATATTCAAAATTGACTCCCAAATTTCATTTACATTTTTAATTTATCCTAAAATTTCATTAAATACAAAATTGATGCCAAAAAAAGAAAGTCAAACTCTAGCATTAAATCTAACTTACCTGGTATTTTGATTTTGCAAGTGCATTTAATCTAGACAAATGTATGCTAATTTATAAGTAATTGTTGTATATTAAACAAAAATGATGTATGTTGTATGTTGTATTTTTCAAAATATTTAGCTAAAACAATAAAAAAAATATAGATAAAATTCATGACATGCCTTACTCTAAAATAATATATAATATATCTGAATTTTTTAAAAAATATTCATCCAAAAATAATTATAAATCATTTTTGGCGTACGAAAATTGCTCTGCCTGTGTAAAGTTGGCAAACCATAGAAAAACATACAATGTATTTTAAAAAGATTGATTTCATTTGGTCAAGTTTCATGTCCTTATCCAACTTGTTACAAACATTAAAGAAAAACTGGAGAAGCATTTAAAAATTTTTGGTCATATTTCACGTCTTTATCCAATTTGTACCCTTTCTCTTTTTTTTTTTTTTTCCGATCCGGCTACAGGGTGGGGTCTTCTCCTCCGATTGTCGCATGTACATCAATGGGAATTCATTAATTAGTTTAGAAGCATTTTTTTTTTTGTGGTGGTCCGCCTAGGGGGTGGGGTCCCAAGATTGTCGCACGTACATTAATAGGAAGAGCAGTAGTAATTAATGTGTATAGTTAGATGAATAACTGAACATTGGTGAAGCTAAGGAAAAGAAAGAATCAAAACAATGGGGGAACCTACACAAGAGATTAGAGCACCTCTCTGTAAGTTTATTAATCCGAATCTTAGATGAACATTGACCAATCTGAATCTTATATGGAAATTTGAAAAGTTGATGTTTCTTGTAATATTGTTTAGTGTCCAAGGAAGGGAAACAAAAAGATGAGCATAACCTTCCATCAGCATCCTCTGCAAAATACATTGCTAGTCATGAAGATGATGAAGAGAATTCACCAGTCAAACAAGTTGCTCTCACAGTGCCAACCACGGACGATCCTTCTCTACCTGTCCTCACTTTTAGAATGTGGGTACTGGGCACGGTCTCGTGTGTCTTGTTATCATTTCTCAATCAATTCTTTTGGTACCGCACAGAGCCTCTTTCTATCACGGCCATCTCTGCACAGATTGCTGTGGTGCCTCTTGGTCAGTTGATGGCTTCAAAAATCACAGGTCACGTGTTCTTCAAAGGCACACGTTGGGAGTTCACTCTAAATCCTGGACCTTTCAACTTGAAAGAACACGTTCTCATTACCATCTTTGCCAACTCTGGAGCTGGCAGTGTTTATGCCATCCATGTTGTGACTGTTGTGAAGGTGTTCTACAAGAAAAACATTACGTTCTTGGTCTCGTTGCTTGTTGTCCTTACAACCCAGGTCGGGTTTGATTTGTTATTCCTTTATTATGACTGTTATCCTCTGATGCCTACTGAAGGATTGGCTTGACTGTTAGGTGTTGGGTTTTGGATGGGCTGGAATATTTCGGAGGTACCTTGTGGAACCGGCGGCTATGTGGTGGCCAGCAAATCTGGTCCAAGTTTCATTATTCAGGTACTCTGTTTTCGCAACTTTTGTCTTATTTTTTGTTCTCGTTTAGCAGCTCCTTTGTTTAGTAAGTTTTGTCATGGAGATGATCCAGTGAGTTTGGTGATCAGTAAGTCGACGATATCCCAACTTGAGTGGTTGGTGGTTAAGAAGATGTAAATCCATCCCTTCAAATGCTTACTCAGCTCAATTAGAAACTGTTATCAGGTGTTTTCGATTCTCGTCGTTGTATTCCTGTTTCGAGCTGATATATAACCTTTTTTTGCTTATGTCTTCAGAGAACTTGTTAGAAGTTATTTCTACGATATTGTGGCAAGATTAGATTCAGCCTGTTTGTCCTTAAATTGTGGCATTTTCAACACAGCAATGTCGTATTATTGGAACCGCACACCATCCCTTCTCAAACTAAATATCGTTATTGGAGTCAAAAATAAAGAAAACGAATATAAGAAATTTTTGTGTTTACCTGCTCAATTATTTTTAAACTTGCGACACAAAGAGGAATCTAAGAACTCCAAAAATAACCCTCTTGAATCTTTTTGCTTCTTTGAAGTTGATGTATAATTGTTTATTTATAGCGGTTGCGGAGTATAGATATGATCCCGAACTGATCAAATGACAAAACTTTACAGGGCTCTGCATGAGAAAGAAGAACGACCCAGAGGAGGTGTGACTCGGACCCAATTTTTTATCATCGCTTTCGTTTGCAGCTTTGCCTACTATGTCTTTCCTGGCTACCTCTTCCAGATGGTAACTTCGCTCTCTTGGATATGCTGGATCTTCCCCAAATCTGTCCTGGCCCAGCAGCTCGGTTCAGGCCTCTATGGACTTGGAATCGGTGCTTTCGGCATTGACTGGTCCACCATCTCCTCCTATCTGGGAAGCCCATTAGCAAGCCCCTGGTTTGCCACTGCAAACGTTGCTGCAGGATTCATTTTTGTTATGTACATCTTGACTCCATTAAGCTATTGGCTTAATGTCTTCAATGCTAAAACCTTCCCCATTTTCTCAGACGATCTCTTCACATCAGCCGGTCATAAATACAACATTTCATCCATTGTTGATTCTAATTTCCATCTTAACATTACTGCTTATGACCGGGAAGGGCGACTCTATCTTAGCACATTCTTTGCAATGACTTACGGTGTAGGTTTCGCTGCACTTTCTGCTACTATGGTCCATGTTGCTCTGTTTCATGGGAGGTGAAATTTTAATATTGTAACTTGGATTAACGTAGTGATATTTGAAGCAGAAGGTAATTTCTTTTTTTATATATAGATAATGAAATTGCTTCGCTTTGCAGGGAGATATGGGATCAAACCAAAGCGAGTTTTAATGAGAAAACAATAGACATACACACAAGACTTATGATGAAATATAAGCAGGTACCCGAGTGGTGGTTCGTGTGCATTCTTTTAGCTAACATTGCGCTCACCATCTTTGCCTGCGAGTACTACAATGACCAGCTTCAATTGCCATGGTGGGGTGTCTTGTTAGCTTGTGGAATAGCCATTTTGTTTACCCTTCCCATCGGCATCATCACTGCCATTACAAATCAGGTAGTTTCTCTTTGTTACTCTAATTTTCTTGAATGATTTCCATTCCCTATGTTCTCGCTACATGTACCAGATAAGGTCTCCATTCTCATTTACTCTATACATGGTTTTCTTACCCACACTAGCAATTATAAACCTACGATCTTTATAGGTTGCTTTAACTAGCTCTGTTGTTATTATTTGTTATTACAGACTCCTGGCCTCAACATTATTACAGAGTACATAATTGGGTACATCTACCCAGGATATCCAGTAGCTAATATGTGCTTCAAGGTTTATGGTTATATCAGTATGACACAAGCCATCACTTTCTTACAAGACTTCAAACACTACATGAAAATTCCTCCGAGGACAATGTTCTTGGCACAGGTTAGTTTTAGTTCCTCAATCAAACTTGTATACTTATTTGGCTGCTTTCCTTATCATCACTAGTAGTTCTTGAATTTGTGCTTTAGGTTGTGGGAACAGTCATAGCTTGTCTAACCTATTTGGTCACTGCTTGGTGGCTAATGGAAACAATCCCAGATATTTGTGACACAACAGCCTCAAACAGTGTGTGGACATGTCCAGGCGACACTGTCTTCTATGACGCCTCTGTTATCTGGGGTTTAATTGGACCACGAAGAATTTTTGGGGACTTGGGCTACTATGCAACAGTTAATTGGTTCTTTTTAGGAGGAACAATGGCACCAATCCTCGTCTGGTTAGCTGCTAAAGCCTTTCCTCAACAGGAGTGGATTAGACTCATTAACATGCCTGTTCTGATAGGCGCCACAGGAAATATGCCACCGGCGACAGCAGTTAACTACACCACCTGGATAGTCGCAGGTTTTGTCTCAGGTTATGTTGTGTATAGGTACAGACCTGATTTGTGGCAGCGATACAATTATGTTCTATCAGGTTCACTAGATTCTGGACTTGCCTTCATGGGAGTGGTAATCTATCTTTGCTTGGGATTACAGAATATTAGTGTTAGTTGGTGGGGAAATGAGCTCGATGGGTGTCCATTGGCTTCCTGTCCAACATATAGAGGAGTTGTTGTTCAAGGCTGCCCTGTCTTTAGTTAGGGACACTTGGAATCGTAAAGACATAATTCATTCTTTCTTCTTATCCAAAGTAGGTCATTTGCTTAAGTGTATTGATTTCTTTTATGCCCCAAAATAGATCATTTGCTCAAGTGTATTGAATTTTTATGCCTATAATAGGTTGTTTGCCTAAGGATATTGTTTTTTAATGCTTAAATGTATGTTTTATACCCAAAATAAGTTGTTTGAAAATTATGTCTATAGTTGATGCTTTTCTCTTAATGGATAGAGACTCCACTTAGCTGTTGTACTATGATTCAAAGGAACATAGATTCATTTTGCCATGAAAGTTTCACTTATTCAATTGACAATTAACCTTAAGAGTTCCGAGGCAGTCCTTTGTCTTATCGAGTACTCTAAAGTTTGTTTGATTCCATATCAAGTACACACTACGATTGAGAAACATTTTGATTATTGGAGTCTACACTACAAAGTATTTCCCATAGATGCATGTCACCCAAACCATTGAGCATTGCAAAGATGCTTTATAGATTTCTAAATGGTGCTTGTGAAGGGGCAATTAACAAACAAGTGATTATGACTTTCAAAGGAGCCAAGACAAAGGACATGTTAATATTGTGAAATTTTTTCCCTAATTTTCAACCTATGTTTAGGTACGGTTCAAAAGACGAAGTTAGTTTCAAGGATGCAATTCACATGCTTGAAAGATAGAAAAGGTTGCCAACGTGTGCTTCAAGTACTTAATAAACCTATTTGACTTTGTACAATTTTTCTAGATAGATTGAAATTTCTACGAATTCTTACATGAATTTCTAGGCAATATTTGAGTTACGTAAGCATGAAAAGACTTAATTATTCCCTTTTTCCTATGAATTGATAGAGAGCCTATAAATAGACATGTTATTATACTCAAAAATCGTACTTGTAAAATTTGGAGAAAACTTCTCTTATGTTTTTCATTGAACTTGTGAACTTATCAAGATTAATTCAATCTTGTGGTATTCAAAACTCAAATTATCACTCATCTTTTCATCTATTTCTATAGAGTTGCATTCATATTCTTCTTTAACTTAGGTTCACGCTTGAAAGAAAACAGTAGAAAAATGTGTAAGTTGTACGGTAATTTGAGGGAATAAAATCTTATTCACCTTGTAAGGTTTGTACAGAGCACTGTTTATACTATTTTATCTAAAATGCTATTGGTTGAGTCTCCTAGAATCAAGGAAAATATTCTAACTACCTGACATGTGTATTTGCTAGCTGTACATTACTAGATGGAAGAAGAGGAAGAGAAAGACAAAACAGAAAAAGACAAAAGAGGAAAACAGTAAGAGAATAAAACAATAGAGCTGGTCCACTAGAAGCATCACGATACAATAAAGTTGGTCCATTAGGAGCATTACCGTTCAACCCATTGTATTTGGGTCCTTTATCACCCGCCCTTCAAGTTGGAGGCTCGGTCAACTACTCCAAACTTGTTAAGGAGACCCAAAAACACGTGTGCAAACAACGTTTTCATAAATAAGTCCACAATCTGCTCCTTAGTGTTCACGTGCCGCAACTCAAAAAACCCTAAACTCACTCAATCGCGAACCAGATGTAGATCTATCTCAAGGTGCTTCATTCTCTCGTGAAAAACATGGTCCTTAGAGATGTAAATGGCGGCCTGATTGTCACAATACAGAGGTATGGGTTCTTGAACATTAACCCTAAAGGCTTGAAGTAGTTATGTTATCCACTTTAGCTCGCAAGTCGTTGAAGCTAAACTTCTGTACTCCGATCCAGCTGATGATCGGCTTACGGTAGTTTGCTTTTTCGTTTTCCAAGAGATCGGAGATCCACTGAGGAATATGCAGAAACTGGTTAAGGAGCATCTTGAGAAGACACAGCTTCCCCAATCTGAGTTAGAAAAGGCTATAAGGTGAGGGCTTTCGTTTGTTGCATAAAAAATCCCTAGATTTTGAGTTCCTTTAAGGTATTTCAGTACCCGTTTGACTACTTCCCAATGGGGTAGTCTAGAGTTGCTCATAAATTGGCTTAATTGTTGTGTTACATACGTGATATCTAGTCTATTAAAGCCTAGATACTGTAATATTCCGACTAATCTTCTGTATAGTTCTGGCTTCTTCAGTAGCTCACCCTCTTCAATGGTTAATTTTGTTCCAGGAACGATGGGTGTTGTGCAGGGAGTACAATCCGACAAGTTGGTTTCCTACAAGATATCCCGAATGTATTTATTCTGAGTAAGTAACATCCCGTACTCTGCTCTTGCTATTTCTATTCCCAAGAAAAATTTCTCATATCCCAAATCTTTGATTGTAAACTCTGCATTCAAAGCTTTCTTTACTGATTCCATCTGTTCTTCATTAGCAACCGTTATTAAAATGTCATCAACATAGATGATTACTGCCATAAAATTTTCTCTTGTCCCCTTAATGTATAAGCAGTGATCTGCTTCAAATTTTGTGAAACCAATTGAATGCAGTTTTGAGGATAGTTCTTTATTTCACTGCCTACCTGCCTGTTTTAAACCATAGATGGACTTGATTAGCCTACATACCTGTCCTTCCTTAGTCTTAGTGTAGCCTTGTAGTGGTAGCATATATAGCTCCTCTTTTAGATAGCCATGCAAAAAAGGCATCATTGATGTTGCATTAGTGCATTGGCCATTGCTTGGAGGCAGCAATGGCCAAGAACATTCTTATGGTCAGAACTTTTGCCACTGGAGAGAAAACTTCTGAATAATCAGCTCTTTCCCTTTGGCTAAAACCCTTTGCCATAAGTCTAGATTTCAATTTTTCTGGGGTACCATCTGAATTGTACTTAACTTTATACACCCACTTTGAGGCTGTGGCCTTCTTTCCTTTAGGTAGATCTGTCAGTATCCAAGTTTTATTTTTTTAATGCAGACAGTTGCTCTTTCATGGACTCCACCCATTTTTCATCCTTACTTGTAGACTCATAGGATAAAGGTTCAAACATCCCAGAAACATTACCTATGAAATTACTATAAGCATTGTTGTGTTTGATGTTCAACTTTCTTAATTTGTCTTCATTTGTTCCTGCAAGTCAACATACTTGTAATGCTACATTATCATCAAGGGAGTAAATAGATGGATTTGCTGAAGTTTGGAGGACATAATCTTGCAGGTATTTAGGTGGTATGTGAACTTTGTTGCTTTTTCTTTGTGTAGTAACTGTAGGTAATGTGGGGTGGTCAGGTGGATTGTTTGGTGAGGCATATCCAGGTGTGTAGGAGCTTTGTTCTGGATTGTTGTCACATAAATCACTGGGGTTAGAATGGTAGATGTTTGAGTAGGATATTCTGGGTCTGTGTTGGTTAGGGAACTTGTGAATAGAGGTTTTGGGCTTTGTGTAGTGTTTGTAATCTTTTCTTCAAAAGGAAAACTTTTTTCATAGAATACTACATCCCTTGACACGAATACTGTTTTGGTAGCTAGATCCATAACTCTATAGGCTTTGTAATCTGACAGATACCCAAGGAAAATACACCTGCTTAACCTAGGATCTAGTTTTGTTCTATTTGGAGTCTTGTCTAAGGCAAAACAAAGGCAGTTGAAGGTTTTTAGGTGTTCATAGTTAGGCCTTCTATTGTGCAATCTCTCAAATGGGATTTGGTTAATCAAGTATGTAGTTGTCAATAGGGCCTCTCCCCAATATCCTTTAGATAATTTGGCTTTGAAAAGAAGGGCTCTAGTGATTTGAAGTAAGTGTTTGTGTTTAATGTCCACCACACCATTTTGCTGTGGTGTATAGGGGTTGCTCTTTTGGTGATGAATTCCCATTTCTGTAAAAATTTTAGTGCAATCTTGATTGATGAACTCCTTCCCATTATCAGTTTTTATCTTTAACACTCTAGTATCAAACTATCTCTCAATATTGCTAAAAAATTGCATGATGGTTTGAGTGGTTTAGTACTTGTGTCTTAGTATGAATGTCTAGGTAGCTCTAGTAAAATCATCTGCTATTGTAAGAAAATAATGTGAACCCCCCATAGTAGAAACACTGTAAGGTCCCCACAAGTCCATATGATGATTTCAAAAGTTCTAGCTGAATGTATCTCATGTTTAGGAAAAGGTTTCCTGTGTTGTTTGGCTAGAGGACACACTTGGCAATCATGTTTAATCGGAATAGAAACATTGATTTCATTAATGTGCTGCAGTTTTTCTTTGGGTACATGCCCTAATCTAGAATGTCATAGATCAAAAGAAACTGAAACATTAAAAACAACATTCTCAGCCTTGTAGAACTCTAGAGAAGGACCTTTTTGGCTATATGAGGTTAGGAGAGTCTCTATTCTCAGCTCATATAATCCATTTACTGCTTTGATAATAGCTATGACATTATTAGTCCGAAGGTCCTGCAAAAACAACTTGTTAGAGATGAAAATTGCAACAACTTCATTCTGAGTAGTAAGTTTATTCACAGATAATAGGTTCTTGAAGAAATTAGGAATATGTAGAACATCATTTAGGGAGACTTTATCCCCTATGTGTGACTGCCCAATATGAGCAACCTCTTGCTTAGTCCCATCCGGCAGAGTCACTGGATCATATGCATTATTAATTGTATAGCTAGTGCATTGATTGAGATCTGCTGTCATATGTGTAGAGGTACCAAAATCAATAAGCCAATAGTCAGTGTAGTTGTATGTTGTGCCCACAGAGTGAGTGACAGTGTAGCATCCCACTCCCGCGAGACCCGAGCCCTACATCGACGGTGATATCCGAGCCCGCGACCCGCGAGGGTGGTATGCTAGAGCAATCAATGCAGTTTAAAAAATTCATTATGATATTTTTTTCCTTTTTGATAACAGTCGAGTGCGCGGAAATAAAAATAAACGATTCGGGTCCGTTATACGAAAACCCATTTTAGTCATACACTTTATCAAAGATCACTTTTCAAACAATATTTATCAATTAGGGCCCTCAAA
>JANTPM010000246.1:30031893-30047436 GCA_025434745.1 Erythroxylum divaricatum | reverse complement strand
GAATGAATGCTAGAGTTGCTAGACATATATGTATACATATGCTTGACTTTGGTCAATTGCCAATGGCTATAAATATATTAGCCACTGAGCTGTGTAGCTCAACCCCACACTTCCCTCCTCAGGTGCAGAAAGAGAAGATTAACAATCCTTGTGAGGCAATGAAACTTCAAGATAGTTGAAGACTTTTGTAATGAAGTTAGTTCTGGGAAATTTTATAATTTGGAATCATTTTAAGCATAAGCATTAAATTGTATCATATGTATTTTTGTATTTGTATTTGTACTAAGCCAAAAGGGGTTTTTTTTAAATGTAAAGATGATTTGAAAACAAGCTTTGTGTTCTGTGATGGGGCCAAGTAATTACTAAAACTCTGATGTGTTCAATAACGTTTGCATCTTTGTGACTGTAATTGTTTTAAACAAAACGGCCATTTAAATTATCAATTTTTTGGCATACGCTTTAATTGTTTTAAAAAATTGCAATGTGTTTGCTCACATTAAAGGTCTCTGAATGTTGGGTTCCGGAAGTGGGGTCTGGCAAAATCGGATCGAGACGACTATCATCCCTACTTCTAAGGACAATAAGCTTCAAGTTGTTAGGCTTTTTACTTTGAAAACTTGAATCTTCTTAGGATTTTTTTTATTATTTTACTTAAGTTTGAATTTTGAAGACACCTTATTCGAAATTCAATTTTTTTGTAGTGTTTTTTGTACCTCTAAAACTTGTAAAATTTGCTAAGAAAGAAATGCTCAGTACTATTATCACAAAAATAAATAAAAAGATCTATTAAGAAAAAATAATTACCTACTTGATTTGTTGAACAATCAAGTTTGAATTTGTAATTGTGTTATCTAATCCAATTTATGGGACTCTTCATTTGAGAAATTAAGATGAATGACAACTTTGTGGCTTGTAATTGCAAAATTGAGCAAAGTTTGAGTTTTTTTTATAAACCCTTACCTTTTTTATATTGCTTTATTAATTAATAGTTATTTTATATTACAGAAATCATAACTATAATTTCACATGAAATTAAATATGATAATTTAGATTCGTTAATTCAACAATCGAATTTTTAATTGCAGTAATAACTTAATAACCTATTCTTTTATTTATGTCACAATTACATTGAAAATTATCTCCTAATTGGCTTCCCTTTTATTCTTTGGAATTTTTACCTTAGCTCTACCTGACCTATCTGCGCTTGCCACTCTGCTCGCTTATCTTTGTTTTCTCTCCGACCATTTTCTCCCTTCCTTTTAGATTTCCCCCCTTCCTTATCTTCACCATTTCCTTTAACTCCTCTAGCTTTAATTCTTCTAAGTCTTTTGTTTTTCATAGTTTTTTCACAGCCAGTAGAGTTTTTCCCCTTAGGAGCATCCTCTTTTTATCGTCAACTTTGTTTCTTAATATGATATTTCTTCCTCCTAAGTTTCTTTTTCTATTATATCCAAATTACTGTTTTTAGTAATGGTAATTAGGCTTTTCTGCTTTAGTTTCTCTTCCTTTCTTTTTAAGTAATATGTTGTATATTTTTGTACCCCCTCTTCCATCACCCCTTTCCAATTCCCTGGTTGTTCACACCTTACTCCTTTAATATGAGCCACTTCCCCATCCTGTTCTAGCTCCCCAACCTTTACCTTTCACTAAAGAACTTGAACTCAAGTGCTCAATGATTAGGAGCAAGTTCTCTTCAAATTTTCCCTCTATTCTTAAGAAATGGTTAACTCGTTGTTGCTCCTCCTTTAGATGTACTTAGGGATGGTATAGTTAAATGAAGATGCTTTCTCATAGGTTTTTTTCCTTGATAAAAGATTGAAATTTAATTCATTTAAGAAATTGGCAAATAGGGCATGGAAAAAATTTGGGCCAATTGAAGTACTTATCTCAGTTGAGAATCACTTGATTTTTTAAACAGCCTTTGAAACTTTTATAGTTGTCCTATTTGCTCGCAAATATGACACTCTCAAAGTCTTTATCAAGTTATCAAATAAAAGAAAATCCATTTATAGATCGATTTTATACCAATGGTTTGAGTCCAATTGCTAGCTTCAGTTAAAGCTAATAGACATGAACAAAGCTATTGCTACTGTTAATAAAATCAACTATACAAGGATTTATGTACTCAAAAAGCCAATCAATCATTACCAAAATGTATACCATTAATAAGGAAAGTAAAAATGGCAATTTTTATGAAGATTATATATTGTTTATATATCAATGGAGGTCATTATTGCATCATCAAGAACAAATATGGATATCCACTAGAAAAATCTTTAAGACCGAAGACAATTTTGAATTAATAGGAATCCCAATGATAAGTACCCTTTAGGAGATAATGAGATTAATGCTACCATGGATCAACTCACTTAAGTTCTGAAGCAATGTTTACCCCAAAAAATTCAAATGATAAAGCCAGTGCACAGAATGATGAAACTTCTAGGCTACACGCCTCCTCAACATCCGAGGAGAATCTAGATTTAAAGGGAAGTTTCCCTTTATTGAGGAAGCTCATATGCTTGAACCTAAAGAGATAGAGCTTCAAATCTCCCTTAAAAATCGCCAAGTCACCTCCTCTTCTAAGTTTGCAGAAGTTAGTACTTCCAGTCTAGGTAAGCAAACTTTGATGTATATCAATCCAGATATCCAAGATCCGGGTAGTGAATTTACTCCAATTACTAAGGGAAAATATAGTAGAAGAACTAGGGGTTGTGGCTCCAAACTTCTACCCAAATGAATTTTCTATATTGGAATGTGAGAGGACTTAATAACCCTAGTGGACTAATTTTATTAAAAGACGATATTTATTTAATAAAACCTTCCTTGTGGATTTTATTCGAAACCAACCTAAGCAAAATGAGCCTTAAACATTTGAGCCTTTTTAACAGTAGATGGACTATTTTATCTAACCATAATGCTCATCACTATAGTAGAATTTTAATTTCCTATTATCAGTATAAGTTAAAGGTCCTAAATACTATCATTACTGAACAACTTTTTCATCTAGAACTAGTTCTTCTGTAGAACAAGGCTACAATTCTTGTCTCATTTATTCGTGGTTTTGATTTTGCATTTTAAAGAATTAACCTATAAAGCTAGTTGCAAGATATTCATGCTAACATCTAAAGCTTATGACTATTTGCTAGGAGATTTTAATATCACTTTACATCTTCTTGAGGCCAAGGGAAATGCTAGCATAAGAAAATTCTTGAATGACTTGGCTAAATATGTTTAAAGTGATAGACTTCAAATTAAAGGATGACTTCTTCATCGCAATAAACATCAAAATAACTGGTTCCTAATGAAGAAATTAGACAGGGATTTGATGAATTCTATATGGCTATCCACATTTATAAAATGCAAAATTGTGTTTGTTAACCCTTATTTATTTGATCACTCTCTAATCTCCATATACAACCTAGATTCTAAAAAAAATAACAACTACTTTGCTAGTGACGATGGATTTAAAAATGCTATCAAAAATGCCCTTCACAATTTCCCCTTATTTGTTTGCAACAGTAAACTCAAAAGGATAAAGTAGGAGCTTAAAATCCTTAATCATTCCAAGTATAGCAATTCCAATATTATAGTGAAAGATATTAAAGAAAGGCCTTACGGGATATAGATTTCCCTTTACTTTGATCAAAACAACTAATGTAAACAACCCTTTTTTTTTCCATAAATGCTTGCTAGCTAGAAAGAATTAAAACAAAATCGCCACCTTGCAATTAGAAGATGACTTAGTTACTTCCCCTTAAGATGAGCTCCTAATGGATGCTTTTGACTACTTCTCTATGACTTTAGGCACTGATCAATCCTTCCAAGCTATTGGTTAAATACCTACTAAACTGGCTCCTCTATCAAACGAGGGAGCACAACTTGATATACAAAACATTTCTTAGTAACAGTAATTAGTCTAAGTGAGTTGGGTCAAGTTTCCTTAAGATTTTAGCTTGCAACTTTTTGTAACCCTTAACTCTTTATTCTTTTCATTTAATTTCCAAAAACAAATTGAAGAGGGCGAATGGCGGAGTTTGCTCAATAGAACAATTTGGATGACAAAAATAGCTTAAAAGTTCAAAAATTAAGCCTAAATAATACAACAGTTGTTTTCATTAATTAAGAAGTAAGTACTTCCTCGGTATCTAATATTCGATCATATGATTAATAATAATAAAAGTAATTAAGTAATGGTCACTTGACTTTACCATGTTTATAATTATATATATAACTGCTGCTGCTGAGGCCTGAGGCTGAGATTCATAATTTACAATCTCGTTAGAATTAGGAGAATCAATGGAGCGCCAATCGCATGGCCTCCGCCGGTACAACAAGAAGAAGAACCACGGCGACGGCGATGGCGACGACACCACCCTAGGCACAATCAAGAGGCTTCGTTCTCAGCTTGAGACCCGCATAGAGGCACAGCACTCAGCCCAGCTCGATCTCATTGCCTCACTTCAATCTGTACTCCCAAACATTGTGTCCTCTCTCGACCTATCTCTGCGCATCGTCTCTGCTTTCAACCGCAAACCCTTCATTCCTACGCCTCCTCTCCCCAACCCCACCAAGAAACCCTTGGAATTCACCAGCCAATCGAAGAACCCGTCAAGCCCTCGAGACACTCTCTCTATTTCCAAGATTGAAAGCGCGAAATTAGATAATGGCAAGTTAGGTTTTGATGATAGTGGGAGTCCGTTGTCGGCGGTGAGGGTGATGGTGGCGGAGTGTTTGTTGCAAAGAGTGCCCTTTGATCCGATAGATTCGTCGACGGTGTTGAGGAAGGTGGAGAATGATCAGAATGTGACTGCGGCGGAGAAAGCGGCGTTGCGTGAGGTGGGGGGAGAGTCCGGAGCCATTCTGGCGGTGGAGATGGCTTTAAGGTCTATGGCGGAGGAGAACCGTGGAATTGAGCTAGAGGAGTTTGTGGTTAGTGGTAAGTCTAGAGTCATGGTATTGAATATTGATCGCAATAGGTTGGTTAAAGAATTGCCTGAGAGTGCACAGTATCAACAACAGTTGGAATCATCAAATTCTAGTGATGTGAATCAGAACAGAAGTGAGAGTGGCAGTGGTGGCATTGATGTGAATGGTAATGGGATTTTTGGAATGGGAGGGCCGATGGTGCAGCGGCAAATGGTGGGTGATATATGGATGGGTGGTGGACACGGTGGGGATATGTGGAGTGGGCCGCCGCCGAGGGGTGGAATGTTGGGTCCAAGAGGGATGATTATGGGTCCAAGAGGGATGTTGCAGAGGCCGCCGCCAATGGGACCAAATAACATGCCATTGCCAATGCAGTCACAGCAGCAGCAAAAGCCTAGGACTGAGGAAGATGATTTGAAAGATTTGGAGGTTCTGCTGAATAAGAAGTCTGTTAGGGAGATGCAAAAATCAAAGACTGGTGAGGAGCTTCTGGACCTCATTCATCGGCCTACTGCAAGAGAAACCGCTGTGGCTGCTAGGGTATTTGACAAATTTATTTACGTTACTTTCATTATCCGTGTGTTCTCATATTAGTTGAAGTCTGTTCATTTACCATTATGTTGAACACGAATTGAGTATAACTTACCTGATTATGCCTGTTTTACTGCTAGCCGAGATCAGATTGATCACTATAATCAGTTTATTAAACTTAATTTATCCACCATTTTTCTATTATATTGTGTTTGTTACAATTAGTGTCACTTATTTAAATATTTATTTCAGTTCAAAACTAAAGGAGGCCCTCAACTGAAGGAGTATTGCTCAGCTTTAACAAAAGAGGACTGTCGGCGGCAATCTGGTTCCTTTATAGCATGTGAGAAGGTCAGCTAGAATTACATCATATCCATTTTCTTATATGCTGTGAGTACATGTTCAGTTCTTATAAGATTACCTTTTTCACCCGTGGAAGTCGTTGACTAAGTGATTCTGTAAGGATTCACACGAAAAATATTATTCGTTTGATATTTCGCCTACCAATGGAGGGTAAAGAATCTTCTTAGTATATCACATGTACATTTTTCACAATTCACATTGAACTACTCATAACCAATTACCACAATAGGCAAGTTTCCAAGTGTAGCAGAACTAACGAGATATAAGAGGGCACAATACAAAAAAATTGAATTGATCGATTAACTAGTTTTAAGATAAAGGAGTAGTTCTTACACAAAGGTTCATAAGCAATGAGAAATGAATTGGCAGAAATAATCTACAAATTTCTTATGCTCTTGATTTGGCTTGTGTTGCTCTCACCACCTGAGCATATTTCTCCTAAAGTTATTGGTGGCCTCAGGGTGGCTGATTAGACAACTCATATAATTTACCAAAAAAAAAAAAACGACAACTCATATACATGGGGATGTTTAGGTCTTTTTCATTCATAATCTTCCAGAGTTCACTTGAATAAGCTTGACATTGGTGGCAAATTATTGTGAATTTCTAGTTCCACTGAAACTTTGTTTAGTATTTCTGTTATGCGCACGTTAATAACTTTTCAGTGCTTCAACCATATGCAGGTGCATTTTCGGCGAATTATTGCTCCTCATACGGATGTCAGTCAAGGGGACTGCTCTTTTCTAGACACTTGCCGGCACATGAAGGTAAAGGCTTTCATTTTACTCATTTGGCATTACATTTAAATTTAGTGGGACTTTCTATGACTTTTTTGTCAACTTTTAACTGGATGATTATGTTTGTTTTGTTGCAGACGTGCAAGTATGTTCACTATGAGCTTGACCCAACACCCGATGTGCCATCGATGATTTTGGGTGCTGGAACTCTTCCACCGCAAAAACCTTTGAAACCCCAGCGTGCTGAATACTGTTCAGAAGTAGAACTTGGTGAACCACAGTGGATCAATTGTGACATTCGTAACTTTAAAATGGAGATCTTAGGGCAATTTGGAGTCATAATGGCAGATCCACCTTGGGATATTCATATGGAGCTGCCTTATGGGACAATGGCTGATGATGAAATGCGGAACCTTAATGTCCCAGTGTTGCAAACAGATGGCCTGATTTTTCTATGGGTTACTGGACGTGCAATGGAACTTGGACGAGAATGGTTTGTAATTGTTTTCCATTTGTCAATCACTAATTTGTGTAAACAATCTATACTCAATAATGGAAATTGTGATTGCTGGTTTTGTTCATCTGCTTTTCAAATTTATGCAGTCTGGAGCTCTGGGGCTACAAACGTGTTGAGGAGATCATTTGGGTGAAAACTAATCAACTTCAAAGAATAATTAGAACTGGCCGAACGGGGCACTGGCTCAATCATAGCAAAGAGCATTGCCTTGTTGGTATAAAGGGAAATCCGGAAGTAAACAGAAACATTGATACCGATGTCATTGTCGCTGAGGTTCGAGAGACCAGCCGCAAGCCAGATGAGGTTTGTTGCAACAGTTATGCTACTTCTTGAACCTTTTCCGAATGCTTTATTGGTTTTCACTTTAAGATGTTTTTGGATATTTAATAATTTTAAAGAAAGAAGTGCAACATTCTATGAGATCTTAGAATTAATTTTATTTTTATTTTTGTGTTCAGTTCTTTTGAAATGTTTATTTTCTTGTTTATAGCACCTAAGAACTTCTCATAATTTTTTGCAGATGTACCCAATGCTGGAGAGAATAAGTCCAAGGACTAGAAAGCTAGAACTGTTTGCGCGCATGCACAATACTCATGCAGGGTATGTGTCCTGAATGTTTCAAAATTTGAGATCCTTTTAACTCGCATTTTTATCATTTTGACATGGTTGATGAGGAATATAAAAATCTTTAAACTCAGGTTGTAAGGGTAATTTCTTTTTGGGTAAAAGACAGTGGTTTTTGTGTAGTTTAAGTAACTTTAAAAATCTTTCTAACTTAAAATTTTCCAAAATAACTCTGTAGTTTCCAATTTTTCAAAAAAATTCTTCTTAGACATGTTCAAAAGTTCGCTGAAATAAATGTAACATGAACATCTCATAAGGACCATTTAGTAATTTGGCTCTTAAATTTGACTCAAATTAATTAAACTTATCCTAACCTAATAATTAATTTTAGTTATTTTAAATTGTTAGTTTGATTTGAGTTTAATTAATTCAGATTGAGTTTAAAAGTTGAGTTAAATCTGAAATAATAATTTGATTGATCTATGGTGATGTTTATGTTATGTCTATTTACTGTTGTTTTTTAACAGAGGTTTAAGAGGACTTTTTTCTTTTAAAAATTAAAATTATTAAAATTCAATTTTTTAAAATTACGTAAATTACAAGGAAGTGTCAAATTTTCGTTATTTCTTATTTTAACATTTATAAGTTGTTGGTTAGAATAGGTTATCTTAATTAAGGGGCGGAACCTTGTTTAGAATGTTATATTTTCTCTGCTCAACTCTTTATCAATCATCATAGGGAACTTGTTTATTGGGAAATTAGGTTTTGCACATGTTACAGAAGGCGTGATCTCATTTGGGTTAAGCATCTTCGTTTGAATCCACAATTCTGTTTTCCATCAGGTGGATGTCACTTGGTAATCAGTTGGATGGAGTGCGACTGGTTGATGAAGGCCTGCGAGCAAGATTCAAGGCTGCTTACCCTGATGTAGTAGTACAACCACCTTCCCCTCCCCGGGCTTCTGCAGTGGAAGTAGACCCTTCCGCATCACAACAGAATCCTTTTGCGGCAACAGAATCGAAGTCCACACCGCAGTTTGCAGACCATGCTGTCCCTGACACTGCCTATGCTTCTTAAGTCAATGGCTGTTGTGATGGACATGAGCCACTTGACCAAATGGATAGGGGTTTGATGCATTTGGGCAACTCATAGGAGGGCATCCTTTTCCCTGTGGCCATTTTTGTTTTCCACATGTTAGATATGTATTTGTAAACAATGGGAATATATAGGAGAGCATAAATGATTTTGTATCACCTGTTTTGTGTTATCTCCGTGGATCAAGCGAGATGTAAGCTTTGTTGAAGTTATTAATCGAAATTATTTGGCGTTACACGAAGGTAGAAGTGTCCTACGCAGGATCCTTAAATTTTCCCAGGAGAATATGAAAGGCCACCGCTAGGAAAAGATGAACCAGACAGAAACAAAAGTAAATAGTAACTACATGAAGACAGGCAAAGTGCTGTCGGCTAGATGTTGACGGCCAGCTGGCAAGTCCAACTCTCAATTATTTTATTGCTG
Source organism: Erythroxylum divaricatum (assembly GCA_025434745.1). Taxonomy (NCBI): domain Eukaryota; kingdom Viridiplantae; phylum Streptophyta; class Magnoliopsida; order Malpighiales; family Erythroxylaceae; genus Erythroxylum; species Erythroxylum divaricatum. The sequence goes on along the minus strand of JANTPM010000246.1, from coordinate 30,038,280 downwards.
GCTAGATGTTGCTGTCTGCCATTTTGTTATGGTATCTTCTTGTTCGACATAGAAAACTATTTTCCCTATAGGCTATAAGAACAGAACTGTGAATAGCAGAAAGCAGGGAACTTTCCTTTCTACGAGCTCCAAAGATGCCCTATCTACATTACATGAATGAAGTTTTAATGAGAAATTGTTATAATCCATTAGTTAAATATTTACTTTTTCTTTTTCTTTTTCTCCATATCCACTTTTATCCAAAAAGATGGAAAAAAAACATAGTAAATGTGATTATCCAAGGAAACTTATAACACAACCAGTACAGTTTGATCCGCCGGCATGAATTACCAAACCCCTATAACTCTTTTCAAGTAAGCAAACTGGAGTACTGTTACCATAAAGAATCGAGTAAAATAAAACAAATCAATGATTGTTCATTCGGTTCAGCTGGTAACAATGCCCTTCACATTATACCACTGATGAATCCAGAAACAGCTGTCCCAATGACAGCTGATAGGATCACTGAGAATATGATAACTGGTGAAGAGGAAGGTGGCAGGGGGATTGAACCAAACACAGTAGGGTAAGATGGTGCTGTGTCAGGCAATTCACTTGGACCATAAGATGGAGAGTAAGCTGATGAGCCATTTCCAGTGCCCACAGATATCTGCACTTTCTGCTTCTTTTCACAATGCCCAGGAACCCCACTCGTGAAGTAGAAATCCCCATTTGTGGTGATATTGAACAAAGAGTTCCCATTGTTCATGTACAAAATTGGATCTTTCAGGTTGCAGGTGTTGTAGCTTTGTTCTGTGATTTGAATCACCGAGTCCTGACTTGGTGGGTATAGAAACACTGGAAATCAAAAGATAGGGTTAGTTTATGAGATTGTTCTAGGAACACAGGAAAACTGTGATCTGCTGTTTTAAGAGACAAGAAGTAAGATAATATTAAAAAAAAGGACAGAAAGATGAAGACAAGCTTACAGATCGAATCTCCAATCTTGAGGGTGTGATATTTGGACCAGTAGCTATAGATTTGTGGGTTGCCTGAGGTGGGAATGCCCCAGGCATTCAAATCTCCAACCTTGTATTGATAGCAAGAAACCTTAATTTGCATCAACAAAAGAAGCTGAAAAACATACAGGACCAGCATTCTAGGACTTCCAAGATTGGCCATTGCACCTTTTCTGGACAAAGAACTCCTCTTTCCGATAGTGGTCTGAGGCAGGACTGGACACTTGCCTTGAGGCAGAGTCGCGAAATCTTACAAGACTAAGTACCTGTGTACAGATCGGAGATGCAGAGAAAAACAATTTATCAGTGATTTCACTTAAATGCCCTTCTCGTTTATAATTGGGAAGTTCTGACATCCGGTGCCTCACGCAACTTGCCTCCAAGAGGGTTGAGGATAGAAACGGAAATACAATTCTTCAAACGGACTTGGACAGATATAATCATAGGGCCAATAATGGCACGTGGGCCGGAATGGTCTCTGCTAATCATAAGCCGAATTGGGCATGTGCAAAGGAAACAACCAGAAGCATTTTAGGGGTGGAAAATTTCTGCCAACTGTTGAAACCTGGTTGGTATGAACTGCTTATAATCATCACCATGTAGACATCCGAAAAAAACCAAGTCATGTGCGGGATTCAGATCACCGGTTGTGTCTATCTGTTTCTGTGAACATTCATCCATTTAAATGGACTAGTAACCTATGTAGCATGAGAACGGTAAAATAGAGTCGTATTTGCGTGTTGGATATGTATTTATGTCGGACATTCATTGACACAGCTTGAATATATCTGGAGACCACTCGGACATTATTTAATAAAATATATGTTTTATATTTTTTTTAAGAAGCTTATAAAATATCAAATATGTATAAATTATCAAAATGTAGGAAGTCTTGAAACATATCAATTAATATATATTATGTTATAAATTCTGAATTTTTTTAATTCTAACTTTTATATGATATATATATATGCCATGTGCCCACCAAATTTTAAAAATTGGTATGTTTCTGTGTCCGTATCCATATCGTCTCACGTGTCTACGTCCATGTATGTGCTTCTTAGCTAGTAACATAGTAATAAAATTAGGTGATGTATTTTCTTAGTGGCCTTTCACGAGACTACAGAGTTACTCCAAGTCTTGTCAAGTACTTAAACTATTCTTCGATGTTTGACAATAAACTTTCCATACCATCTTGCATGAGTATATCTAGCAGATTAAGATCGGGCAAATTATCAAAAATATTATTTTAAAATTATTTTTCTTAGTTAAATAAACTGTGGTAAGTGTTACACTTACATAACATTTTTAATATGATGCTTAGAAAATTATACTTATGTTTTAATATTTTCATTAAATTTATTACTTAAAATGACATGTTTTAATATTTAAAAAACATTTGGGATTAACGAAAGAGTAACCTTGGTTAAAAAAGTAGAAATCTATCACTGAGAACATCAAGATTCAGGGAACATGAAAATGTTATCGATTATCTTTGTTCTTTTTCGTTTAATTTGGATTTTTTTTGTTCAAGTATGAACTAATTGAGATATAGATTTAGGTGAAATAAAACCTTAAGAGCTAATATTTTAAATTGATTATTTGATTCAATGAAAGATCTTAGCTTTCTCAAGAACCGTTCATGATTGCATTGTATTAAATTGAAATTTAGTGACATTTTAATTCAATTTCGAATGTCATACATTGGGACCAAGAGATTAATATATGAACAAATCACAATATAAGTGGTGAGGGTTGAATGGGTTAACAGAATTAGGACTACAAAATCTTTCTAGGTTAGAGTGAAATCTATCAAGAAAATTCACAGATTAAGTTAATGCATTCTTAAATTGCTTTAATTAGAAAGAGATTTTGATCGATCAACTTAAGGGTAGGAGTCATTGCTCGAGAGAGACTTTTTTTTTTGCATCAAATGTACAAACATAAACATTAATGATAAAACGCTACACCCTGCGCATCAGCGCACAGGTAGTGATTAAGGCCAGGAGGGGGTGTATGCCAGACTCTCCGAACAGGCACATTTCGATCTCAGACGGGCTATAAAATCAGCACACTTATTACCTTCGCGATACACATGAGCGATGTTGTAGTGAGGAGCCCTGTCCAGATAGGAGCGAATATCTTGGATGAGATTAGCTAGAGGATGAAAGAATAAAATCTCAACAAGGAGGGTGAGACAGCGTAATGCTTCCTTAGAATCGAACTCGATCAGAAGTCCTTCCCATGAATAGTTGCTAGCAAAGGCGAGCCCATATCGTAGGGCTAGAAGTTCCGCAACCATGATGTTGGTGATCCCAACCCTGTAGGAAAAGGCCGCTATTGTAAGTTGGAAATTCCTACAAGTATAAAGAATTAGGATTAATCATTGAGTCAAACATAAATTCAACATATAGAAAAGGTTTTAGGGAAATTCTTATATGAATTATACTTATCTATTGGTTTCTTTAAACTTATCAATTGTTTTAATTTAGTGATTTAAATTAGTTTTGTTTATTTTCTTTAACCCAATTACACATTTTGTTAGATTATATAGTAGGAAAAAAATTTAGTACTAGGAACTAAAATCCTTGTTAGATTGACACTCGGATCACCTAAACTATAGTATAAGAAACAATAGGTATACTTACCTAGGTGATTTTTTAGTATTGTGTTACGTGTTTTATTATATTTATATCATTTAAAGTTTTTAACATTTAAAGCCTTATATCATTTAAAGCCTTATTTTTATCAATCTAATTAATTTTTTATTTTTGAATTTTTTTAATCTTATGATTATGGCTGTATTGCAAGTCCAGCTAATTTGGTGTATGATAATGAATAGTCCCGAAGTACCACTTAGTTCAGATCCAAAAATTGAATGTAAATTACTTTGAAATATGAGATAAAGAAACTTAAGAGTTCGAATGCAATAACCAGACACAATGGCAAGTCAAAAATGGAATGACAACTAGGAATTATGCTAGAATGTCACTAACTAAGACCAAGTCTAACATTATTAGACCAAGATTTAAGGCAACAAAACTTCAAGATTAAATCTAATATGATCTATATGGTTTATTAGTTGAAGTGCACATTACAAATTTCAAGAAATTTGGTGACATATTCAAGCTTAACAAAGTTTCAAATGATAACATTCGATTGAAATTGTTCCCTTTTACATTGAGGGACTAAGCTAAATCATGTTTAAAGTTACTACCTCTAGGAAGTCAAATGAGTGCAACAACTTAGTTGATGCAAGTCCTATGTTAACAAAAAATTTGGTGGGAAATTAATTAGAAATAAGTTAATTTTCTTGGGAGTTGATCTCATAACAATTCTTATAACAATACCTATAATTTGGGATAAAGAAACTATCTAAACTTCCTATAGGATAACTAATTATAGTAGGACAAAATCCTTCACCTAAATTTCAACAATAATAAAAACAGTAAAAGAAGCATAATCATAAGGACCTTAAGAATAAGAAGAAACTTGATGAGTTGTTAATAGTTACTTTAAATGAGGAATGTCGTGTCATCCTTCAAAACAAATTTCCATAAAAGATTAAAGATCGAGGGGGTTTCACTATCCTCTGCAGCAATGATAGCTAATTAATACAAAGGAAACTAGTGGATTTAAGAGTGAACATTTATTTAATTTATATGATATGTTTAAAGAATTAGGAATAGGTAAGTCACAGACTACTAGGATGAGCATTTAAATAGAAGATATGGAAAGTAAGTATCCTATGGGCATTACAGAGGAAGTATTGGTTAATATTGATAATTTTATATTTTCTATTAACTTTGTGGTTATGGACATAAAGGGTGATATGGAGATTCCTCTTTTTTTAGTGTTACCTTTCATTGCTGCCACTAAGATAATTATAAATGTACCTGATGAAAAATGAATCCTTAGGGTAGAGGATGAAAAAGTCATTTTCAAGATATACAAAGCTATAAAACATATCTTTGATAAAGATGATGCTCATATTTACTCAGATGTTATTGATATTTAACTATCTCATTCTATATAGAAAATTGTCTAATAAGATCCATTAGGAGCCTATATCATGCAAAAAAAAAAAAAATGAGAAGAGGTTTAGCCCCTTCAATAGAGAACATATGGCATTCTTAGAGACTTATGAGCCTATGAAAGTGAAGAACTTTCATGAGATTGAAAGACAAAAGAAGAGTAGAGTAGCCATCAATTGAGGAAGCAGTAGACTTAGAGCAAAAAATATTAACAAAGAACTTAGTGTATGCTTTTCTAGCTAAAACTAACAAATTGTGATAATTGCAACATATTTAAAACTATAGTGTAATCCTAAAAGCTACTAAACCTAAATATGAAAGAAGTCATAACAGTTAAGGTAATTAAACATGTTGAGCAAGTTTTACAATTTATAAAATCCTTATTATTTCCCAAGCGCATTGGTCGTAACGTAGTATTTGAGATGTCGATCCTACAAGAAATTAGTTAACTAATTAAATCTGAATTTGTCTAAGACCAACAAGTGTAATTAAAATGGAAATAAAAACTAAACAAAAAAGTAAACTTCGATATGTTGATGTTACATATTGCAACGACTCATCATAGCTCCCATGAGAATGCTAATTGCTCCCTCATTCCATTGTGAGTTATAGCTATGATGTTAAATCTCAATAACCTAACAATAAATCACAACTTAAAGTCAAAGTAGATAATCTCAAAAGATAATTAAAGGAATAAGCCAAGAATATAATAAGATACAATGGGAATAAAATAAAATAATAATAATAATAATGGTTAGATTAATATAATATAGGCTTTCTTATTAGTACAATCCTTAACAACGATGTTAAAAACTTGATTGACTTCTTAATAGGGTTAAAGTCAATATTAAATTATCTGCAAGTGTATGGTGTAGTGGTAGTTAGCATAGGCAAGTACAGGTCAATCCCATGAAGACTATAAATACTAGTAAGTACCTTTTTCTATTATCTATATATGAATTAGATTTTAGATTTTAATTAAAAATAAACTACAAAAATAAATTAAATTAATACTAGATAACTATGATAGTAGAATAGACACTTTGTGGTGAGTCTTATTCTTCCGATGAAAAAAGATTTTTAGGGATGACAATTGTACCCGAACCCGATGGGTACCCGATAAAATTACCCGAACGAGGGCAGATATGGGGAGCAAATTTTTACCCGTGAGGCGGGTATGTGGGGTTAGCAAGAATACCCGTTGGGTATCGGGGCGGGTATGGGGATACCACCCCCCATACCCGTTTACCCGTTATATAATAATTACAATTTTGCCATTATATATATATATACATACAAACCCAGCAATTAAATAAAGATAAGCTTATTTAAATTCAGTATGTATGTATGAATGT